>JBCFYV010009882.1:412092-515917 GCA_039000515.1 Timema cristinae | reverse complement strand
ATATATACATCTATGTTTAATTTGGTTCATAGAAGTGAAAATGTAAAGCCATTAAAATTGATTTTTATTAGCTTTATTTACAATGAGTTTACAATTTCTTATGCGATTTTGTTAGATATTAAATAAAGTGTTGTACAAGTCGACCTATTTGAATTGCACATCACATTATTTTGCGTTTTGTTTAATTTAACTTTTCACTATGGTCAATACTCTTAGATATAGATTGTTTTTTAATTTGAAATACATGTATTTAAATTCAATATTCCAAATGGCTTTGTGTTTGATTATCATGGATAAACTTAAGCTATATTATTTATATCCAAAGTTTGTGGTCACTACGGAAAAAAATCAATCCACGACAAGTTGGAAAATAATATCCTACATAATCCTTATGTTATGGCTAGACTAGAAAAATCAATTAATATTGCAAAATATGTTATAATGATTGCCGAATTGGATAAATTAGAAAAATGTATTTGATATATTATATGTTAGTGATTTAACTGTTTGTGCTGTACAGCATAAAATCAAATGTTTTAAAGTAAAACTAATATTGCATATATTATTTTTCATTAGCTACTGTATTTTGTTTTTAATTTTTCTAAATTCCAAATGATAAATAGCCCATTTAAATTTAAAATATTATGTAAGCTATTTTTCGAACTTTAATTTTGATAAACTATTATTTTATTTTTAGAAATCAAAATTTGTACACAAAAAAAGTCCAATAAAATCTATTTAAATTTCATGTTGTGCCAGTGTGTTCCAGTTAAGGCCTACGTGTAGTCCTGGGAAAAGCAGCCCACACAATGGAACCGGAACCAGCTCTCCATCTCCGAGTGGACCAATTGACTATAGGGATAGTTTGCGCAGGCGCAAAATCCATCGATGTGATGTTGCTGGTTGTGAAAAAGTCTATACGAAAAGCTCTCATCTGAAAGCGCACAAGCGAACCCATACAGGTATTATTAGTAGTGAATAGTTGGCATATCAAGATTACTAAAGATGTGTTATATTGTCCTTTTCTTCAAATATTGTGACGCCCTTTCGTACCCCAATAATTATATCATGTGTTATTTTATGTCACTTTCATTTCCGGCGTATGAATTTGGTATATGTTTACCTTCTTGAATACTTATTACTCCTCATGACTTTATTTATTTATTTAAGTGTGTGACATGTTTGAAAATTATTAATAAGGTGGTGTTTAAGCCTGACTCTAAATCATGGAGTCGAAGTGAAATATAATCGGCTTTGGTTCTTGTCCCAATTCTTCCGATTTTCATTTTAAGTTTCAGGGATTAGGTACGGTTGGAGAAAAATTAATGGTCCATTTCTTTTCGATTCTTAATTAGATTTTGATCCAGTTCTTTTAATTTTTTAAATAGTTTTACTACCACTCTAAAATGTGTAAATAAAAAGTATATTAAAACAATTTAAAATAGAATTTATGTATGTAACCAGAGATAATAAGTATAAACAAGATATATATCTTAGGTACAAAAAGTGTAAGCTTATTCTTTAATGTTTGACGAAAGTATGGGTATTTCAGAACCATATCAACTTTCAGTATTTATTCGTGGAGTAAACGAGTCGTTTAAAGTGTCATGAAAAATGTTAAAACCTTTCAAGTTTGAAACACACATCTAATGGTGAAGATCTTTTATAAACGATCAAAAAGTGTTTGTCCGACAACAGTTTGAATTTAGAGGCGCTTTCCAAGTAGAGCACCGACTGTGGTAGGAATAAATAAAGGCGCTGTAATGTTGTTTATGGCCGAGTTGGAGGCGAGAACCACTAACACCATGTATGTATTTGTCATACATACAATGTTTGATACATCAGCAAAATGTATGCGGTCATGTGTTGTCTATGAACCATTTCATGGATATGATTATAAAAACATTAAACTGTATTCGGGCGCATGCACTTAATCATTACCAGCTAAAGGAATTCCTGATCGAATTTTGTTTCGAATAAGGTGGCATAATGTATTTTACCAATGCTGCTCGATGGCCGAGTCATGGAAAATGTTTAGATAGTTGTTTTTTTTTAGCTACAGGAATAAATTGAGATTTTTGTTATGAACGAGGAGACTACAAGTTTCTGATTTAAATGATGAAGGGTGGTTTTCGGACCTACGTTTTTTGATATATATAAACCAAAAATTTAACCAACTCGACAAATAGCTGCAGAGGCATGCTAATTTAATCACTGATGCTTGTAATCACATCCAAAAAGTTTTCAGCAGAATCTGATTAATGTTTCTTAGATCTCTCAAAATATAATGTGTTTGAGATATTTAGAGCTCCATTTCACGTTGACGTTTTTACTGTTCCGGAAACTTTGCAGACGGAAGTAGACCTAATTGATTTACAGTGCAGCAATGACGCAGCACATTCACGCCACATCAAAAATCATCTTTTGCAGTACGTATGTGACGGTGGGAAGTTTCCCAAATTAAGAGATTTGGCCCAAAAAGTAGTGAGCGCCTTCGGATATACATACGTTTGTGAAACTTCTTTTTTTTTTTTTTTCCAAAATAATATTTCATTAAAGTAAATCTCGAACTTCAATATCAGATGGAAATTGGGAAAATCAATTAAGATGTGCAACTACCAATATTGACGAAGATTTTTAAAAATAGAGTGAAAAGAAAGAAACGCTAATATCTCATTGATGTATATCATAATAAGATATAATAAAACTAAAACATTAATGGCACTCAATTTTCTATTTTCAAATAATGTGTTATTCTATATGTGGCCCGCGGACAGTTATAGTTCGTCAAATTAGCTCGCGGAACGATTTGGTTTGACCAGACCTGATTTAGGGGTATTAATGATTGGCAAGAACCAAAAATTATTTTTGTTTGTTGGCTTACTAATTGTTGCTAGCTTTGTTAGTAGCAGAAATGTTGCGACCGCTCCTGGTCAAAGAATGTTGATGAGAAAATTTAACACCTCGGGCTATAGGGTAGTCTTAATTACTAATTACGCTATTGGTTTTGGGGATTAAGAAAGCTATATGCATAGGAAGTATACTCGCATTTGCGTGGAAGGAGAATGAAAAACCATTTTGGGGAAAACCATCCTCGGTACACCTGACCGAGATTAGAACCTCGATCTCCCCATCATCGGCAGTCTAGCCTACTGCAAGAGTGATGCCTTAGACCATGTAGTCACGGAAGCGGTTAACTAAATGTTACTCGCAAGTTATTTATGCTGGCAACACTGTTAATAATATTGTACTCATGGATCAATTTACATTCAGTGTAAATATTTGTGTCGTTTTGTTGTGTAAAAGTATCAATAATTTCTTGGGAAGTGCAAAATGGAATGGCCCAGAGAAAAAGCATTAAACCTAATTGAAGAGTACCGAGAAAGTTAATGTTTATGGAATCTTGATCATGGATTACAAAGACAAACTGTCAATTGCTGCAGCAATAGCTACCTCCTCCTATGAAGCCATGACTTGGACCGGAGGAACTGCCAATAACCCAGGCGCTTCTCACGAAATATATTGGGGGCGAGGGGGACAAGAATTTTCCAGCTCTAGGTATTCTGAAATTAAAACATTTCCCAGGTGACTAGTTGACAAGGGCAATTTGGAACACCAAAGGTCTGGGGGCATGGAATACACCCCAACTAATAGGGGCGAGGGAGCTCTCTCCGGGAAATTGATCAAATTTGAGGTATATTGGGACTTTCATCAAATTTTTAGGCAACTGTATTTTTAAAGTTGTTCATGGTGAATTTTTCAATTAGAAGTGTTATTTGTTTTGACATTCGCCATCATTGCTTGTAGGAAAACTAACAAGTTTCATCTCGTAAAATTTTCAGGCTTTATCAAGTGATCAACTTAAAAAATTGCCTAACATTCTCAAGGTCATTGGTGTCTAGTAGGCTATTAGTAATAGCCTTTAAACTAATATACAGTGACTGCGGCGTTTGTAGCTAACGTGATTAACTAAGCTTTCTATACAATCTACCAGAAATGTTATTTCCTTTCGATATTTGATGAGATATGAATCTGAGAACGTTTTATGAGTTGTGCTCTACAGTAGAATTTCCCAACTTAAGATCTTGAGTCTTAACAAAATTGCCAACTTTCAAACTTTTTCCCAACATCAGGGAGGGTTGACACCCCCCTTTCCCAGGGTGACGCCCCTACCAATAATATGCTATAGCTTAAAATCCTTTCAACTATTAACATGTTGACATACATGTTTCAAATGGGCTAGCAAAATTTTTGTCAAAAATACCGTTATTAGCATTTTGTCACCAATGTTTACCAAAACAGTCATAAAATAGTTAATTAACGTATTTGTTACTAGCATTTTGCTGCTAACAATGTTTTTGCTATTCCTTTGGTGTAAAGTGGCCTTTAAATATGTTTTTTTTTGTCGCCCTAAGCTAAATAGATCTTCTTAAACTTTTAAGGTAAAATGAGAACATCAAAAGCTTTAGGTCTTACACAATGTAGCAGTAATCATTACTCCTGAGTGCTAATTGACACTTTTATAATCCCTTGGAAAATAAATACATCTTAACTTGACAAAAACCTAAATACATTTATCGATTCCTGTTCTAGTTACCAAGCAATTTATTTTAATTTATTTTATATTCATACAAATATTGTGAAAAGCGTTCAACCCTAGAAACTGTACATATTCAGTGGCTTGGATTTAGATCTAGAACAGGAAATTTTGAGGGGCTTAAAAATGTCCAGCTATGGAGAAGCAGTAGTGATTGATAATGAATAAGATAGTAGCTAGTATGACACCTTAAAACAGCGCTCTGATAAGTTGAATTTGGTCACATGACCACGCTCTTTGCTCTCTGATTGGCTGTTGGCTTCCCCCTCCCCTCCTCCTGATCCCCTCCTTCTCCTCCTGACCTCCTTTCCAGTATTCCAAACTTGTTTATTCTTGTCTAACAATGAAAGTGAAATAGTCAATGACCCGATCGAGCCGGTGTTGAGAAGATTTGTTTACCAGTCCTTCCCTGTTTTCATTCCATTTATCTCTCCATCCTTGTTTTTAGTTTTATTTCACTTTCATTGTTATTAACCTTTCCCCACCACCACCCCACCAGCTTACACCGTGGTCACGTATACTCTCGTTTTTATGGCAATATTTCGTTAGTCTTTTGTTTTTCACTCTTTTTAGTCTGTTTTAACCACACACTCATTCAGTCTCAACATTTAAGTCGTAACATTAACTTGTGTACTCGCACGACGACCTTGGTAAGTTTGTTTACCCTTTTTCGTTTACTCAATTTTCTCATGGTTTTTCACTCCCATAATTGTTTATAATAGTCTTTAATTTCATTTTATAGCGCCATGAGTATGGTATAATTGTACCGAAACATGTCGGCCAGAATTTAATCGGCTTTCTTTTAAACGCTGATTACCTGCCCAAGGAGTAATGGGACTGAACAAGATTAAGACTTCGATTCTTTACTTAAACACAGATTATTTATCATAGCTTATTACGTTCCAACCTTATCTCACATGATTTTTACAACTTGAAAGACACTACTTTCACGTGTTTGATTTCATTTAACTAGTCATCTTCAATACTTGAATTTTAACTGTGTGTTATCTTCAATTTTTGTTCTGATATTAATTATTTTAATACGTTGTATATGTATTTTTTGACTGATGGTCTCCATTTGACCTGGTAATTATTGTTATATGCCATTATTTTTTTTATTTTTTCAATTTTATCTCACATATTTTATGCTTGTTGGAAGCACAGCTTAACGTGTTTTTTCAATATTAAAGTATATTTAATTTCAACTTGTTAGTAATTTTTAACTTTTTATTAATTTCTTCAGTTATTATATCCTTTCACTTTTCTATTGCTAATCTTAGGTTTGTTTCTAAGTCTTAACCATAATAATTAAGCCGTTCTGTTACATAGCTTGAAAAGAGAGCTATTTAATTTTAAATTAGGTTTGTATTTCCATGGTTAAATTTGTGACTGTTCTGAAAGCTACCATTTTCAAATTCCTGATAGAAACTATATGTGTATTGAATAACATTTGCTTAGTCTATTTTCAAACCAAGTTTCATTCAAAATTTTGATTCAAGCGACTAAGAACATTATATAACTGATTCAATGATTTAATTTTAAGTTGGATGTTTATTTATGACTGTTCTAAAAGCAACCATTTTTAAATTCCACCCATACAATCTATGTGCATTGGCCAACATTGCTTAATCTAGTCCTAAAACCAAGTTTGATTCAAAATGTTTATTTAACTGACTATAGGGCATTATTTGCCTGATTCAATATACTATGTGTATTCGATAGTATTTCTATAATCTAAATCAATGGTACCGAATGCAGCTATATGTCTAAAGTGTTAGGTAGAGAGTTTGTAAGCATCGCCGTTATTTACATGTGACTATTAGTCTTATTTAATCTCTCATTTGTTTATTATAATCTCTCTGTGTGTGTATATATATATATATATATAAGGAATTTCGCAAAACATTTGAAGTATTCTCTAAAATTAAATCTAGTCCAAAGCACCTAATTAAAAAGTGTCCCGTAGCACTTCTTACTATTTGTATGATTGGTTTACACGCCTAATGAAGGTAGAAATCAGAGAAAATCTACACACACACACGAGCTGTCCCGTTGGCTACACTACCTGTGGTTCGGTGTAACGATTGACAAATAAACCACTCTACCTAATGGCTTGTTGACATGTTTTAGGAACAAAACTATCAGAGCGGAAAAATTGTGCTGATGTTTAGAGGGTCTAAGGGTTGTATTCTTAATATAGTGATCTGCCTGTGAGAGAGAGTCCCAGTTCTATTACCTGTTTGAAAAAAATTATTTAATATCTTGGCTGATTTCTTAATTACACTTCAAATATAAATATTCATAGACGACTATCATTTTCTCTAGCAGGGGTCTTGTGTCTCGGGTTTGAAGCAAGAAAACAATTACTATCATGTGTGGCTAAAATCCGAACTTCCTGTTTGAAAAAAAAAGTTTTGTTGGCTAATTTCTTGCCTACACTCTAAAAATATATTCATGAACGATACTTATTTTTCTCTAGCATGCGTCTTGGGTTCGGAGCAAGAAAAAAATTACAATTATGTGTGACTAGAATCCGAACTTTCTTGATGTTTGTATTTATAATATGATTAAAATATCTATCTGCTTTTCATCGACAAGAAGAACCTTTCCCAATAGTTAATGAATAATTAGGCTAATAATTTATTTATATTATTATATATCTACAATTACTAATATAAATAAATAAATAAATGATTCCGGGACTTTCTCTCGCTTTTATCTTAAAATAAGGATTTACTAAAAACTCTTAAGCATTGTGAAAGTAAATTATAGGTCTGTAGAAACACTAAGCTTTGTGAAACTAAATAGGTATTTACAGTTTTGTAGAAACACTACACCAAAGATCATAAATGAAATAATATACTCTGTTACCTACTATCACCTACCCTACGGTACTATTAACGCAGTTCAACATTAGTTATATTGGAGTTGCTCACACCTTTAAATTCTATTAAATCACACCCAATTTATTTATACATGATACATTTTAACGTTTACAATCCTTGAGGAAATCTAGGTTTGTATCTTGGTATGGTAAGCTATGTATGTATTAATGCACCTGTGGAGTACCTTACACTCTTTAATAAACACTTTGATAAAATCTAGCTTAATTGCATAGATGAGAGCTGGTGAAGCTCTGATGGACTAACAGGCGTAGAGCAGGCGCCCGAAATCGCGCAGACCAGGGAAAGTCTAAGGTTGGTAGATAACCTTGTAGAGTCTATGGTTGTCTATCTGGCTGAAGTTGTCCGCCGACGATCTTCAAGGGAGCATTTGCCTCCAACCACTGTGGCTCCTGAGGGTGTGCGGGTCTCCGTCCAAATCCCTGACATACAGTCCCCGGGGGGCCAAAGCCTTGGATTCCTCCAGGACACGCAGGACCGTCAGTCCCTATGTTCTTCAAGGGAGCAGTTGCCTCCAACCACTGTGGCTCCTGGGGGCGTGCGGGTCTCCGTCCCAATCCCTGACATACAGTCCCCGAGGGGCCAAAGCCTTGGTTCCCTCCAGACATGCAAGACCGTCAGCGACTATGGTCTTAAAGGGAGCAGTTGCCTCCAACCACCATGGCTCCTGAGGGCGTGCGGGTCTCCGTCCCAATCCCTGACATACAGTCCCCGGGGGGGCAAAGCCTTGGTTTCCTCCAGGACACGCAGGACCGTCAGGCACCCCAGGACGCGCTGCCACCCACGTTCCAAGACCTGTGGTCTCCAGGTACTTCAGATTCCCAGATTACCTCCCCCATTTCACACGTGTGGCCTTCTGGGGTTCGAACCGGGCGTGTTGGCAGGAGGCGCGCAATGCGGCCTAACTAACAGAACTAGGATTCCAAGACCTTCAACGGACAATAATATACCGATAATAACAATAGCATCCCCTTCACCAGTTTCAAACAACACTTCGACAGATGATTTTGATGTAGACGCCGTGATGCGCAAGCTGATGCCCCACTATTTTTACCTTGATATTTAAAGCGTAACAACCTATTAATTTATGTAAATTTTATATATTATTTCGTCAAAATATATTTGTGGACATTAAATGATATTTAAAATAATTTCAAGGTCTTCATAATTGTATTACTTATGAATTTTTGTAAAAGCTATATATATACATTTTTTTACATCAAAATATATTTAGGAATATTGAATTTCTATGTTGTTTAAGTGGCCAATTTGTTTTGTGTAAATAAATATTCCAAGCATACTTTTAGTGGTGTGGGCTATATTAGTAAATAAATATTCCAAGTATACTTTTCATGGTGTGAGCTATATTTGTAAAACTGTTTTTATTAATTTGGATATTTAAAAAAAAAGGCATATGGGATCTGGTTCAAAATTGGTATCGGGGGAATACTTTTACATCATCAATAACACAGTTTCTTTATTTAACTAAAATAAATTAATTTAAACGTAGCTTACGACAATATATAGAAAGTTTGAATTTTTTTTAATTAACCAGGAAAATTGAATTCAAAATGAAAATCAAGGATTAGTTTTTTTCATGATCTATAAGAATAACCTACTTTTTTTTTACAAATACCAAATAATTTCGAGTGATTTACAAATAATTTATTTTTGAAAATTCAAAATTTGTTAAATATATTAGAACAATTTGGTTTAAAGTTTATATTTACAGATTGGTTATTGTGATCAACAAAATTATATGTTTGTTTTTATGAATAAAACAAAGTACTTATTAATTGGTCCCATATTTCAATCAGAAATATTATTTTAGAATAATAATTGATTTTTCACCTTTTGAACATAACATTTTTATTTTATCTCCAGAATATATTTTTCACTATATTTTATTTAAATTAACCAGAACCCTAACAAACTTTGTCTCTGTAAAATAAAATCCATTTAATATTTTTATTACATGCTACAAATAGTGTTTATCTCATTAAAAATACTACAATTAGTTTTATAAATTACTTTATTATTGTTATCGGTATTTAACCGGAGCTCCTCAAGCAGGTACACTAAAAATGGAAATATATTATAAATAATTACATGAATAATATTTAAAACAATGTTTACATGTCTCTATTAGTATCGTTTTCTCAGACAGTTTGTATCATTTTATTACCTATGTATCTTGGCTTTAGTACTGGTTTGTTGTCATTAAGGTGTAAGGTATACTCGTAAATACATATTCTAACACTCTCTCTTTTTTATATACATAAATATTCCAAGTAGTGTGTGAATAAATATTATAAAACTGCTATGTTTGGGTTTTAACGTCTACACGCAAACACCCCCTCTCCTACCCTATAAATACAAGTATATTTAGCTTAGTAGCTCAGTCTAAAACATTATGGATAAGTTGAAACGGAACATTTTATTGCTAGCATTTTTATTGACAATCAGCAATTGATTAATTTAAAACATTCATAACATGCAGCCACAACAACAACATGGAGTGTTTTTTTTACAAAAAGCAATATTACTTAGGTCTTGTGACCAATACAAGTAATTAAGACTATAGTGCAACATGAATTATTTAATTGTGATAGCAAGAAAAACATATAATCATACTTTTAACTAATAAAGAACATCAAGAGAGAATATAATATCTTCTACCATCTAGAAAATGAGTATGAATCACTTCCAAAATAGTTCAGGACACGCTGAGAGGGGCTAGAACGCATATTGTCATCGGAACTCTAATCTAATGTAAAAGTAGCCCCTAAGACCATGTAGCCATCGAAGCGGGCTAATTTTAGTTGCTAGCATTCCTGTAGTAGGGTTTAGCTGATGCAGTTCAAAATAGTACCCATTCTCTTCCTACCAAAACATTACGAGATACTACTGAAGCGCATCTTAAGAACTGTGTGTATCAGTGATTCTCTTGATGGCGTTGTTTCTTGGTTCTAATTTCTATGTCCCTGTTTATTGTTGGTCCATAGACATGATTTTTTTTCCACTTCTGATGTTGTTGATACATTGAATCATCTTTTATACTCACCAGGTAGTGTTGTGTCTGCTAAGATAACCTTGTTTAATTCGGGATTGGTCTTTTCCATGGCTGATATGAGGCTCTTGACGTAGGCGTTTTTTTCAATGCAGCATTTATTGAAAATACATTTTCACATCTTGTTCTGTTTGTTTCACAGTTAGTCTGCTTATTGCGTATCATCATCATCATCATCATTAAACTACACTTGAGCGAATTTTAACCCAAAACCCAACTATAGAGTTTTATTTGTAAGGTCAAATGATACCAAGATTCAGTGGCAGAGAACAAACCCCTGCAGGCCTGCTCGTGCAGAGGTCGAGCATAAAAGTGCCCCTGCGTTAAAGAGATTGAGGAAAATACTTGTACATTTTTGCTTAAGTTATCGTAAATATCACATTTATCCATAATTGATTTTTAGATTAAATATGGATATTGAATTGCTTGACAGCATTTTTTTTTATGAATTACATACAAAAATTAACTATTTTGTAACATCAATGGCAGCGTAGAAATCGTTCCCTTTTATAATATGCATGTGTAGGTTGAATAGTTGGTGTTCTTACAATCGTAGGCGGCAAGTCTTCTCATAAGCCACCGCGTAATCCAATACCTACTAATAATACTAGTCTTTTCTGTCGCCATTTTCCTTGCCCTTCTTATCTTCATTAGTTTCCCAGAAGCAATCTACCGGTTGACTAAAAAGGTGTTTATCAAAAACAGTACACTGATGAAAACTATCGAGTGGTTTGGAATGAAGATAAAGTATAAAATTAAAAGCGCCTAATTAGTTAGAAGTTTTTTTGAAAAAGTTGTCTATTAAACATGGTTTTTAGAGGATGTTTAATACAATTTTCTTTGAACCAAACAGCCTTGGTGGCATAGTTGGCTAACGCGCTAGATTCGTATTGAGTTAAACTGCCGAGGACGGAAAAATCTAGGTTCAAATTTCGCTTGGGTGAACTAGGGCAGTCTAGGACAACTGTGCGCCGCCAATCGGGCACTGGCAAGCCTGGGCGCCAAGACAACTGGGCGACATTGTAAAATCGCAATGATAGTTTTTTTATGTAAATATTAATTTTTGGAGTTGTTTTAAAATAATCATAACAGATGAACCTTAATTTGTTTTTATTTATAAAGTTAGACTACTTGATATTTTAAATTAAAAAATTATAAACACATAAAAAACCATGAAAAATACTTAACCTAACATAATTTTCGTTTTTTCTTTACAATCTATTAAAACACATTTATTGTGGGGTTTTTTACAATTTTAAACACACATTTTAAAGGTCACACTAACTTTATAAATACAAACAAATGAAATTTGTTATGAATTTTTTTTAACACAGCTCCAAAAATAAATAGTTATGTAAAAAACAATCATTAGATTTTTATACTGGAACCCAGTTGTCTTGGCGTCCAGTCTTGCCAGCGCCTAGTTGGCCACACCCGGAACCGGGGATGGTTTTTCCTAAATGGTTTTTCGCTCACCCTCCACATAAATGCGGGTGCACTTCCTCTATATTCAACCTTCCCAATTTCTAACCCATTAGCATAATTAATACTTATAGCCCAAACAGATAATAAGAGGTGGTGCTAAGTATTATTATTCTTTGAGACAATGCTAAGCTTTCTTTTATAGTTTTAATTTTAGGGATTAATTTTAAAAATGTTAAACCCAAGTCCACAATTACTATTCAAAAAACCTTTGAAATAGGTTATAGAGGTATAGTTTAAAATTGTCTTGCCTCCATATGTTGGGGGCATGCCCGAAACCCCCCATGTTCTAGGTGCATTGGTTGGATAAATCAAATATCTCCACCCCTAACAAGCTTTAAAGGTTAAACAAAATCGTTACAACCATGTTCAAAATTTTTTTGAATTTTTAAAGATTTGTCATCAGTAGGCCTAAACTACCTTTACTACTTTTAATCAATTAAAAACTAGGTCGGAAGCAAAGAAATATTAATTTAATATCTCTTCTTGGCAACGCTGGATACTTGCTAATGAATAGAAAAAATCTAGCAACAACAAAAGTCTATGTCACAAAAAGCCATGAACCAAACAAGGATTGCAACATAAGATTACATAATATAATTTTTTATCAAGAAAAATACCTTATTGATGAAATGACACCAGACTTTTGTGTTCAGATGGACCTTAGTGTAAAAATAAATCCAAATAAAATTGTATTAATATTGCTTTGCTTCAGACTCTGTTTTTAACTAATTAAAAAAGTATTTTAAAAAGGGTTAAACGGGCAAAAAGGATAAAAGGGGAAAGAGGGGGAAAGTAGCTAAAACAAATAAAAATGGCAAAAAGCATAAAAGGGGTAAAAAGAAAATCTGATCAAAATTTCAAAATTCCAACTTCCATGTGCACATGTTTGTGTGAAGGGACTACCAAAACCCAAATTGCAAAACTATATGAAATATAATAACTATCTAACAGCATTAATATGTCTTTTTTTTTAGTTTTAATTCATTTAAATAAATCCACACAAAATTGTAAAATTCCACTCCGAGGTGAACATGTCCATGCAAAATCATATAAGTTTTTAATTTAAGACCTCTGTGTGCAGTAGATATTGCACAATGCTCATTCATGACAGACAAACAAAGTTTATCACTACCAACAATTTCATTGAAAACTTTCTAAATATAACCATGCCGCTTCAAATCCTACTCACCCTTCCAATGGTCTCTGCTTCAAAAGAAAGTGAGTTTTCTTTTGAGAAGCTCCTTAAGAACTGGTACTTGAGATCCACCATGTCACAGAAACATCTTGTAGGACTGACAATGATGTCACTTGAATAAGAAGATGTCCTTCAAGAGATTGACATAGATTCATCATTAAAGACTTTGCAGAAATGCAGTTTGATGTATAATAATTTGTATACATTATATTATAAATTTATAAATGTAGCATGTAGTATGTAATAAAGGTTAATTCTGTAATAGGCGAATATATAAGATATTGTAGACATTCTTAAAACAATGTAAAATGTTACCAAGTTATGTCAAGTTTGGGGATTATTTTCATATCACGCCCAGGTTACGTTAGGCTTGGAGTTACTAGGTTTTGGGGATTATTTTCATATTTTATTATATCACCATACCATATAGGGGCTGTCAAAAAGCATTCTCGCCCAGGTGGGAAATTTACCTTGGACTGCCCCTGACTATATCCCAGATAATTTATGTGGTATGCTTGCTACAGAATAAAATTAATATGTTCATCATTGGAGATATATAATTTTTTTTATATTCTTAACATAGTAAGTAATATATATAATGTATATATTTATAATGTAAACTCTGAGGGTTTTATATAGCCTTTACTCATGGACGTGCCTGACTTTCCAACTTGGTATGTGGGGTGTGGGATTCACAAATTATTTTTAATTTTACCCTTATTAATCACTATTTATTTTAATGTAATTGAGCCTAATCTAACATTGCCCAATAAATAAGTGCTTCATATTCATGATAGATATTCTCTTTAAGCTGAACATTAATATAAATTAAATATTTGAAAATTTAAATGACAGGCCTACTAATAAGATTGTTATTATTTATGTGCTATTTAATGAGCATTTAATTTAAGTGAACATTGTCTTCACTAAACGCCCTTTTTCTGCTTTAAATAACTATGTATATAAACTTTATTAAATAATATAAATTCTGATCTTGTCCAAAACATCTTTATGTATGTGTGTCACAGCCATGTGATTAATCATATTCTAGATGAACTGTTTCTCAAGTATGTTTTAAGGTGGCATAGATAAGTAAAAGCTATATCCACCATGCAGGATGAGCTTGCACTTGCAGAGTTACTGTCCACATACAATGCATGTGTGAAATACTGAAATCTTTCAAATAAATAAACTATTTAACAAATATGTCAATTAAATTATTTATTTAAGAATACTTTCCTATAAAGTACAAATATTGAGTTCTTATGAAAGTCATAGCATTATTTCATCATTTGAAACAGCACAGCCTTATCAAAGTTAAATTTATATTTAAAATTGATTTCATTTTATTTTAATTGCTTCCTCAAAGTGTCAACTGGTAAACCTTTTTCTAAACTGCTACACAAGTAAATTATTATAATGATTTACCCAGTTGACTAATATTTGTGAAGGGCTAAGCAAATTTAAAATGATCAATCAAATTAAAAATAACTTTCTTAAGCTAAAAATGAATAATTATACCTGAAAACTAAAATATTGCTGATGGTGTCTGTGCTTTTTTTTAAATATTACAATAGTTTTATATATATTTAAAACTTTTAAGGTAACTAAATATTTATATTAAATTTTTGTTAATCAATTTCCTTGAAATGCATATCAGCATAAGGTGATGACAATGGAATCTATTTGCCCATAATGCACATGCGCATCTTGGATGTTTCATTTGTTTTTAGGTACAAATACATACAAAATAGATAACCTGTAGTGCTATTTTTTTTTAAATGTGGTTCCAAACAAAGTCCAGGGTGAACTAATGCATACCTCACAGTTGTAAATGGTAAGTTATTAGCTACTTTTTCCTTTTTATGAACAGACTTTGTCTCTTTTACACATTGCTTACAAAGCCATAATCCTCAAACCACAGGGTGCATTGCTAGAATATATGGATGTGTGCTTATGATGCACATGTTCATTGTACACAGCAAACATGTTAAAATTACAGAAACAATTTGAATAACTACCAATAAGATCAATATTCCCATTAATCCTCAAATAATTGCCCATGACTCGCAGTGAGAAGAAAATATTTATCATGCTTAGGGGGAAAAGTGTTCCTCCATTGTAGTTTGGAGTATTATTGTTAAGGAACAGTCAAACTTGTGACATGGTTGCCACAACAAAGTTGCCTGTCGACATACAAGATTTGTGTGATCATACTTTTGAAAACTTGGTACTGTTTTTCCATTTGATCATTTCAGTAAAATGGATTTAATGGACTATTAATGCCTTGCATTGGTTATTTTCTGATAGGTACTTGTGTAATAAGAATAAATATGATTATATTTTATGTGCATTAATGACCAACTTTTTCATGTGGCCAGTTTCACACATTATTTCAAATGCTGAGGATTCACCCTGACAGATTTAATGATAGCTCACTAATTTAAAGTTTGTCTCTTTACAATATTTGTACTTACTAGAGAATACTTTACAAAGATTGATAAAAAAATTGCAGAGTGATATCACCAGGGGGACCCATGGTCTAAGTGTCAAGCTCATTTTGTACCTCCACTCACATGCGAATACATTTCTCTAAAGTCTAATTTCATCCCTACCCCAATAATTTAATTAATATATACATGTAATTCAAACTTGTAATGAAGTGTTGTAAAAAAATCCCCAGGAAAAAGAATTGTTGTCAAATTTTGTTGAACATTTATTTAAATTCCATTAAATTAAAAAAAAAATATTCTGATTATTCTCACTTATTGAATATAATTGATTTTTAGTGGATACCAGTTATTATAACTCTATTCAAAAGTTATAGATTATAAACATTTCAAATTTCTGAATCCGTGCTTACCATTGTATTAGCTCAGCTGTTAGATTGGGCTGAAGAAAATTGGGAATACAAATGTCGCTTTTTTCATCCTTAACACACACTAATTTGAGACAAAGCCCCCTACATTGTAGTTTAAGGACAAATCTACACTGATCGATTCACTAGGTTGGATGACAGTCAACTAGTATGGCCACCTGTGTCTAAAATATTGGTGAGTGTCTTTATAGTCGTGACCCAAAGTCTTACACGTTTGTGAGTCGTCATTATTTATTTAGCACCGCGTCTTACTACCCATTCGGGTTATACGCGTAAGTAGTAATTATGCTAATGGATTAGAAATTGGGAAGGTTGAAATTAGAGGAAGTGAACCCGCATTTGCGTAAAGGGAGAGTGTAAAACCATTTAGGAGAAAACTCAGTTAACCTGACCAAGATTCGAACCTCAATCTCCCCATCCTCGGCAGTCAAGTTCAACACGAAACTATCACATTAGCCAACTACACCACCGAGGCGGGTATGAGTCTTTGTTGCTATGCTGTAATCACATAGTATGGCCCCCCTCATATATAACAGGCATTATTGTCATGGTGACCAGGTCACAAGTATGGGTGTGCCCTTATGCTTATGGATAAAGGTGGTTCAGAACTATTATTTTAACCACTTCTAACATTATAGTTACCAGTATCAAGATTTGTTCTTCATTAATAAATTTTTATATATGGCACACTAATTTAATCAAATACAACTAATATGTTATGAATACCAATAACAATATTCAAAAATGTTCAAAAGTACAAATTAGTTTTGTGATTTTGTTCAGGAGAAAAGCCGTATCAGTGCAGTTGGTCCGGATGTACGTGGAAGTTTGCAAGGTCAGATGAACTCACGCGTCACTTCAGGAAGCACACTGGCCAGAAGCCATTTCGATGCCACATGTGCCAGAGATCATTCTCGCGGAGTGACCATCTTAGTTTACATATGAAGCGCCATTAACTTTTTCACATGGAGCACCACTGAGTCTTAGGATGAGTGCCTTACACTGGTAGAGTTATAGGCACAAAACTTAATCAAGATGACTTGATATAGTATTTAAACTTCCTTAAGGGTAATTTAATATATTCTGTATTGCAACTGTTATGTGAAATTCAATGCGTTAAACATTTATTTTATTGTTGCTTAAAGTATTTTTCACATGTGTTTTATTATTTTCATATGAGTATGTTTCTTAACTACTACTGAAATTTGTTAAAGCTACTATTTGTGGTTAGTTTAAACAGTCGTCAAGACATGTAGCAACAAACAAGCATGAATGAAATCCATCAATGAGTTCCTACAGCCCTTCTGAGACAATAATTATATTACTAATGATTTCAAAATATTTATTAACTATAGCAGGATCTTAAAATGAGACGCTACGAGTTTCTTCAAGTCAAGCTTAATACTATTAATTTGTCTAAATCTTAGTGGAAATTCCTATTACTACTTCATAAGATTGGGTTTAAGTTTTCGATATCGGATTGGTTATGTCATAGTAGAGTATTATCTACCAATATAAGGGCAAAAATGACTTTTAAGATGTGTTTCATGTATATAAAATGGTGATCAAGGTTGATTTGATATAACATGTGGTAGGTTAATTTATGTCAGCCTACATATTATGCAAATCGACAGAATAAAACGCCATGTTTAATTTTATTCTTAGTTTGACTATACAATAGGTAGCCTACTGTTTATTTTGACTCGGACCAATATTTGCATAATATTCCTTGACATGTTTTTCATGCAAAAAAAGTAATCAAAAATGCCAAGTATTCAAATAAGGGGATTAACAACATTATATTTTATTATTTAGTATGCTTGATTAGTTTATTAACGTCATGAAACTTGAGTACATTTATAAAACTGTGATTAAATATATTGTTGTGTCCACTATTTAAATTATTTATATGTTTCCACAAAAAGTATACATAAGTATACATAGACAGATCAAATGTTACTTATTTCGTTTTATTTAGAGCTAAACGTTTCTCATAAATCTTCCACAGATAGTAATAAATAAATAACAGAAATACACATTATTAATTCTAAAAACCTTACAAAATAATATGTAGATAACCATTAGTATAAGCAATTTTTATATAAATATTTACCATTCTCTATTCAAAATGAAACTGTATTAGTTAAAATCCAGTATATAAGGAGTCATACTCTTTTAAAATTTGTGCCCAGTTTTCAGCTCATTAGTTGAAACCAAGCTATTTAGTTCATAAAGTATTACCAAACTGAAGTTTATTATTGATTTGGTTATATATAAACACACAAAACCAGTTTGTGATACATCAGGGCGAAAACCCTTGGCCATTAATATTGAGACCAATTCAATCTTGAAAACTGGCCTACCTAACGATTCTGAGATAAACATTCTGAAACAGCATTACGTTCCTCATCAGCATGTAGTCTAAGCATCCCTATATTGAGGTTATACAGTCAAGTATCTGCCAAAGCATCTATTTGTGGGGATTCTCGCTGTCTCTAGAATACCAAGCTTACTGTAATAATATGATGACTGACGAGCATACCCTTTTATTGATGCACATTGGTCAGTTTTCTGTCAAGCTCTGTGTTCAGGTTCGTTTTGTGTCCATTTTAAGACTTAAGTAATTAAACCTGCTAACCCAACTAATTCAGTATTCAGTCCTTTTGAGTGGAATGAGAGTAGAGGAGAGAATCTGTCCAACTTACACTTTTTGTAAAAAGATGTGTGTGTGTGTGTGTTTTTAATGATCATCCTTCAGGTTCCTAACTTCCTTCCAGAAGTTGAAAGTGTCTCTTACAGTGTTGTATCTAAGGGTAAGTGGTGCATTTGCCCGCTCCCCCCATCCTCCTCCTTTTGCCAATAATATTAATATATTCTTAAAAAGGATTAAATACAACTATATTATTGGTATTTCTGGTTGCCTATTAATTGAGGATAGGACAGACATGTTTAATCAATACACAAGAGTTGTACTATTGTGTAGATAAATATTTTAATTATATAATATTATATACATACATGCTCACAAAGCCGTTGTACAGCATGTACATATGAGTAAAATATTATATTTCTAATTTTTGCTAGACCATGAAGAGCTGTACATCAACCTATATTTTTTGATTAAATATTGGACACAACTACCGTCTATCCCTATCTGGAATTCGCATGTTCATACGAAGTAGTACATAAGCCATTGTTTCAAACTAGGAATGCCATCTTAAGCTAGGTAGCCAAACTATGTATTTTTATATCTGTACATTATAAATTTTTAATATACTCAGTTGTAAATGTTGGTTACCTTTTAGCTCCTTTAACACTGAGTATGCATTGAATACATAGGCTCAATTTTAAGACCAATCTTATGGCTTAATTTCCAAAAAGTATACCATTACATGCATTAAAAGCATCCCAAAAATTCTCAGTCGAAAAAAGTACCAAAAGAATAGTTTTGATACATTTTATTCCCCTTCCCTCCTCCCCCAACCAAGTACCTCTCCCAGTGCTCCATGGGTCTTTCGAGATTGTTCAAACCATTTCCTTTGCTACAATAGCCGTGTCATTATCTTATTATCTTGCAGTGCTAGGTTAATGTGAAACAATAGAAAAAATTTAATTTTCATATTCAAGAAAGCTTCTTGAATTACAGATACACATTGGCTGACTTGCTGCTTGACTGTTCCAAGAATTCTTTAAAAACTGTAATATTTAATCATATTAACTCATTAAAGGGGCAAATTAAATCATTTAATTAAAAGAGTCAATTGTGACACAAGTAAATTTGTATCTCCTTTAATAAAATTTACTGATCTCCAGTGGTGGCCCGCCTACAAAAATAAATAGAATATACAAAAAAAATCTATATTTATCAATGTTTTTACTTTTACATGCAGCCATCTTTATCTCCCCCTCAAACGCCTCTTTCTCTCTCTTTTTTTTTTACATCCAATAGAAGTTAGTAACTAGGCAAGCTTTAGTTTTGGGTTTGTAGAAATGCCGATGCTATGAACAAATCCAAGATCATTTGATATTTCGATCCATCTTATAAATTGGATGACCTTGAACATCAAAGCTGTGTCCTACTTTTTGATAGTTCCCATCATTTATTCTAAAATGTAGCAATAAGCTTACCTTCCTTGGTTCAACTATGGCATTGCTTATAAAATAATATCATACCATACAGTCAAGTTACTGTTCAGCGTAAGCCTAGTGTAAATTACCAACACTGAATAACAGAGGTAATTTATTATACTAAATCTAGAAAAGACTAGTGTTTATAGAATGTTCAAATACATTTAAACTCTGTTATAAGAATACAATTTAGAGATAAAAATAATATAATTCTAAGATAATCTTACTTATTGAAAGTTCCCCTATCAACACCACTGCTTGTAACAAATCAGCTTAAATATTTTTTGTACAGTTGACCCTAACCAAATTTCTGCAACCCAAGGTATGATCAGGTGTATGGCGCTACTCTAGGGCGGTTGAGTTAAACTCTTTTTGATTGTGTACGTACCCCCAGATTAAATTTATCTTCAACTTTGTACCCCCAAGTATAATATGAGTTTGAGTTTTACATTCTATCATCTAGGAGAAAGAGGAAGAGAGAGAGAGAGAAATGGTGTTCCAGATCGCATGTACTTATGTCCGGGTCTCTTGTGGCTTTCCCTAAAAGTAGTCAACTGAATAAGGCAATCAATATATTATAGGAAGTAAGTAGTACCAATATTTGTTCTTGTTTCTTAGGATTCCCCTTATTCACCAGAATTGTTCATTTTCACAGTAGTTTCATGTAATTAGCATATTTGAATTGTGATAATAGTGTTATGTTATAATATTGCAAATAGTTGTTTAGCATATTATTTTAATAACCGTGAACCTGTGATGATCGAAAACAAATGTGATTATTATTAAATAAGTATTTGACAAATTAAATTAAAATCAACACGTGTGTTATTTGCTTACAAAATAGGATACAGTCTATCCCTTCAATCTTCACTTCCGTCCAGTTGTTCTAAGATATGACAGAGTATCAACTATTTTAAATTATTAAGATTGGAATATATTTAATATATTTGTATAGTTATACATGCCATTGTAGTAACAGAGTATTAAGGCGCTGGCTCAATTCCAGGTTGTAGCTAAAATTTTGTTTTTAATACAATTTAATATTAAAATGCTCGACAATAAAAGTGTTTTTGTTCAAGTCTTTATGGCAGTTTAGGTTCATTTTTATTTATTAGTAAGTTTAATATATGCATAATTAAAGAGAAGGGTGATTTTGAAGAGGTGGACCCACTCTAGCTTGAAGAGCTGAGCAAGTGCGATGCAAGTTTATCATACTAGACCTTATGACCACAATTATGGGCTAGGTTAAATTAATTTAAGAAAATTTCCTTAATAAACTCAACCAACCACCCTTGTGAGCATGCAAACAAAGGAATAAATCTCATCTTGTCTGGTTTTGTGGGGCTTGAATCCGGCTGAACTGAGGTGTTTTTTACCCTAATAGTTTCACTCCACACAAATACAAATACATTTTTCTAAACTTTATCCTCCTAATAGTTACTCCACTCTTATGAATATCCTGGACATGTATTAAAATTCAGGCACACACAAATTTCTGCTGCCACCTACAATCTCAATATATTGTTTGATGTTCCTTGTGAGCTTATTAACAAATACATGTTAGAAGTATGTGTTTTCTTGCAATCCGCCTGTTCATTTAATGACCCCCTACTTAACTGTGGCAGCACTTTCTCTAGAGTTTGTGCACCTGAATAGGAGTAAGTCACTTATATCATATCCATGACAAAAACAAACTACTACGAAATACTTCAATCAGTACTTTGTTCTCTTGCATACAACCTTCATAACTCTAAACACAACTACACAACATTTTTAATAAAGATATAACATTAAAATATCCTCTATCTTGAACTGTACTTGTGCTTATACAATAAATCAGATAAACATCCAATGGATAGATTTTTACATCCGTTACTGTTTCCAGCCTGTGTTCTGGGCCAGTTTTCTTTATTCAAATCAAATATTTTCCACTATCGGCTGGCCTGGCCTGTCATAACTGCATATGTCTTATAATTAGAGATGAAATTTTTCCGGGAAATTATGATTCGGAAATTTTCCGCAGTGTTGGCCTAGGGTAGAGGGGGTTTAATCGTAGAGTTGCCACCAATAGCCTATCATACTTCAAAATATAGTGTGTTAAGAGACAAGTGGGCTATCATAAGGTGGTAAAGAAATGGGAAGGGCAGTTAGGAAGTAGGGGGGGATAAATGTCGGGCCGACCTTAAAATTATATTAGTTAACTTATTGATGATAAAAAATTGAAGTATTATTTTATGAACATAATGGGTCTACAAAGGCTCACATTCATTTGTTTCTTTACTACTTTTTTTTTAGCACCGCGTCTTACTACCTGTTCGGGTTATACGCCTATGTTCTAATTACTCCAATGTGATAGGGATGAGGAATGTTGAATTTAGAGGAATTGTGCCTGCGAGAGTGGAAAATTATTTAGGAAAAACCACCCTTAGTGCAACCGAATGGTATTGACCACTGGTCTCCCTGTCATCGGCAATCTAGTCTATTCCGAGAGTAGTGCGTTAGACCGTGCGGCCATTGAAGTTTGTATGATGATGTTTTTGGTGTTAACACCCTAAGAAGAAATTAATCTTAAGTATAAACATTGACATTTGGGATATCTATATCTCGATTACATTAGTTCCATTTAATCAGTTTAAATTAATTTACAGAAATAATAATTGGCAATTTTCAGTTTTAGAAAATTTTCTGGAAAAAATATAGAGAAAATTTTCTGTTTCACATTTCTACTTATAATCTAACTTAAGACTGACAGGCACAACATCCAGTCCCCGGCAATTAATGATTTAACAATGTGAAAGGGTAAACCCAAATTTCACCAATAATACATTTTTTGGCCATGTCAGGAATTGAACCTGGGACCCTTGGTTCAGTAGGCAGACATGTTACCAACTGAGCTAAGGTGTCAGATCCAATGAATGGATGCGATAGAAATAAATTAATTTTTCACTTAAAACTTGAAATGCTGTTACATCGTTAAACCAATATAACCGTTTCTTATTATTTGAATCAATCCTTTGATCCCGAAAGAGTTTAGAAATGCGCTCAAAAGCTTTGGTGGATTCACATACCGAGAGCTGGATTCGGAAGTGGATCTGGCTTTGAATCTGAAGGATTCAAACCGGTAACAGAGCTGGATTTATCAAGTGACTGGGGCAAGTTAATGAATTTGAAAAGTATATATATTTTAACCAAATTATGTATATGAAGTCACAGAGTACACCTGTCACTGAGGTATTTTTATGTCAATTCATATTTTAAATATGGTATTAATGGCTATTTGGGGGTGGATCTAAGATTGCATTAAAAGGATACTTTTTTAATCATCATTTTAATACCAAAATATTAATATGAGAGGGTTGCACTACATATAAGAGTTTAGCTTGCATTAGTTAAATTTTTCTTTAGCTCCTAATTTGGTGGACTTATGAAATACATGTTACAACACTTATATTCTGAATTTATATAAATTATTAACCAATGTGCAGAATGACAACCTATATAAAGTCGCTAAAATTTCCATTTAATGCTAAACCCAACCACAAAACTATATTATTCAATTCTTGAAATCTAATATAAATATATTTAAAGGCAATCAACTTTATATTTGATCATATAGGCCTACGCATAAAAAAAATATGTATTATTTAACTTAGCAAAGTTTTCATCAACAGAATCCAAACTAGTTTAAAGTATACAAGTTTCAGTTCCTCCAGAGTAAATTGGGAAAATTAAAATAAGAGACCACTTTAGTCATAAATAATTTGGCAATACATTACCAACTTTCACTTATAATTCATTTCTTTCCTTTAAATATCCCTTCAAGGGTCAGATATGTCCTCATTTCAAATCATGGTTGAATTAATAGTGTATTTGTTAAGAGAAAGATGTTGAACCTTAATTAAATAAGTTTCACTGAATGTTTTGGTGCTTATTATTATTATTATTATTATTAGCACCGCGTCTTACTACCCGTTCGGGTTATACGCACTTACGCTAATGTGTAATGGTAGGGTGATTGTGAGATGAAATGGAGGACCTACAGTTTAACGTGGAATCCGAACCACGGTGGAGGCCTGGCATTTGGTGCTTACTAAAACTTCAGAATGCGCTAAGGTCACAACTGTGAAACCTAATCTAAATTGTAACATGCATCATCTTTAAGAATTTACAGTAAACAGATGCCTTATTGCACATATATTTCATGTATCAGAAAGTACCGAAACTTTTAATTCAATTTTGGTATCTTTATAAAGTCTCTCTCAAAATTTACGATTTCAGAATACAATGTTTTTTTATGTTTTTTTTCCTATATCAATCCTAATTTGTCTAAGGAATGGAATCATTCCTTTACTTTGCAATCCATTCCAGAGAGAGTAAAGTTTGTTCATTTAAAACAATCTGGTCTTTCATTCAATTAATAAATTCAATAATAGTAACAAATATTATAGAATTCTTGTAAACACCTTTTAACTTACTTATTTCTTTATGCTTGGGGTTGATTTATTGAACACATGGTGTTATTTCTAAATAACTCATTGGGTCTCTGATAGGTAAAAGGGTCAATTTTATATAACAATACTTTACATTTTGTTACAATTTAATTTAATTTAAAGACACTAAATATATACCCAATAACCAGTATAACAGTGTGCAACCTAATAAGTAGAATGTTAAAATATTTAAATGTATAATTTTATCAAAATCGTGTCTAAAACTCATGAATAATATTCTTAAATTACTGTCTCATTGTTTGAGAATAATTATCTTGCAGTACTTAGCCTGCATTATAGATGATTGTAATCTATTTTAAAGCATGTGTTAAGACAAAATGGTAGATAGTATTTCACATCATGGGCAGTGGCGGCTCGTAGCTAAAATTAGTGGGGGTGCTGCTCCAGAAAAATTTTAGCCTTTGTTTTTAAATTTGTGTAAAAGGAAAAAAACATGTATACAATAAAAATTTATTCAGAATCTTGATAAAATCTTAACAAAAAAAACTTTTTTACTTACCTTAACTCAAATTGTTACAGTTAGAGCTTGATCTATTCATTTTTAAATGAAATCCATTCTATTTGTTTTAATTTGCTCAAAAAGTTCAATAATTTTCTCCTTGATCTCTGGATGAAAATTGAGGAAATTTTTCTCCATTGAAAGTACTGCAATCACATTTAGTCTTTCTGTTAAATAAAAGAACCGAAAAAAAAATGAATCAAATAGAATAGATGGAAGCAGAATAGTAATCTAATTCTACACTCTTTTACACTTTATCACATTCAAGAATATGGTACACGGTTTTTAAGCACAACACACGCTGAGTAAAATAAACATCCTTCCACCATCACGCCAAAGCCGGCACTGTGAGAGCAACAGTGTTCTCTCTACCTGGCAGTCCCGCCTTCCTCCCCACCCCCCTCCTATGTGCGCATGCGCACAACAGTCAAACACCATGTCACTGGCACTGTTAAGCGCACAGTTCCATACAAAGATTGTATCTTTTTCATAAACTGGGGGATGGCTAATGAAAAACTGTTATTAAGCTTAAGGAATATATATTGTACTACAAAAATAAAGAAAGAATTAAAGATAAAAGGACTCATTATATTAAATGTTATCGTAATATCATGTGGAAATAGGGGGTGCTGCAGTTCCGCAGTGCCTATACACGAGCCGCCACTGATCATGGGAAAAGTGAACCTTTGTTAAATTGATTTACGTCCCTCTCTAGGGTGTCCCACAAATTTCAAAGTCATTCAAGCTATTTATAATACTCATAGTGGATACAACCAAAATCTTTAATTTTTGAAATCATATGCCTTAAATTTGTAGCACCAAAACCTGAGCTTTAAACAAATACAAAAAAGCTTCCCTTAGTAGTGGTATGAACAATACTATTAGCCTTAGCACTTAATTATAGGAGCCATTTAAAAGTTCAATGACAATACCATTTTATGTGACCATTGATCATGTGATGGGATGTAATGTGTAATGGCATTGAACTTAATAAAGAGTATTGGCTTTCACTTGTAGTAACATTAAACAGTTATATATAAAAAAAAGTTAAATGATATATCCTAAGGTGAGAGAATTAAATCTATGCCTTTGAATATTTGGAAAGGGGGGGGGGGGAGAAATATATATAAGAATACCTGTTTTAACTGGTTCTGAAGATTTTCAAGGACAAGCATGGTATGGACATAAAATATTGGAATAATCGACTGCTCAAAATGTCAGTGAGAAATTATTATGTCTTTGAGCAATATTTGTGAGGGTCACAATCTACATAGTCCAGTAATAGGTCATCCACGAAAAGGAAATACTAAAACAACCTTATCGGGTTCGTTCTTGAAGAACTTACTTGACACCAAAGATAATTGGTTTTGAAATGTTTGGGAACATTGGACTAAAGCTGGCCTAAGAGTTTAAAAAACCTAATTTCAGAATTAATTTAAACTTTACATTCATTATGAGGGTTTTTATGGCCTAATCTCATGAGAAGAGAGGAGTATGATTTTTATAAGAAGTGCAGTCCCATTAGGATGGACAGGGTTTGGGAAAACCACAATAATAAATCCCATGTGGATAACCACCCACAGTGAGACCAGGAACCTAGTCTTTTGCTAGCTTGACACCTTAGAACTCATGGCCATTGAGTGTCTATTAAAGATATTAGGACAGGAAGAAAAGTTTTCCCCACAAAGATGGAATACCAAATAATAGCATACTAAATAATCAAAGCTAAACAGCTTTAGTTTTTTTTTATTTGTGTTCTGCGGTTTTGGTTTGTATATGATTAGAGACTTATTGCATTTGATATACTGTATGAAGTGTTTCTTCAATTTGTATGCCTTATCTTTTTTATTATCTTACTAAATACCATTGTGTAAGCACAATAAATATATAGTACCTTCCTATTTATATAATATTTATATGTTTATAATGGACATTCCAAGTGTGATAACTTCCATCCGAAAAATATCCATCCACAATTAATTTTTGCTTTAAGATTTGTGAATTGAGCTATTTTTCTAATTTGGGGTATAAGTAATGAAATAAAAGTAAATTTTAGGCAGATTAAAACATCTACTATAAAAGGATGTTTCAAATAAAAATTCCTAGATAAATATTTGATTTAATACAGTGTAATTTTTATAATTTTAAAATACTTAATTAACAGAATAAAAACAATAGGTTTTTCTAAATTAATTTAAATATTTAACAAATTCAAATATTCCTTTTTTACGCAATATCACTTGGATAATATGAAATATTATTTTAAACCTCCCTAGTGTCAGAGGGCATTTAAAATGTAATAAAAACCAACTCTAAAACTCCATTTCTGAACAACTATTACAATGATATAACATTAATGTGGTGCTTAATTAAGCATGACTCTATTTTCTTTTATCATCTTTATGACATTTTTATGACTCAAAGATAATAGATACTTTGTATGATATAAAAACTAGATATAGGCCCTATTATCTATCCCTTGCTTATACATATTAATATCCAAGTATAGAACATTCCTTTTCATGCAATATTATTATTATTATTATTATTATTAGCACCGCGTCTTACTACCCATTTGGGTTATACGCATTTCATGCAATAGTATGTTAAACATAAAAAATAAGATATTTTTTAACTTTTAACTTTGATCATTAATGTCTTATTATTTATTTACTGTAATAAAAAGTATGAAACATATTTTTGCAAATGATGTCATTACCTGCAAGATTTTAAAAAAATAAAAAATAAACAGTATTTACTGGGTTTTTTTTTAGAGTCTGTCCAGCTTAGTAAAGGTGGTAACTTACAGCTAAAGGATTATTTATTTTGAAAACATTGTTTGAAAGTCACAAATATCAACTTATGTTGAAATAATTATTATTTTTATTGGTAATACTATATTATAAATCAAAATTGTTATGAAACACTTTGAATAATACTTCCCTAATGATTACTGTATGATTAGCTTTTTTGAATGTTGACACTTTATATAGAGGTTTAGGATGCACTTTTCTTATTTAACATGACACACACTATACACAACATGACTGTTACATGACGCCAACTGGAAGGAATGCCTGTTGGAAAGAAATTTTATAGGCCTATGCGCCACAAAGTTGTGCACTCACACATGTGATTAAAGAGAGGGGAGGTTAGGCCTAAAACAAGCATAATATTTTAACCATGTCTCGACACTACCACTAAGGGAATGCTTGTTTACAGTTACATAAATGGTTAAAAATACTGTTAATTTTAAGTATAATTAGTTAAATAACTGTATATACATATTAATTTCAATGACTGGTGTTTATTAGCACTCCAGTCTTGTCATTCAAATTGCAGCACGGAGTGTCTGAAAATGATCACGTGGAAGAGGTTTGGCTAATATATCTGCTAACTGGTCTTCAGGGGGTACATGATTGATTTCGATTTCACCATTTTCATACCTCTCACATATGAAGTGGTAATGCACGTCTATATGTTTAGTTCTCTTGTGAAACTCTGGGTTTCACACCAGACACATTGCACTTTGATTATCAATTGCTAGAATTGGCCTCTCTCATTGTTTTTCCAAAGTCAAGCGAAAGATGTCTCAACCATATGACTCCTTTGGCCGCAGTTGATGCAGCAATACTCAGATTAAGTAGAGAAAAGGGAAACTGTTCATTGGCATTGACTAGCCCATATTACAGGGCCATTACTCATTTGAAACAGGTATCCGGTTGTGGAGCGTCGGGTGTCCAAGTTGTTCGTGAAGTCAAGAGTGCAAGAAGCCAATTAATGGGGGTGGATTCATGCTCCTTGTAAATTCATTGCCATAGCTGGATGTGTCTTTTAAGTATCTTAAGATGCGTTTGACTGTGTTCCAATGACTAAGTCCATATTTTGACAAATATCTACTCACGTTTCCAACAGCGTACATAATAATGTCTGGTCGACTAACTATTGCAGCAAACATTAAGCTTCCAACAGCTTCTTGATAGGGTACATTTCATTCTTCAGTTTCCCCTTTGTTTGAACTTAAGTGAGTGTGTGGCTCAGCAGGCACAATGTTTGAATTGGAGTCTTCAAAATTGAATCTTTTGATTATTTATTTGATATAGTTGGTCTGATGTAAAAGTATAGATCTATTCAAATTATTTTGTTTATTTCCAGTCCCACAAAGGAGTTTGGCTCATTGATTGTGAATTCAAAAGTTGTTTTCAGTTCATCGAGTAAAAGTTAAAGTGCCATTTTGTTTTCAGCCATGATCAGCACACCATTAACATATAATGCAAGTAAAACCTTTGTTTCGTTGAAGTCACCTTGATAAACACATTTATCTGCATTACTTTGGCAGAATCCAAACATTTTTTGGAAACTGTCAAACTTTTCATTCCAACAACGTGGTGATTGTTTGAGGACATATAGGAACTTTCTTAACTTGCAAACAAGGTTTTGGTCAACGTTGATTCCATCAAATGGAGACATGTAGACGTCTCTTGAGCTCGCCATACAAAAATGCAGTTTTCACATCAAACTGCATTATTTTGTAGCTTTGTTGAGCTGTGATGGCGAGTAGGACTTGTATGGAGTCATACTGTGTTGTAGGAGAGTAGGTGCCATTGAAGTCGATCCCTTTTTTATGTGCAAAACTTTTAGCACATAGCCTTGATTTGTATCGTGAAATGTTTTCGTCTCCAGTGTGTTTTACTTTGAAGACCCATTTTGAGCCTATAGCATTTTTACTTAGAGGTAATGATACTAGCTCCCAGGTGTTGTTCTTTTCCAGTGCATCCAGTTCATCTTTGATTGCCTCAGTTCAATGTCCTGCATCGGAACTCTCCATGGCTTCCTCATAGGTTTATAGTACATATATTTCCACTAGGTTAACTTTATAGTGTTTGGGAGGTCTGATGACATCTCTTGGTCGCAGCTCGTAGTTCACTTCAATGTGCTCAGGTTCTTCATCCTCCTGTTCAGGATGTTGTGGGCCTACATCCTCCTGTTGAATATATTGATCAGAATGATGTGTGTTTTCTATCACTACTGGGATTGTGTTGATAGTTGGTTGAGTTTACATCTTTTCCTACAAGGATGAGTTTCTTGCTCTTTGGCATCAGTTTGTTGCGCATTTCCTTTGGTACATGTATGTATGACTCACTGTCAAAGGTTCTTAGATGTGACATCACAGGCATGGCTTTATGGTTTTGTCTTATAAGGTTTTGATTTTATTTCATCATTCCTCTCTAAAAATCTCACAAGACAGGAGTATAATTGATCATTTTGAGCTGATTTATCAAAAAATATAAGAAAACTCTACTCTCAGATAATTTGATTTCAGTCAAAGTAATCATTCATGGCTTAGCAATAGTAATGGAGTTTCATAATAAGGAAGCCTCCCTCTTATTAAACAAAAAATAGTTGTAATTAATCCATCTAAATAGCTTCTGGAACATAATATAAAATTGTTCAACACCTTTGCTAGGAAATGTGAAAGAATTTATGATCACGCCTGCTCATAATTTATAACAGTAGAAATGGGTTATTAAGAACTACATTGATTTGTAACCGAGTATCTGGAATTTATTGAAGTGTATTGAGAAGTATTTTTGTTTGAAGTGTGTTATGATTTAAGAATGAGTTTTAATTTCCACCTGAGTTGGACAATCCACCCAGTGTGATATGATTTAGGAATGAGTTTTAATTTCCATGTTAGTTAGACAATCCACCCAATTCCTTCCTGCCAAGATCTGATTGATGCTTGAACTATGTCCCAACTTATGCTCTTTCTTACATGCAGCCTAAAAGTCCTCATAATGTTCTTAGCTCCGCCATTTTTACTTGAATATATAGTTTTTATTATAATGCATTATAATTTGTTGTGGTTTTATACTCCATTTACATTTGAATGATTGATAATCATAAATACTTTAACAATTTGGAGTGTTTTTGTGTACTTTCATGAAAGTAGAATATGAAAAGTTGAATATTCAAAATCAAGTTTGAATAACTTTGAAAAGGAATGGAAAGGGGGCGCAGAATTTATTAATATGGGAAGGGGGGTGGGGCCTATAAAGTTTTGATAATCATTGTTCAAATTGCACCTACGCTCAAATATTTCACAGAGAAGAATCCCTAGACCCCCCTTAGCCTCTGTTACTTTAGGGTTTTTGACTTCCAGTTATTCCTGCAACTATTAGAGTCCAATAGACCTATTCATTTTCTATGCATATATCACTTATATTTGTAAATATTAATAATTATGTATTAACATACTTTGGATTAATCTGAAACTAAACATAGTGAGCAACTAGATAATTGCCTATGATATTTTAATGTGTGAATGACTACCAAACTGTTATAATGATTGAAATAAAAGGATTCTGTCAGCTTGCAAGCAATGCTAAATTGAGTTCATAGCTACTTTCCTCACTGAGTGGTAGCATTTTACTAACATTCAATGTAGTATGTTTTACAAACAAATAACTCTTTCTTTGCAAACCACGACTTTGGTATGTTGTTTATTAAATCCTGATAAAAACATACCAGGTTCTATAGAAGAAAAATCCAAATTATTCAGCCTCAAAAAGGAGTGAGATCTGAAATAGTGCCAAGTTCAACTTACAATGTATTTCCAAATAACTTGTCAGTTCTCTTTAAGTCTATCTAGATGTGCAGAGACTTAAAAATCTTATTTACACAATTAGATTTGAAAGTTGAAATTGTTACTATTTTAGATCTCACTCCTTTTGAAGCTAAATAGTTTGGATTTTTGTACTGTAGAACTTTTCACGTTTGTTACCTAAATGTTTTCTCAGTAGAATAGCAATACTTTTTGTGAAGGTTAGGTACAAAAATACTTTCATTTAAGTAGGTACTTACAGTTGTGGAATCTACTTACGAAAGCCTTTAAAACATTATGCCACTTGACTGTGATAAGAATTAAGAAAGTCTGTTCTCTCTACTACCCTTTTCCCCCACCTATTTTTGAGAATCGTGTTGAAAAGTTTAGATTTTGTATTTTACTCTTGGTTTATACCTCACTTAATACAACTATGCTACTTTTAAAGGTCCTTTGTTGACTGGAAGTATCTTATAGGTTTTGATGATCAATGAGAGTGAGTACCCAAATAAGCGTTTTTTTAAGTCCTATAGCTCCCGAACTGCTTAAGGTAGAAACCTCAACTTTGGAAAGATGACTAAAATAATTTGTCTTAGCAGGACATTAAATTTTTACATTTGGATCATTCTTTGGAGCTGAGTAAAAGGGGGTACAGAGGGAGTGTAAATGTGGCTTGAGATGTATTGTGTTTAAGATGTTTGGTAGTGCCAGCACTGCGTTGCTAAAGACTTTGGGGTTGTGTACTACTTAATGTGCACCTTGATTTTGTAGTTATTTGCGCTTAACACTATTGTTAAATTCACTATTTTAATTTAATTTGTATGTTTGCAAATTAAGTAATTATATAATTATGGTAGTGAAAATATGTAACTTTCCATATTAATGGTGAACGAGAGTATAAATTTAAAATGTTGGCAAGGGTTAGTAATCACTGCCACAAAGCATATTATAATTCATTGAATATATTTTTTTTAAAGAAAGTAACGATGCTAAAGGGAGTATTATTTGTTATTTTCTTTTAGCTCATGCCAAATCACCAACTCAAATTATCATTGAACATGTACTACTAAAGTTAGTATAATGTAGAATAAAAATTTAAATCAAATGACACAACATAATCTGAAACAACCAAGTAGCACGTTAGAGGCAGTGATATCTTGTTTTTGTGTGTATTGTTTATAATTTATGGATACTGCACATATTCTGTAAGTGTATTTATATTTATTTTATTCAATATCGTCAAGTGGCTCTGCAGAGATGTATCCCAAAAAAATTAAGGGTGAAGTGGTGGGGGAAGCATTAGCCGAAGTTTTTCTTGATATCATACTTAAGTGTAATTTTCTATATAGGTGTAGAAAATTAACTTTACAGAGCACAAAATGAGTACAATTTATATTATTTACACAAGCAAGCTAATAGAAACTTACAATAAATATTTAAAAAATACTGTTTCTTTTAATATAATAATTATTGAGGCCTATTGAATTATTTACAGTTCATATATTTATTGGTTGAATCAACTAATAAAATTTCATGTCCTCACTTTTCCATTTATCTTTTTCCTTGATATATTTAACACAATGTGTATTGACAACTAAATATAAGGGTATATTAGAGGAAATGCGCCTGAATTAGAGTGGAGAGGATAGCTAAAACACGCTGATAAATCACATGTATAGAATCATACCTCGGTGCACTCACAGCTTAGACTAGAAGAAACTTGATCTCTTCATCACTGGCAAGCCAGTATTTTGCAACCTGGGCGCATTAGACCATGTGACCATTATTGCGAATTTTTCTCCTTTTAGCATACTTACAGTAACCATTTAATCGGAAATTACAAAAACTTTGTTAATAAAAAGCAGGGATCAAATCATGCAAGTAGTATGTCGTAGTTAACCCTTGTTTGAGCCCATTTAATTTGCTATTGTTACCATTCACTTTTAAAACGTCGCTAAACTAAGTAGTGGCTACTTAAATATTTTTTAAAACTATGATGTGTTGTAAATATTGTTATATTTCATATAATAATATTCTACATTTTTAAAACAAATACTTTCCATTATCCCTTCTAAATATTTTTTGTGTGTGTGTGGGGGGGGGGGGGGGGGGGGGGGTATTTAGCTCCATCAGTCTTCTCCATCTAAGTACACCCTTTGGCTCTAGCCCAGGAGCAAATGTTTGGAAACACAATACTTTTAATCTATTACTTTGTATTGTTGTTTAAGTATATCAATAAATTGTGTAAGATTTTTTGTGTGACTATAGGTTTATTATTGAACTGCTCGGTCGGCTTAATGCTAGGCTTCTTTTATTTCGACTAGCCCCACCTTGGGCGCCATCCTTGTTTATCTGGGAAAAGAGAGTGCTCATTTCATCAGGGAGAAAAGAGGGTTTTGAGGCGTCGATTGTCAGAGTTCTTTGTTTGCCCGCTCATAGTTCTCAGTAAGTCATATTGGTGTCCCTTGTGAAGGTGTGTAGCCAGACTTCATGTGGAATCTCTCTTAGCGATGTTTGCAATGACAAATTCCATAAAACCTGTTTGATTTAGGTCGGGGATCATCTCAGCGGAACAGGAAGTACTGCTTCACTGTCAGAAGGGGGGGGGGGGGGGGGGGGGGGTCCAGTTCCAAGGAATGGAGTTTTTTTTATGGAGATTGAAGTTGAGTAGTAGCTGTGTATATATGTGCCTAGGTTCCATGGAAGACATTGATGAGTAGTCAGCTTCTTGAAATGATGAGACAAAGGGAGATAGACATTAAGTTTAGGGGCAGTCTGAAGAGAGGATTTTTTCGTCTGTGCAGGGTTTTTAATTGGAAAGGGATTGAAAGGGGTGATGCTGATGAAGAAAATCCAAATATTAAAACAGTATGAGTAATGTTTTGTGCGGACCTTCCTGCCTTCAAAGTACCTTTCCGCCTTGACCTTCTTTATTGTGGTGATGACTCCGGGAGGAAAGTGGGTGGCTCATGGGAATGGGCAGTGGGGGTAGGGGGTAGGGGGTAGGGGGAAACACGAATGGTTCTGAGTGCAGAGAGGGGAAGGTGACTATTATTCTTGGGACACAAGTGATAGCTTGTGAAAGGAGCTATTTTATTTAGAACATAAAATTTCTTAAATCAAGGGAACAGCAGTATCTGTCAGTGACTAGGTTGCATTCAACCTCCTTGTAATTCCTGTTGATCTACTTCTACTTAAGTCTAACAAACACACTTATACCCTCTTATATCTATTACACATAATAAATTGTATTTTCCACACAGTTATATAAACAGCATTTTAAAAATCTATTTTAGTTTTATAAAGACTAAGAGATCTCTCATTGTCAAGGCCAGTGCTTCCCATGAGGATAGTTGGTAAACTAGCGAGTGGAAGTTAACTTCATGAGGGATGGGTTGATTCTCTATATATTTGTGGAAAGGTCACGTAAGTGTTGTGCAATAAGTTTTTTTTACAGCTCACCCTATCTTACATGCAAAAATTGTTATATTGGTGTGCTTTAGTGCCATTGGGCTGACTATAAGTGAATTATCACATGTGATTCTTCTACAAACAAAAGTAGAGCCCAGATCCTATTGAATAACTTTGTGAATGACAGCAAATTCAATTTCACAATGATGCTTTTTCTGAACTACCAAAAATTAAACTCAAGACCCCTAGAAAAGTAGTTAGACTTATCACTGAATAGGTGACCAGGTTAGTGTGTAAGGCACAAACACGGACGTATTTGTGAAAAATATTTGAGTAAGGAACATTTTAAATAAGTTAATTAGTAAAAATGAAATTCAATTTTAAATATACACCTAATAGTGTCAGCAGAATTGTGACTTGGTTATCATTAATCTTCTGTCTTTGTTATAACTAAATACATTTGTTGACTAAGAAAAAAAATCAATTTTAAACATAAAGGATGGGCGGAAAGTCACTATCTGATTTTAAACGGCCATGATTTTATTAACTATGAATAGATTTACACAAAGTAAGAAGTGTTCTTTTCATAAGTTAATGAGAATTTTTGTGGCATACATGATTTTTACATATGCACCTGCATTGTTTACCTGGCATTGTAAGCGTTGTGGTATGTCATCAATTGTCTTGTGAAGGAAATCCTGGGAAACATTTCCTAACACACAATAACAGCAAAATGGGATGGGATGCCGTCCTGCTGGAAAATAACATAGTGAGCATTGTTCCACTGGCCACACATATTGACACAGCATGTTGAGCTATCGGTCACCATTCAGGTGTTTCACAAGAGGACAGGACCAATGACACTGTTCGAGATCATGCTACACCTCACCATCATCTTTGGTCGCTTTTGCATTTTCTCATCCGTTTTTTCTGTCAAATATTATTCCACGCGCCTATCACAGTCCTCCGCGGATAATTCATGTACATAATGAGTTTCTGGGCAGAAAGTTTAGATCCTTCTTCAGCACTGTACGCACCATGTATCTGAAGAGTCCAATCTCATCAGAAGCATAAAGTGTTTATTTAACAGGGCTGTGATTGAACATTTCCCTCACTGCCTTAAAATTCTCCAGGGTCTCTGGACTGTCGATGGTCGTCCGCTTTTCTTGCCTCTGCGGCCAATCCATTTATCATTAATTTTGTGTGGAAGTTTAGAATTGTGCTGGGATGAAGTGTAGCATGTTAATCATGAACACCTCGCCACCATTGATGCACAAGGATGACAGATTTTCAAACTTCAAAACTCAAAGCTATCTGGGCATGATCCTTCAAAGAGAGTTTGTCCACCAGTTTTCTCACTCACTCATGGTAGCTGTCGTGCTAATATAAGATTTTCTCAGAGACCTTAGAGTATAGGAAAATAATATTTTTTCTTATCAGCCAATAATCAACAAAACTACGGTCATTTCAAATCAAAAAGCGACTTCCCACCAACTCTGTATATTTAAAATTGAATTTTGTTTTTCTTAGTTGACGAATGTATTTAATTATAACAATGAAAAGAAAATTAATAATAATAGGCAAGTACCAATTGTGCTGATACTATTATGACTGTTTTATAGAGGTGAGAAGGAAAGACAACATACACACATATATATACACCCACATAGACATAATATTAGAGGTTTATGTGAAACAATTGATAGTTCAAATAGTCAATTAGTACATATTTGTAATCAACGATTTGACTAGATCAACTAATCAATTTAACACACAATTCTTCCTCTATAATTACAAAATACACCACTTATTTAATGACTGTATTGGTCCCTATTATATATAATATTTTATTTATCATTTTATAGGTATGGTAAGATATCTAATTGGATTTCAAATATTTATAAGGGCATTACGTATATATAAATAAAGTTAAAATATATGAGTTCCAATTGAAATAAACTAAAACAGTTCGATCCCAACACAATATATAACTAATGTAAAATACCACAGCTCTTTGACTAACATATTAAATAAATGTATTAACCACATTATATACTTAAACTTATAATTTGTCACTCATCTTCCAATTGTTTTGCTGCAGCTCTATACTTGTGCATATCCGAAGGCACGCCTTTTACATAATTCTTATTACCGATATCTTCCATTATCATATTCATGCATCCCATCCTTGGTCTTACTCTTGTATTTTTTTCTTCTATAATTAACTTTGTAAAACCCTCATGTCTGAGTATGTGGCCTATCATATTAACCCTTAGTTTTTGTAAAACATTTCCAAATCTTTCCCTTATCTGTTGCCTTTCTTAGAACATCTGTGTTGGTTACTCTCTCTACCCATTATATTTTCATAGCTCCACATTAATGCTTATAATCATCTATTTTAGTTCATCAGCAAATCAGAGTCTCTCAATTTTTTTTTTTTTTAAATTATTTTTTTTTAGCTTCTACTTCATGATCATTAATCATAAGCAATGAAGTCTAATTTTTGTATAAATTGATGTTTTGGACTCTTTATGTGATACCTAGTTTCTTCCAAATTTAATACATTATGTTCCATTCCACATTATTAAAAAAACTATGTTATGGAACAAATAGTCCCATTTGTATACGTTTCCATACTAATTTTTAGCTAAAACTATTTAGAAGAACATAATTCATCCAAAGTATTAACAAGTTAGGTGACTCACCATTTTCTAATGCAGTTTTTCTTTTGTTTTATATATTCTGATGATGCTATTGAAAATATTTGCTTAAAATAGGGAATCATATTAAAATAAAATCTATAGTCTGGAAATGTTTTGTGGAGAATCGTTTATTTTAGAACGTAATTTTGTTGAAATCAGATTTAAATTGCTTTTTAAAACAAAGGTTATATGTACCAAGCATATGGATGTAAGGATGTTGCCCCAACATTTATCTAGGTCCCAGAAGAAAGATAGAGAAAAAAAACCAATATAACCGGCTGCATTTCAAACCGTTTGTGTTCCAAACTCCCGAATTAGAGATAAGAACTCGAGCACTGACCTAGCTCTAGTAGTTTGAAATGGGTATGACACTTTAAAGATTTTTTCAGAGAAGGTATTCATGTTAACAAACAAATATAACCGTTTGTTTGAAAAGTTATTTAATTCATCCCTAATATGACCAATTTAATTAAAACAAAGATAATGTTACATAAGCCAATTCAAAATCTCAGGCAAAATCATGAATACAAATCAACAGTACCAGTATCAGTAAATAAAAGTCCTTTACTAAATTAATATTCATAATTTAAAGCTACCAGTGTCTCAAGCATCTGCAATACTTCTATATCTTTATAATCTGATAGTTTGATTCATTGCTCTCATCAATAAACACTTAGTATGATAATAAATTATATTTTTTAGTATTTTCAAACAAAATTCTTGTTCTTTTTTTTTTAGATGGCAGCTCTACTGACATCCAAAATGTAGCATTAATAATGCATACTTTGTTCAGCTCTAGTATTTGTAGCCATTCTTGGCTGTTCAATCATGCAAAGGAAAAAATTGTTTGTGTAAACTCAAAGCAAAATAAAGAGTTCATGCTAACTTTATACATTGACCATTGTTAGTATTTTAGAAGTAAGATTTTGTATATTGATATAAAAAAATGGTATATATTTAATTTTAAAAACTTGTTGAATCATGGTATAACCAATATTAATATTTATATATCCAAACTATATATTGATTAAATGCTTTAAAATGTATAATTCATTCTAAATAACACTGATATAAACAATTTTTGTTTCCTAATGTGTGATACATAATTTCGATGTGTTTTTTCTTACTGATAACAACTTTACAAAACATATTTGGCTAGCACCCACACATTTTTATAAGAGCATTATTTTTAATGTTTATTTGCTAGCATTTTAAGAATTGTCTTGTTTATTCTTGGCTTTACTAATTATTTTTCTAATTCATCTACTAAAACGTATATATCTTTGAAAGTATTTTTTATCTACAAGTCTGAGATAAAATAGAGAACGTTTTAAAACAGATGATTGCTTCAACAGTAGAGGTAGTGCATCAGATTAAAGTTATTTGAAGCTGTCTGGATTCAAATGTATGGGGGGCAGAGCTAATGGGTTGGCTAATAATGGTAAAGGCATTGTGATTACTCTATTTAATAGCTTCAGTTGTTTATTACATGTTATCAAAGTGAACTGTGTGATATTTTGTAAAGTCATTCATGAAATAGTCTATCACCATAAATATTCAAACAAGTGCTTTTCAACTGATTCACTGTTCATTAGTTAAATTAATCTGACAGTCCTGTTAAGGGTTGGAAAACCCTCTGTAAATGCCTAGTTTACCCAACCGTTTTTAAAATCATTATCCTGATCATCAACTTGCAGTGGTGTTACTACATTGGGTTATTCCCCTTCAACACTTCAGTGTGCTTACATGAATGGTTGAATAAGTGATGAGTTTCAATATTCCTCAAAAATGTTAAAATAATGTAACAGCCATTGCTACTTTTGTGGTGATTCTAATTTAAGATATAACTGCAAGAATATAACACTTAATTAAGATAGCATATGATCTCTACTTTGGCTTCAAATAGGTAGCCAAAATAAACTTTAGGCTCCTCACATTGCACATGCCAACTGTGCAGTGAATTTGAGAGGATGGCCTAAAGGTTTTATGCAGTATATGCTATTTGCTGTCCCATTGGTCTGGTAAGAACAAAAATATAGTTTGTACAAACTTCTACTTGACTAAAATATCTGGAATTTTCTTGAAATTTAAGCATAGTACATAATATCCATAATTGATTTCTACCCTCAGACTAGAGCGTTAAAGTAGAGCTCTGCTAATTCCTAAACCCCTCGGAAAATGATGAGCCAATCCTTATGTAACAACATTACATCAGCAATCCATACTGTATTCTACATTGAATAAACCACATCTTATCCCACAATGAAAGCTCGATGGCTTAGCAAGTGGCTTAAACCTAACCTAGAGACCAGCTGAATTATTAGGCTTATGATTACAAGGCTAGAAGCTGCTGAAGGAAAATAAGAATATTTTGATCTTTTGCTACCAGCAAAAAGAAATTGATCAGTACTTTGCTTCAGGTGGTAGTTTTCTTTAATGCACAGCTATTGATTGATAAGGTCATGGCTGCAGTTGGACAAGATCACAAAACCAATAAAATGGAACCATTCATTGATTCATTTAAGCATAGTCTAAAAGCTGTTTTTCTTCACAATATCAACAAGCATCCCTTCATACCAATTCCCAACGCAATGCACATGAAGGAAACTTATGCAGACACGAAAACCTACTAAACAAAATTAAGTGAAAAAAACTTGAAATGTATAGTGGTTTGATAAGCATGCAATTGGGATATACGAAGTATTATTGATTTATTTGCAACTGGAATAGCCAAACCAAGGACAAGCCTTACTTAGTGAAACTGTGATAAAAATAATTCAGAAATTGACACCATGTTAAAACAATTGTCACGATCCTTTAGTTGATACTGCGAATGTAACCCTACCACCACTACAGATTAAACATGATTTGGTGAAGAATTTGCTCAAATCTATGGAGATGGATGGTCCCTGTTTTGTCTTTTTCATATCTGTAGCAGAAATTCCCCCACTTGAGTAGGGCAAAGATAAATGAAGGGAATGATGTTGACCCACACATAATGAAACTTGCCATAGATATAACTTTTTATTCTACTCTGAATTAAGTTGAATCAGCAGCTTGGACATCATTCGAAGATGTAGCCAGCAATTTCTTGGGAAATAATCAATCAGACAACTACCAGAGAATTGTGGGAAGTCTCTTTCAGTCATGACAACATGTCGCGTATGATTTACTTTTTACAATCACAATTGGTTTTATTCCCACAAAATCTTGATGCAATTAATGAAGAACATGGGGGATGTTATCACTAACACATTGCTATTATGGATAAACTGTAATAAGGGAATGTAGTATTAAGCTGGCAAAATACTGCTGGAGTAGTAACAGGTATGTCCCCCAGACTAATTACAAACAGAAGTCTTTGGCTAGATGAAAAAAGTAAGTTCATAATATTTTAGAATTAATATTGGTTTCACATGGGAATAAACAATGTGACTTTTTTGAATTAAGTATATCCTTTTAACTTAGGGTGATAGAAATATTCTGAACACATATCTGTAAACAGCATAAAAAACAGTCCAACAAAATGTCTCATACATAAGGAAACATTTTTTTTATATAAATATATATATTATATCAGTGTAATTATAGGACACATATCAGGCAAATGTACCTGCACAACAACAAAAATCATTAGAAATCTCAGAGATTAGTGTTATTATTATCAAATAGTTTTAATTTAGGTACGGTATAAGGGTGTTAAACATTCCAGTTTTATCAAATGTCTTCCTATTTAATAATATCCAAAAAAGAGAAGTAAGCTTTATATATATTTGTGGGGTAGGTACCAAAATATAGATACACAAACTTCTTACACTAATGCCAGTTCTATTTTTTATTTAAATATATATATATATAATGTTCTAATACTCACGTCTTTTAAGCATACAGTATACTATATTGAAAGTCAATTTGAAGCATGAATTGATATTAACTTAATTAAGGTATTGTATTTTAAAGATTGATTATAAATAGTATTAATTTGTGCCAGTATGCATTATTGCAATGACGTCATTGTTTCTCATTTAATGTAATTTGTATATGTGAAAGACAGTACCTGAAAGTCTGATATGAACAATTGAAATGATAAACATAATATGGCTTGCACATCACAAAGTAAAACACAATTCACATTTGGCACTTATGCTTCTATACATAAAGTTAATCATTACCTCTAAATGAAATTGAAATTTTCTGTTTTCCTGACTTAACCCTCTAGCAGGGAAGCTATTTATTTTTTTATTTTCTCATAATAACTTAAGTTTATTTTCACTGTGAAAGCTAGTTTATGTTTTTCTTTCCATTAGTTTCTATCATTCTTTCCTATAGTTTCATCTTTCAAAAGGGAAATAATATGTTTTCTTAAAGTTTGTGTTATTGCTTTCATTTGAATTTTACGATGATGGTCAAAATGTATCAGAGGGAATAAAGATCTTCTAATTCCTCACCAAGCAATATGTATGTTTTTTTACAGAATAATTTAGAATAAATATTTTTCCTTTTTATTATACATATTATATACACATTTGGACCATTACTTTATTTGTAATTTATTGTTTTTATTTACCTATTCAATGTGTATTTATTATTTCTATGTACAGGTGCTATGACATAAACTAAAGTGATTAAATATGCCAGTATTTAAGATGTCAGTAAATAAATAAATGATAAAATAATGTGAATTGCACTTTATTGTGAATCTATAGTTTTGTTCATATCCTAATATCCTATCCAAACTAGAGATGTCTATGTTTGTTGGGTTTTTTTTTTGTGTTTTTTTCACATATGGCTGAGAATATAGAGTATACACATTTGTTACAATTAATAGTGTACAAAAATCAACCACTCACTTTTGCAACTCTAAAACAGAAACATAGTAAAATTATGTATGTACCATTACACGTATAACCCGAATGGTTAGTAAGACGCGGTGCTGCTAATAATAATAATAATAATAATAATAATAATAATAATAATAATAATAATAATAATAATAATGTGTGTACATTCAAGTCACTATATTAGAGGTTCAGGGCAAAAACATGATAACCTTCATAGATTTATTTCACACTTTATTTAAACTTCTATGAAATTCTGAAATCTATCTATAAAAATTAAATAAAATATTCATTGATTATAGCTATCCTCAAGGTCTTGACTGACTATAAAAAACATTTCTTGTTCAAGAGGTAAGCTGCCAAAAGTGACTAACACATTTTTTCCCCATATAATTGAGGGCTATCTGTTTTTGTCCCGACCCCCTCAATATTATATCCTATCCTATAGCAAAATCAAGTTTAAAAGTTGTCACTCACTATATACTCCATTCAATCTCTCTTTCTCAAGATTACTCAACCTAAACACCTGTATGTGACAAGAGTTGAGTTTTGAATGGCAAGCTACAGAGAAGTCAGACTACGTCAGAGCTAGCGTGAATCAATTTACAACACACTGGCACGATTGATTATCTTAGTTTATATAGTAAATGTTGAAATATTAATAAAACTGTATACACATTTTGATAGAGTATTTATCGGACTAGACTTTATAAATGATGGTGAGACATTCAGCATTTTGGTATCAACAATCAGCACCAGTAATGACACCAGTGTTTTCCCTCCAAAATCATTATTGAACCAGTAACCAGTATGTCTCCCTAACTTCAGTCTAACCTTGCCCGTAAGCGAGCAGTATCTAACTGTCACATTTGAAATGTTTTTACTACAGACGATTGATTATTGCTATTCTGAGCTGTTATATTTATTAATAATCAATGTTTGTAGGAAAAAACTAAAGTAATTGAATTGTAAGTTGTGATAATAATTTTATGTATCAAATTAAAATGAAATATTACTAAAATATTATGCAATAAACATTTTCCAGGTGTTTTTAGTTGATAAAGTTATAAAAAAACACAATTTAATATTTTTCAAGCAAAAAAAATTGAACTATGATTCGGCTTCAAGAATACTTCATATATTCTAATCAAGTTCACTTTGAATTGAAAAAGTGGTCTTCACACACTCCTAGTAGTAAGAAATGGTGAGCTAAAAAAAGTCTAGGGGTGTGCGAGTAGGCATTTTTCACTTTGAGTCACTTTTGAATGAAAACTTTTTTTTTAGTTTGCATAATATAGAGCAGTGTCTGTTGGCCTACTAGTAATATTTCAAGTTGAATTTTATTAATTGAAATATAAACCATAAAATCAAAACATTTTTCTTAAATCATAACATGAATATAAACAAATATTGTAACCCCCCTTTTTATGTATTCTTATACCCATACATAACAGACAGGTCGGTTACAAGAGAGTTTTATTTTTACTCAACAAAGTGACAAAAAAGGCTCTGTGAGAGAGAGAGGCATGCCCAGCGTTTGGCGCTGTATTCATACACAATGGCCGAAGATTAATAATAACACAACAAAAATGCAGGACACCTCCCCGAATTCATAAATGGCCAAACAAACGATTACGGTTAAATTGACCCTCGCACAAATCTGGTAGAGATAACAATAATAATGAAAGATGGCGATAGTAAGCCTAGAAAAGGATTTTAGCTAGTCACCGTCGGCGACTATTAATTTATCAGAGTAATAGACAAAATGTTCTAGATAAAAGAATATCTTAACAGCCATAAATGGGCGTAATAGAAATTTACAACGAAAATAGAAACATTCGTTATAGTTAGGAAAACCAACGTTAAACATTTCATCTAGAGTTAAAGAATATCCACGCCCCTAATTTAACCAAAAAAGAATAAATCTCCGATGTTTAACAATAACAAATAAACTTCCCATTAAGGCTGTGCGTACCCATAAATGCACAGTTCTAAACAAAAAAATGTTTTAAAAAATATTTAATAATTCAACCTTGTTGTTTTTTATTTATTTTAGTAACATATCTGGGCATCTTTCATAATTCTTATGGAATTTTCAAGCCATGCTAAAAATAATTATTGAACTATTTTCATTAAAATGTTTACATTTCAATGCATTTTAAATGGGAAAACAAAAATTATTAATTGATTTATTTATTTTCTTGTACAATTAAGCTAGAGTGTTTGTTTATAACATATTATTTAATGAATAATTTCATTTTCTTTTTAGACATATTGTTTAATTTGGGTTAGCTTCAATAGTCACGACGATATTGAGCTCTAACGACTCCAAAGTCGACACTTTAATCAAAATACATGGTTTTAAATACAACTTTTCCTTCAATTAGTTGTCTTAGTTGATAATAGGTGCCGTTAGTATGATCATTACCCATTTACAAGCTAGTATCGTTTTGCAAGCGTTGGCTAACCTGCTAACTCGGAATGCAAGCGGCAGTGTAGGGTTAAACTAATCTCTGTTACCTTCTTGAGTCAAAGAAACATTAATACCATGTGCATTAGGATAAGAATGGCCAATGTCCAATTATGAAAATTTGCGTAATTAAATATAAAACACTTAATATATTCAGTAACTAAAATACTCATAAAGTCTTCCTGCTGTGTGAATAAATATAGTTGTCCCCTACTTATTTCAATGAGTGTATTACTCTAGTGATACATTATTTTCAAAGAAAAAACCACACGCTTCTCCATGCACAAATTTTTATGACATTATCTCTTATTTACCTGAGGCAGTAAAACATGTAAAGTTCTTCACTCTTATCTTACATTCTTTCTTGGGTTTTCTCATTCTTGAGCACTACACGTTGTAATAATAAGTGTTAATATTCTTGGGTGAGGCACAATTATAGGTGAGCAGTGAATTTTTAATCCACTATTATAACAAATAAAAATAAACATTCCTGCTCATATCAAACATAGTTATTTTAAATAAAATTTGGTCTAAATGTAATTTGGAGACGTTCTCAGTATAATTTTATATACTAATTTTTATTTTACGGTCTAGGATTTGACTTTCATTGGACTTTGGAACAAGTTATTTTTCAAAAAGTTAATGAAGGAAGTTTTTGGTAGTCAAGGTGTGAAAATGTTAATTTTATTTTATTAGCTTGTTAAATGTGATTACTTTTAATTTGAAATTGTTGCATTCTCGCAGTTTGTGCGCTCGTTTCGGAAGAAATGTATCGAATCTCCAACAATAAGTACCCACGGTGATTACTTTTTATATAATTAACAATATGTGACCTTTTTGCTTTCAAACAAAATCCAATGGATTGTATAAATTTTGAGGTGGAGAAGTATTTACAAAATATTATTTTATATCCTTGTGAATAACAAGTTTATGAAGCATGGGTTGATGGAAGAAAGGGTGCACAAAGAAACTCAAAGATATAATTGATTATTTAACTGCTTGTCGTAAAGGGTAAGTTTTTTTAATGGTATGCATATTACTGGCGCTTAGGCTATCTGTATCTACTAATTTAAGTACAATGGATGAGTAGCGATACTATTTTATTTACTGAAGGAAATAATATCAAAATTAAGATACAAATAAATATTTATATATAACAATGTAGCGATTATTTGGATATTTCAAGTACTTTTAAAAAAAAATAGCTCTTAGCTGAAAGTAAATGTTACTAACACTCTGTAACGCACTTATTGTATGTTCAAAATCTCTTGTGCCTTGGCCGAGTTCGTATCATGCTAGTACTAAGTAATTTCAACCTAACAGGGGATCGAACTAGTCAAGTTACTAGAGCTGATTAATTTGCGCAGTCAGTGATCAGTCATAGCACTTTAGCAATATTGACCACGACATGGAGCCGATGATAAGAAAAATATATTTAAAACCATCAAAGTTGATGAACTTTTGTGTTCCCTATGCCATAAAGTAAGTAAGTAGTTGATACCCGACCGCCTCTGTGGTATAGTGGTTAGATTTACTGGCTTCAGATCCTGAAGTCCCAAGTTCGATCCCCAGTGCCCCTAATTCTGTCTGTGAAGCAGTGGGTTTGAAACGGAACCATAATCAACCTCGTGGGGACAAATGAGGAGATAATTGAATGATAAGTAGCGTTTCAGTCTAGAAAACTGAGATAGAAGTCTGAAGGTCTCGTTGTGCTAACCACATGGCACCCTCAGCTTGAAAATGTTGGCACTATCTTCGCCAACATACGGAAGCCTCTCGATTGGTGTAGCCTGCTTGCAGGCTGACACCATGGAGATATTACTCAAGTTAAACTCTAGCAATAGGATAAAAAATTATTCCCAAAAACATTTATTTCTGGAAAATTGTGTAAAACCTATAGATGTTTGAAAACTATAAACACCGTATTAAATAACAGATACCCACTTCAGTGGCTGAGTGGTTTAAGGTATCACTACAGTGTTAATTTGGCCTGCTGATAGCGGAGCACTTGGGGTGCAAATCCTGGTCGGGTCTATTGAGGGTTGTTTTTCCTAAATTGTTTCCCCATCTTCCAAAATAAAAATGCTGGTAGATAACCTCGCAAATGCTTCTTTCCTCATTACTACCCAATTAGTTTATCATATATGCGTATAACATGAACAGGTAGTATGACGTGGTGATATCAGTAATAAAAATAACAGATATATTTATAGTCAAAATTGTTCTAGTCTTCGAAATGAAACTGCTTTTAAAATATTTTATTGCCTCTTTAGCCTTTAAATTTTAAAAATTAACCAAAGCACAGTGGCCAAATTTAGCACATTAAATTTTAGTTATTTTTTATTTTACCTGCTTACTAATAAACTCAAATAAATGGTACGACAAAATCGTAAGCTACAGTAGCCCCATGGCTTCTTTGGTGCTGACTGACAGCTCATAGCTGACTTATGACAGTCAACATTTAGGTATATAACTAAATTTTTATTGTCAAAAGTGACAGCTCCTAGACACATATTTTTGCAGATCATCTGGTTCGGCGTAGGGATACGTAGTTTGGTCTGGTAACTTTTTAAAGCTATCAGAAGTCATCTGTGAGCGGTCAGTCAGCACCAAAGAAGCCATGGGGCTACTGTACATACTCTCTTGTATAGGTTATTATAGTTAGTGACAAAATCTTCAAAAATAAGTTATCTCTAATTTTACCTTAAATATTTTTTTCTCTGATAAATAAGTATACATTATTATTTATCACTACCCTCACCAGATATTTATTTGAAAAAAAAATCTAAAGTGGTACAACATCATTAACCTATAGTCACCACTTTGATATGCTAATTACTCAAAATGGGTACGGGTACAAGACTTTCTCTTTGTGGTACAAAACGGTACAAAATTTGCACAAAACTTTGGCATCAAACAAAGTTCAAAATTCAAAAGGGGTACAACCACATTTACCTGGAGTAGTCACTTTGATATGCTAATTACTGAAAACGGGTATGGGTTCAAAACTTTGTCATTGTGGTACAAAACGGTACAAAACTAGTACAAAACTTTGGCATCAAAAAAAGTTCAAAATTCAAAAGTGTTACAACAGCATTAACCTGGAGTCACCACTTTGATATGCTATTATTATTATTATTATTAGCACCGCGTCTTACTACCCATTCGGGTTATACGCACTTACGCTAGAGTGCAATGGTAGGGTGATTGTGAGATGAAATGAAGGACCTACAGTTTAACGTGGAATCCGAACCATGGTGGAGGCCTGGCATTCACCACATTCACAAGATGTCTTGTCAGAGGTGAAGGAAGGGTTTGGTAATCAGATAAATTTGTGCCGGGACCGAGGATTTGATATGCTAATTAACCAAAATGGGTACGGGTACAAAACTTTTTATTTGTGGTACATAACTAGTACAAAACTTTGGCATCAAAAAAAGTTCATAATTCAAAAGTGGTACAACAGCATTAACCTAGAGTCACCACTTTGATATGCTAATTACTCAAAACCGGTATGGCACAAAACTTTTTCTTTGTGGTACAAAACGGCACAAAACTAGTACAAAACATTGGCATAAAAAATTCAAAAGTGGTACAACAGCATTAACCTGGAGTCACCACTTTGGTGTGCTAATTACTCAAAATGGGTACGGGTACAAAACTTATTAGCGTATAACCCGAACGGGTAGTAAGACACGGTGCTAAATATTATTATTATTATTACAAAACTTATTTGTGGTACAAAACCGTACAAAACTAGTACAAAACTTTTGCACCAAAAAAAGTTCAAAATCAAAAGGGGTACAGCCGCATTTACCTGGAGTACTCACTTTGATATGCTAATTATTAAAAATGGGTACGGGTACAAAACCTTTTCTTTGTGGTACAAAACGGTACAAAACTAATACAAAACTTTGGCATAAAAAAAGTTCAATATTCAAAAGTGGTACAACAGCATTAACCTGGAGTCACCACTTTGATATGCTAATTACTCAAAACGGGTACGGGTACAAAACTTTTTCTTTCTGGTACAAAACAGTACAAAACTAGTACAAAACTTTGGCATCAAAAAGGTTCAAAACTCAAAAGTAGTACTACAGGTTAATGGACGTCTAGCTGGCTGGAATGGATAAGCTAATTTTTCTGCTCGAGAGTGTGATTGTATCTTGACGTTATATCTCCCACGTTTAGTCCAACTTGGTCGCCTACACACATTTACGGTCCGGCACTACACTTCTTATCTCTATCAGTTCTTGGAAAAAGTTTGCTTGCTGCCTTTACTGATTACTGGTCGCGGTCGCCAGTCTCCCAATTGTTTAAACAAACCAGTAATCCTGCTAACCTGATGGCTGGAATCCACCAGTTTGTATAACGTTAGCAACGCCATCTATTTTGAGAGCTGAACAACACACCACCAGAGAGGGTAGGCAGGGCCTTAATAACACGTGGCCTAATCTTAAAACATAAGATTTGGAAAAATTACAATATAATACAGCCCAATGCAACACAGGACAAAAAATGGCGGTGCTCTAAAACGTAAACCAACCGCGAAGCGGATAAAATAGTTTATCTACTAAACAAATGTTTTGGGTCCAACCGTAAAACAGTATTACGTTTAGCCATAGTCTTTAAGCGAAATTCAGGAGACCGGTATAAATAAATAAAGATTCGATCTATAATATAACATCCCAAACGGTAATTTTGAATGATTAATGCCAAACTGAATTTATAAATAAACCAAGCTAAATCTATCCAAGACCAAAGTGCCTCACCTAGCGATCGTAGTGCAATGTGTATTGGTACTACAAAGTTATGCCATTATATACACACGCTTGGGGTCATGTGTTCTCAAATCAGGGGAAGCAAGGATGGTTGGAGGGCTAAGGGGGTTATCACTGTTCTGGAACATGCTCACACAGTCTAGGCACAATTCAAACGCACGCCAAAAAATAGTTCCGTTGTTTTCAAATCACAGCTGTCAGTGCGCACCCAACCTGTGCATATCGACTGTCTATTATTTTCTTGGGTGAGGCACAATTATAGGTGAACAGTGAACTACGACCCTCAGGTCAGTCTGAAATGAGTCGTGCCGCGATGGCGTGGAGCCTTGTCGTGACGAGTCAACTGAGGCAGAAGCGGTAAGCCAAACCATCCTCTTCTTTACGTGTTGTAACACGGTTACAATATGATTACACTATATCAAAACAACAGATACATTACATACAGGATGACCAGATGCCTTTGATGAAAAGGAGGACAAGGAGTCTCAAAATGTAGGACATTCAAGAAAAATGAAGGACTTTAAAAAATATAAGTTCAAAATGTGCTTGTATAAAATTAGTTCATCTTTTTTATTGATTGTTCAAACATTTTGTTGAAGTATAAGTAAATTTATATTGCAGCTAATATAAATGTAGTGGCATCTGTGGTGCGCAGGTGTGTGTGCAATGGAAGCGATACTGTTGTGTGTGCGTGGGACTGAGGAGAGGCAGTAGTAATATGATTGTTGCCGTGCACATATGCTCTCGTCTCTTGTACGGGTATAGTTTGCTTGTTCGTAATCTGTATTAATGTTTATTTCTGATTATTAATAAACACATCAAACTGCTAATTAGTTACTCTCAATTGGTCTCCAACCTCTGAACATAAACCTTCTCTCGTTATAATTCAACACATATTCTTCTGATGAACTAATCTTTTTTTTAAAATACCTTTTTGGTTTAAAATATAATTGTAAAACTCTGAACAAGTCACATGCTTAGGATTATACTTCACCAACAATAAACCCTTTACTGAATTGATATCCAACTTATTTCTCTCATTTGTCCAGTGTGCAGAGATTAAAGAAAACACCCTCTCAACATTGGCATTGTATCCTGATAATGAAAAAAAAATTCTGCCATTTTCAGTAATTCTGAATGACATTCATCATGTTTTTATTCTCAAAATACTTAACTCACGTATCATTTACATGACAAATTTTCAAGGTCTGACCTGTTATGTTCAATATACATGTTTAGATTACATAATTGTTCACAAACTTTCCCATAATAATAAATAATCATAGCATTCCTTGTACAAAGACATTGCTTCCTCCATAAAACAATCTACTTCAATATCAAATCCCTCCTTCCGAGAACATGACAACAACCCTTTGGTCTTAAGTGAAATAAATTAACATTCTAAAGGCCCCGATACAGAATCCGTATCCGTAGGTCCGTAGTCCGTGCTCAGTAAGAAATCGATGCCACAATATCAGATTGCTCTGGCCACTGAGTCCTTATTCATAAGTCCTTACTCCGTAGAAGTTGCCCAACTTTAACTTTCTACGGACTAGTTTATACGGACTACCATTAACAGCCGAGTAAATAAGTGCATGCGAATTGAAATAAAAGAACGATGGCAGTGAGAGGATCTGTCGCTATGGAAACATATACAAAATGAAAATATGGCTACACGTGGAGTTATTTCAGAAACATTTTTCTAAAAATCTTAACGCCCCAGGAAAAGTGGCTTTTGTGAAAATGTTTTCTGAGAAATAACAAGTTCTCAGAAATATTGGCTTTGCTTTTGTAGGGTCAATACACCTATTATTAAAAATATTAAAAGTGCTTGTTTTGTTTTGTTCCAAAATACTAGTACATCCGTTTTGCATTTTCCGGTTATTGCAAACATTTATTTTAAGTTTGATAGTTAAAATCGATCGAGTTATAAATATATTTCTTGTGATTGTACTTAACCTACATTCTAGTATATACTGGAAGTTTTCTCAAAAAAGATGTTTTTGGTTTATTTAATACTTACTATTATGATAAGCTTGATGCTCGATCCTTGCTGTAAACGATTTTCTTTCGAATTTTTTGATTCGATAATGTCTCTTACTAGTATCCATTGATTGAAACTGTCACGTGATTACGGATATTGACTCTGTAATCGCGAGTAGAATTTTCTATGGAATAGGAACACGGAGAACGGACTATGGACCTACGGATATGGAGTATGTATCGGGACCTTAACCTGTTCTCTAGCGGGGAAGATACAGGTTGTATCCGAATAGTCTACTTCACGCGCCGTCGACCCTTGACGTTTACTTGATAGTTGCATTCGCAATCACGTGATCAAGTGTAGATCCGTTCGAATAGTCACGAAAGGTGGTAATGCGCCCCTCACACTCCCTTAAGTCCAATGGCAACAGCAACTTACCCTTGACACGCCGTAAATGCGGTGTTTGATCGGCAATTGTTTAATTTTTCATCTGCTGGAGAGAGAGAGCTCTTAGAGTAATGTGAGCTTTTATAACGTACGTTAAATATTCCGGTTGTTTTGTAGTGTTGTAAAGTTGTATTGTGTTGGATAGTTAAGATAATTTGTTATGTGCAGTGAAAATAAGTCACCACAAATCTGTAAGTGGCCTACGATCATTCGGGCTCATAGATAATGTTTAAAATAGTTTCTAATATCATTGGTAGGAAGCAGCACTGCGGATTCAAGGGTATGAAAAGTATATTTTGCTGTCCATATAGTATGTTGCAGTCTTCGAGCTCAAGTGCGTGTAGAGTGTAAAGTCATCAAATCTGCATCAAGTCAAGTATACTTGACTATTTGGATACAACCACATTTTCTATTATATCTGTTGAGTTAAATACAAGCATACCAGCTTTTATTTCTTCACTTTGCTGCTATTTATTTTATCAGCCGTTAAACCAGTCTATATTACTGATTGAATTTTGTCTGATAACTACCGAAATTAATTAATCACTCTGGAGATCACAAACACATGGTTTAACATTATAGGTCTGTTAAACGCAACTGAAAAAACAACCCACGTGGCACGCATGCGCAGCAACACAATATAACCGAGACAGGACAACAACTACATATGTCTCATCATAGTCAAGAACTAAATAATGTCAACACTCCCAATTATGTATATCTGTCTCTCAAACCAACCTTGCTTCGCAAGTAATTAAATTGATGCTATGGCAGAGGCTTTGTAAGAGCATCTGCAAGTTGTTCTTTGGATTCAATATACCTTATATCAATATCGCCACGTTCATAGACATCCCGTACAAAGTGTAAACGAACATCAATATGCTTAGTTTTTCGGTGGTACTCGGGATTATTCGTCAATTTAATTGCTGATTGGTTATCTACGTACATTGGGACCTTATCACATTTCAAACCCAATTCACAATTAATTCTACGTAGCCATATAGCCTCCTTTGTTCCATTAGACAATGCAATGTACTTAGCTTCTGTTGATGAAAGTGTGACCACGCTTTGTCACTCAGAGGACCAAGAAATAGCACCCCCATTTAACAAAAATACAAATCCACTGCATCTGTAAAACCTCTCAATGTAGCGCTACTCCCACTGTCTCCATAAGCAATCCCATAATCATTTGTTCATCTTAAATAACGGAGGATCTTCTTAACAACCTCCAGTGATCATGCCCATAGTTAGTTAAAAATTAGCCACATATTCAATATCAAGATGAATGACTTTTGCAGTGAAAAGAAGAGAACCAATTGCCTCACGATATGGCACATATTGTAGTTTCTTCTTTTCTTCTTCATCTCTTGAACTCTGTCATTGGCTTAAGTGTAATCCAGGTTCAGCTGGAACAGTTGACGACTTCGCATCTTCCATACAGAATCTTCGTAGTGTTTTCTGGATGTGTGCACTCTGACTAATTTTTATAGTGTGTTTTTCCAGATTTAGTTCAATTTCAAGGCCGATGAAATGCTTTCCCCTTCACTCACGAAACAATAAACTCGCCCGGCAAGGCTTGCTGGCTACTACTCTTATCTCCACTCACAATCAGTCGCGCTTTCTTGACGTGTAGTGAAGTTTCACAAGTTACTGTCTATTTTGGAGGCTTTGTTTTTTGTTGAGCGTGAATTGTACCGTTGCTTGCGTCTTTTATGTGAATAAAAAATGAGCGGAAACTCAAAGAAACGCAAAATTGAAAATTAAACAGAATCTACAAGGAAAGCTGGGAGACCGACTATTTAATTACTAACAACAGTGGGAAGCTATAGCGTTAGGTATGCATGCAAATTGTGTTTATACTGAAGGAGTAAATTGTTAAACGACTTTACTCAACAATTCACGAGAACAAGTATGCAACATATAAGGAAGAAGCTTAACACGCACTGGTTGCAGACTTTAAAAATAAATTAAAACCGGTATGGCTAGTAAAGTCTTACAAAATCAGTCATCTTCTCTGTATGCCTCCTAAGCAGTGTTGCTTGAGCTTGCCAAGGCAAAAAAACAACCCTTCACTGAAGGCATTCGGTTAAAAAGTGTGCTATGAAAATGGAAAAGGCTTTTGGAGATGCTAAAATGGTTGAGAAATTTGAATCAGTGCCACTTTCCAACCAAACTGTCCAAAGAAGGGTCATTGATATGGAAGAAAAAGTAGAAAAATCGCTGATTAGATTGGTTAAAGAAAGCACGCATTTCTCTCTATGCCTTGATGAAGGCAGTGACCAGTCAGATGTCAGTCAGCTATTGATATATATACGCAACACCTTCGAAACCTTCAGCAGTAAAGAGGAGCTATTTGATGTCTGTTCTCTTCAAGGAACAACAAAAGGGAGGGACATTTGTGATGTTGTTAAGAAAGCTGTTAATAAAGCTGTTAAGAAAACTGTTGACAAAGTTGGAGCCTTCAGTAAATGTTCAGCCATTGTGACAGATGGAGCGCCAGCAATGACAGGGGAGAAGTGTAATTTAATTGATTGATTGATTGATTGATTTGCCCCTGAAAAGTATGTGAAAGCATTAGCAATAATATCGTTCTAATTTTATAAACGTATTTAATTTTATTTAAATTATGTAGTATATTAAATGGCGCTTAAAGCACTTCTTCTTCTAAGAAGGCAAAAGCCACTGATCAGTGACGTCATCACGTGACACCAGCCAAGTCAGGTTGACAATTTAAAATAATAACTTCCTCTTCTCGAAGGTTCGAAGAGAGATTTTAAAATGAAACTTGAGTCAGTTTCCGGCTCTCGGACCTTCTAGTAAAACCAAGATGTTTTTGTCTTGTATTTTGTTTTTCTAAACTAAACCTTCTCGAAGCTTCCATGAGCAATGGATGTATATGAAGGATGGTGCAATGTAAGGGCAGTTGGTGTCCAAAACTGACAGAACTCACTTGGGCACTTGGCGTCCAGCAACACCTATCCGCGCTCATACAATAGGCCGCGTATATATTTCAACGACATGATCTATTTTCTCATTAAATAAACAGAGATTCAGAAATAAAAAACATGTCAAAATAATAAGTGTGTATTATTAATTATAATTCTTTAATTGGCGCTCGATCACGGGGCTATAAATACCAATTAATTCACCACATCAAAAAACCGTATCGATTTAATTAGTGCTCGACCACGGGGCAATTACCAGCTAATTAAACGGTGTAACTTCAATCGACGCTCAACGTGCTGAACCAGAACATCACAATTGGCGCACAACGTAGGGACCCCGTAATTCCAGAACATTTCAATTGGCTTCCCAACTCAGGGGCACGAATTACCTCCCCGAGGTAATTAGAGGTGAATCACCGACAATAGCAGCAGAGCAGAGCAACGCCGAGGACCGATGGAGGTAGCACGAGATACCTCCCCGAGGTAAGCAGTAGAGGACAACGCCGAAGACCGAGATAAGATAAAGCAGGAAGCAGCGTCGAGGACCGAGATAAAAGCAGGAAGCAGCACCGAGGACCGAGATAAGCAGGAAGCAGCGTCGAGGAAGCAGCGTCGGGAAAGCAGGAAGCAGCGCCGAGGACCGAGAGAAGCAGCTTACCATCACCAAAGAGAAGACTGAGGGTGGAGACGAGTACAAAGAAGAGATCACAGATAAGTCATCAACAGAAACTTAAATTAGTTAGTGAAGAATTATTTTATGTCATTTGTGCATTTTTGGGGTGGAACAGTATACATTTTTTTAAGATTTAAATTAAGGGAACACTAATTAAAAAATGGCAGATTCAAATGATAATAGTGATGCTAGTAGCTATTCTGAAGAGGTAGAAAATAAAACTAGACCTAGGAATCAGTTAGGTCTAGAACAATCAGATGAGGAAATAAGGGAAAGTGAACAGGACAATGGAGAGTCATTTGCAGAGGGAGAGAGAGGAGATAGGACAGAAAAAGAAAGAAATGTTATAGTAGATGAGGAAGAAAGAGAAAAGAATAGGGAACAATATATGGAGCAACCTGTAGTAGATTTAAATCAAATTATGAAAATGTTATAGCAAATGGTAGCGAGTAACAAGGAAACTAAACAGGAAATAATAGAAGCAACTAATCAGAAAATAGATAAAAGTAGCCAAGAAACTAGACAGGAAATTAATCAAATAATATATGCAAATACCCTAATAATTAATCAGAAAATAGATACAAATCAAACTAAACTTGAACAAATCAATCAAGAACTAAGTGTTAAAATAGAGCTAAGTACGGAGGTTTGTGAGCAGAGATTTGGTTATGTAGAGCAAAAAATATAACAATTAGAGAAGGTTCATCAAAACTTAGCAGTACAGTTAAATGAGGTATATAAAACAGTACTAGAAGGAGAAGATGTAAAAAAGATTTTGGTAGAAAAGCAAGAAAACTTAAGGAAGGAACGTCCAAATTAATGGAACAGATTTCAGCTAATAAAAATAAAATAGAAACAATAGAACAAGAATCAGTTAAAGGGTTAAAGGAAGTAGAAATTAAAGTTGGAAATCTGGACCATCAGGTAGAACACACTAAAAAAGAAATTGATGAGGTAAAATCAATACTTGATTCTCAGCAAGACACGAATAAAATTTTAATTAAAGAACAGATAGATGGGATCGTTAATAAGGCAGTAGAAAAACTAGATAAAAAATTTACCAAGTTTATGGTTGAAAATCAAACAAATCTAGGGAAATCTAGTAACTTACAAGATACTACCAACCTATTCGCTAAGGGACTAAGAGAAACGTCATTAGCACTTATTCCAAAATTTAAAGGAAGAAGAGGAAATATTTCGGCAGTACAATACATAAATAAAGTAGAAAGAGTATTTAAAGGAGAAAGAATAAACGAAAAAGTCAAAATAGAGATATTTTTATCAGGCCTAGAAGATGAGGCAAAATCTTGGACAGATAGTATAGAGAGTGAATGGGAGACATACGAGCAGGCTAGGGAAATATTTTTGGAAAAATATTGGTCTCAAAATATGCAGGATGATTTTCTACAATTAATTTTCAATGGAAAATATAACGACAAGGATGGTACTATGAGTGAATATTTCAATAAATTTGTGACACAGGCGAAATATTTGCGATACCCAGTAGAAGAAGATAGATTAATAGGTCTTCTAATGAATCATCTTCCAACTACAGTACAAGACGTTTTAATTAGGATAAATAAACATAACATCAAAGAAGTAGAGAGAGTATTAATGGCATTTGACGATAGATATCAACGAAACAAAGAAATCATTGATCAAACAAACAGATATAATATTGATAGGCATAGGCAATCATCAAACCCTCAAATTAGAGAAATTAATAATGGACAAGATAGGCAGAGATATCAACATAATTATTCAATACCAGAGCAAAAAAGAAAATATCCACATCCTAGTACAGAGTATCGACAGGATAGGAACAAAGGACCTTCGAGGCAAATAAATTCTAGTGATAGACAAACTAATAGAAATAACAATGCAGGTAACCCCAGATTAACAACCAATCAAGTACATCACCCTCCAAATTTTAATTATGTACCACCATTTTTAGGGACATCATATTTAAATGAGTACGACTCACAAAAAATATTTGATCCAGGAGGCAATTAAATAAACTTTAAATTTCGGATTATATAAATGTAAAAAATCAGCAGTTTAATTAAAGATTTAAATTTTAAATAAGTAATATAAGGGTAACTATAATTATTTTGTCGTAATAAGAAATGTAAATTTTAAGTAATCATTCAATACATAAACTACGTATTTCTGTCGCACCTGAATCACATCTCAAAAAGAAATTGTAAACATGCCAGTAACGACAGCAACTACAAAAGTGAGACTAATATTTTTGTTTCTGAAAAGGTAAAGTTAATCCTTCTTTTGTAAAAATTGAGAGGGTTGTAAAACATTCTAAACATTCATTGTCATTCCTATGTCGCACTTAATACAGGTGGTCGGTCATCTATTGTCATTCCTACTTCGCAAAGCTAAGACGACACACACAGACAAGGATAACTATAATTATTTAAATGTAGTAAGATGTTAAAAGCATAAATTTTACACATAAATAGAAATTTAAAGAAACCATTATTGACCATAACTACGGAGAAGCGACCCTAATCTTTTTTTTTGGAAAAGGTAAAAGGTTTTTATTGTTAAAATGTACGCCTTAAAACAAGTTGTCGAAATCTTTTGTTATTTTTCTACGTCTCCAAAACAAGATAAAGATAAACATATATTGTTCAAAAGAAGAGAGGAAGTAGTACAATGACAGTTACTTGAAGAGAAAATAATAATATTTCTTTGACTTAGAGTCAAACCCGCTACATTAAGTATAAAATCTTTTAAGTATAAAAATATAAATTCTTATCAATTTAGATTAATAACATTTGGACTTAGCATAATTTTAGGAAATTAAATGATTTCAATTTAAGAAAAAGTTAGGAAGTTTGAATAATTAATAGACGATCTTGGAAATCTGAATAAAGATATTATTTCATCAATGATGCATTTTTTTTTATAATCAAGATAAGGATTTTAAGATTTAGGTGGGGGTCCATTTTAAATTTAATTAATTAAATTTTATTGAGTTTAAGAAACTATTGATTAAGATAGTAACGAAATCACAGAGTAGGCTGTTGAGCTGAAGAGTAAGATCTAAGATATCTAGAGAGATTAATTTATATGTGCACTTGAGTGATTATTACATTATGTTAAGGTGAGTGGAAATAAGAGGCGAGTAGTCTTGTTTAAAAGCATTTTTTTTTCCAGATAGTGAAGTTGAGGTCTTTTGGTTTGAGGTGTATTAGTTAAGGAGATAAGATTCATTAAGGTTAAGGAAGTGGAGTTAAGGTTTTTTCAGATATGGTCCTAGCTATGGGCAAGCCATGATCTAGATTAATTAATCGTCGTTATGAGTTTAAGGATGGCCCGAGGGCATCTAGCAGCGTCAAGGAATTAAGGTGTATTAAGCCATGGACTTAGATATAATAAGCCATGATGAATAATTTCATTTTTATAAGTGGTGAGTCAAAGGGATCACCAAAGTTCAGGTAGCAGGTATTCACAAACATAGAGCTAGCACAACGCAGCAAAGAGTCAGTTATAATAAATGAGGCGGAGGCTTAAGCTTTCCACTAAATAATATGTGATAAATGTCCAATGGTTAATTCTGGATTAAAGTTTAAAGATATTGAGGAGATTAGTAAGACGTTTAAAAGGGTATTCTGTGATTACGTGATGTAATAATGATATATTAACAAGGATAATGAGAGCTAATTAGGGTATTATACCTAATTAGACTACTATAAAGATTTTATTATAATTTCATTTTTTAAATGCCTAAGGCAAATAGGCAACATTCAAAAGGTTGTAATCTATAGAGAGAAACAGTTAAAGATTTTTCACTAATGAGAAATTAATTATTCAATTAAGAAGGGGAAAAGGTGACCTGGTGGTCTAGGGGTAAGGTGTCAGACTTCTATGCTGGCGGCCGGGGTTCAATCCTCGGTCCCGGCAAAGATTTATCTGATTGCCAAACCCTTCCTTCACCTCTGACAAGACATCTTGTGAATGTGGGGAATGCCAGGTCGCCACCGTGGTTCGGATTCCACGTTAAACTGTAGGTCCTTCATTTCATCTCACAATCACCCTACCATTACACAATAGCGTAAGTGCGTATAACCCGAACGGGTAGTAAGACGCGGTGCTAATAATAATAATAATAATAAGAAGAAGAAGGGGAAAAAATAATTTTAAATATTTTATGATTCCAAGATTATCGTCTATATATTTCAAGTATTTTAAATTTGTTTTGAGGTTAGGTATTCTCATAAATAAAGATTTTGGTAAGGTGATTCAGATGTTCTGTTATTATCCTTTCTCTGTACGAAACAATGTAATTATATTATCTTTTAAGTAATTGGGTTTATTTTGTAAATTCTTTTTTGTGTCTTTAAGCTAAATATTCAGTAAATGTATTTTAAGTTATGGCTAATAGCGAATTTGGCCGTTAGGCTTTTAAGAGTATAGTAGTTGCTCATATAGCGAATTTGGCCGTCAGGCTTTTAAGAGTATGTGTAGCATTAAGAGTGTTTGTTAAGTATGTCAATATAATAATAATAGTAAAAGTGGATCCGTGAAGGATCATCATAATAATACTAATAATTAAAAGTGGATCCGTGAAGGATCATTGAAATAAATAAAGTGCAACGAAGTGTTTAAACCAATAAATGATTAAAAGACACTTTGATTAGTGACAATTAAATTCCATTTTCTATTAAAAAGTTTAATGTATTTTAATCAATCTTAAGGACGTTATATCAACGAATTTTGTTTTTTTTAATAAAAAATAAAAAACTTTGATTAGTAATGATTAAATTCAAATTTTTATATTAAATTCAAATTTTTATATAATAAACTTAGATTATTTTATTTCAATTAATTGTAATTATACTTAACAATTTTATATCTTGATATTAGATTTATCTAATTTCAACTTTTTGATTAAAATTTTATATTTTAACGTTTGATTTGTATAACTTCAACTTTTTAGTAAAAGAACTTCATGTAAACCTACAGAAGAAACTATCATTCAAGAACAACACTATACAGAGTGTTCCAATTTGTGAAATTTTATACAGGATCTTCCAAAATATTGTAATTTGTGAAACTTTATACAGGGTGTGCGAAAAATGATCATGTCGTCTTTTCTCGTCTTTTCTTTTTTTTTTAGCAAAGCGTATCAAAAAGTATACGACTAGGTCTCTACTTTCAGATACACTTTGGGGGGTATTGTAATGTAATTGATTTGCCCTTGAAAAGTATGTGAAAGCATTAACAATAATATCGTCCTAATTTTATAAACTTATTTAATTTTATTTAAATTATGTAGTATATTAAATGGCGCTTAAAGCACTTCTTCTTCTAAGAAGGCAAAAGCCACTGATCAGTGACGTCATCACGTGACACCAGCCAAGTCAGGTTGACAATTTAAAATAATAACTTCCTCTTCTCGAAGGTTCGAAGAGAGATTTTAAAATGTAACTTGAGTCAGTTTCCGACTCTCGGACCTTCTAGTAAAACCAAGATGTTTTTGTCTTGTATTTTGTTTTTCTAAACTAAACCTTCTCGAAGCTTCCATGAGCAATGGATATATACGAAGGATGGTGCAATGTAAGGGCAGTTGGTGTCCAAAACTGACAGAACTCACTTGGGCACTTGGCGTCCAGCAACACCTGTCCGCGCTCATACAATAGGCCGCGTATATATCTCAACGACATGATCTATTTTCTCATTAAATAAACAGAGATTCAGAAATAAAAAACATGTCAAAATAATAAGTGTGTATTATTAATTATAATTCTTTAATTGGCGCTCGATCACGGGGCTATAAATACCAATTAATTCACCACATCAAAAAACCGTACCGATTTAATTAGTGCTCGACCACGGGGCAATTACCAGCTAATTAAACGGTGTAACTTCAATCGACGCTCAACGCGCCGAACCAGAACATCACAATTGGCGCACAACGTAGGGACCCCGTAATTCCAGAACATTTCAGAAGACAGGTCTGACAGGATTGCTAAAAGAAAATGACGTAACGTGTCCTATGATCCACTGGCTCATTCACGATGAAGCGTTATGTGGGGAATCAATTAAGAAAACTGAAGTATTAAACTTGCTGTTGAAATTATTAATATGTTAAGAGGTGGAAATTGAGTTCTTTTGCATAGACAACTAAAACAACTTTTGCTGAAAATTGAGGCAGAATATGGAGACTAGATGTTGTACAACCATGTAAGGTGGCTGAGTGCCGAAAAGTGCCTTAAACGGTTTTTTGCTATTCGCAAGGAAATCCCTCAATTCCTCAATAAGTTTGTCTCGTCTGATACCACAGAACTAGAAGAAGAAATTCAAAGACCAGAATTTTTAAAGCAGTTAGCTTTCCTAACAGACATGACAAATCACCTTAACACCTTAAACCTGAGTCTTCAAGGAAGAAACCAGGTCGTATCAGATATGGTGGGAATTGTAAATGGATTTCGAAATAAGTTAAAAATTACTAAACGTTCTTTGGAAAACCATGAATTGACACATTTCCCTTGCTGTCTACAATAGTTAGCGGCGGAGAAAGACAAGTAAACTATAGATTTTTCATATCTCAGTTCACACATTCAAGAGATCATTGAAGAATTCAACACACGATTCCAAGAAACTGAAACCCTGAAAAGCAGTGTACTGCCTTACATGAATGCTCTTGGTGCTATATTCTAGGAACAGGAACCTCACCTACAGCTTGAGCTGTGCGATCTACAAGCCGATACGTTACTACAGACCAGACAATAAAAGGGTTGACATTTTTTTAAACTGCTATCCAGCGAAAAATACCCAAACTTAAGACAATTTGGACCAAAAATGACTTCAATGTTTGGGAGCACGGGAAAATATTTTTTTCTTCTATGAATTTCGTTAAAAATTAATACAAAATTTGACTTTCAGATTCTTCCTTGCTGCATTTTTTTTTAGATTAGCAACAACAGAGCTGGAGGTGGACATTCATTAATTGGTAGATGCAACCGATTGACCATAGTACTCCCACTAAATTCTTTTTTTAAGTTTGGTTTTGAATACATTATTAATTTCATCTTGTTTTTAGGTTAATTTTTTCTTTTTGCCATTTGTAAAATATTGAGTCAAATAAATTGACATTGTTGAGTGCTGTTCTTCAAATTTCAATTGTTCTGGGTATAATAATTCTTGTTTATTTTTAACTTCACTCTTTTATGCAATTGTAAAATAGTGTTTTAAGCAATTAAAATGATTAAACATTTGTTTCCATTAAACTATGCATATTATTTAATACTGGTACCTCTGTTTTGTTTGCATAATTTTACGAAAATTGGCCTATTATTAAAGTGTGGACTGCAATCATGCCTGAGCTTTCCAATGTGGCCCTCGAGCCTTTACAAGTTGTAAACCCCTGATATAGATTTATTCTTTCAATTCACCATAGAAGAAAGCAGTTTTATATCAAATTGGGCAATTTTATTATCTTCTCCCGCTACGATGGGTAGAAGCAATCGTATTGATTCACAACGAGCTAGAGGTGCAAAAGTCTCAAAATAATCGACACCTCGCTGAGCAAACCCCTTTGCAACAAGTCTAGCCTTTTATCTAAGACACCCACATTAATTTGATTTCTCATTTAACACCCACTTACAACCGATCACATGCTTCCTTTCTGGGAGTTTCACAAGTTTCCACGTTTCACTTTGTTGAATCGCACTCATTTCGTAATTCATAGCGAATAACCATTTGTTCGCTTCAGCACTCCTGACATTCTATTCAAAAGTTGTAGGCACAGCAGTGGCGGCTCGTCACTTTAGAAGCTGGAGGGCGCAGCCTATTTAATTCATAAATTATTCATAAATACTAAATTTAAAAGAAGACACAAATTTCGGAATATGTTTTGCTAAATATTCATTTATTCAAAAATTAATATCATTCATTTTATTCAAAAATTAATATCACAAACAACATGGAAAGATAAAAAATAAATAAACTTCCCCCAAAGGACGTGGATGTGTTGTAGAAACTCTGCAGCAGTGTAATGTGCATAAATATATAGGTATGTATGTTTTCACTTTGTTCCATACAAAATTCAGGACATGGCCTACCTAATGAATTCAATTCTCTTTTTTGATCAAGAGTTAATCTTGCAATATTCGCTGTCTTAAGCGCCTGAATTGAACTATTCATATTAAGCCTAGTTACAAAAAATATTAAAACATATAACTCAAATAAACATTATCCTAAAATAACCCTACATAATATTATTATAAACGCATACGCCACGCACATCCTCAAGATGCAGGAGCACGCAGGATGACTGACAACAATTATTGCTGGTTCACGCTATACACATTTCACAAGCTTTCAACCTTAGGGCGCGTAAGGGAGTGCGCCTTCAAAATAAGAATAAGCAATGCTAGCTAGCTATAGCAGGAGGGGGACAATGGGTTAAGGGGAGGGAAGGTTTTGTTTCTCTATGTCAGGCGCTGACCGTCGCGCGCCTGACTCAATGCAATTTGATGACAAGAGGTGAAGGGGTGAGGAGGTTTGGTTTCACAATATCAGGCGCTGACTGCCTCGCGCCCGACCGCAGGCCATTTTAAAAACATTGCCTGCTATTACTTAAACCAAAAACATATTTTTCTTGAAAATATTATGGCATGATAAAATTGTCGTGAGAGTGCGAATAATAACTTTAAAAGGAACTGGGGATTCGTGGGGTTGGGGGGCGCGCGCCTCCGCGCCTTAGGGACGAGCCGCCCCTGAGGCACAGTATCCACAACTAGCGCCAAATCAATTTAGGGACTTTGTCTGCGCAGCAGGTCTTGAACACTAAGTTGTTTTCCTGGACCTGATACTAGTTGAATCTTTCCAGTTGAAGTTCTACCCATTCAGCTGCTTGCTGCTGGACTTCTGTTCTTAGCTCCACTGCTACTTCTAAGTCTGATTGGCCTTTATGATCAAAGCTAAGTTCCACCTGAGCTACTTGTAGTGGGTTTACATCATTTTCTGGACATGGTTGATTTTCATAGCCAAAATCAAGTTTCATCTAATTTTTATGAAAAACTTGCTATGCCATTTCAGCTCTCTTATTGAAGATTACCTCACAGCTGACATGTATTTTTCGAGTCTTGGAATCTCATAGTCGATAATTCTTTGATTAATAATTGGGGGGGTCTCACGACTGCCAGCTAATCGGCGGCCACACTTATTTCTAGGCGAGCTGCCAGAGAAGTTAGAAGCTATGCCGAATGAGGAGCGTTCTACACCCTGTCGGTTGTTCAGCCGTCACACTCTATGATCAGCTCCTGGCCAAAGAGAATGCTCATTAGTGCTGGCGCCCAGCACTGTGTGTCGCATGCAAAAAAAAACAACTCCAACGCCCCAATCAATGAATAAAAAACTCTTTAATTTCAAATAAAAAAGAAATATTCATATATAAAAAAGCTATGAGTATAAATAAATAACCAATAAAACAAGCTAATACAAGTACCAACATGTAATGAACATGGGAAAAGGGGTCAGGTGGAGGGTAGGGGGTCAGGAGGGGCCTGGAGGAGAGCGGGAGGGGAGAGGGAAAACCAACAGCCAATCAAAGAGCGAGGATGCGTGGTCACGTGACCAATTTCAGCCAATAAGGGAGCTGTACTGGTACGCCACCCCAACTACTAGGACATGGATATATCATAGTAAAAAATTAATTATTAAATGTCATTTGTTCATTTGTTATTTCTCTTTAGTTTTCGACGTGCTATAACTTTCCATTGCCAACCAAGAATAATAATATTACATCCACTTCACATCAGTTTGTCGGAAGTTTCAGAGATGGTAATGAAAACTAAAATATACTCTATTCGAAAACATTCAAAGAAATGTAGACAATTTATTCTATTTCAATTTTCCAAGCTACAGCGAAAGGGCTAATATAGCAAAGAAAATATGTTAGAATATATTTATATTATATATCAAACAAAATTTACAACCACGTCTTACTACCCGTCTGGGCTATACGCATAATAATACGTGAGTGAGTTATGGTAAAGGAGTTCGAATTGAATGTGGATGTATCCATATTTATATGGAGGAAATGTTCGAAATAATTTAGAAATAAATACCCTCAATAGGCTCGGTTGAGATTCTAGCCCTAACATCCTCATCATCGACAAACTGGACTAGAATTGGTAAATATTTAAACACGTGAAATATGATTCGTTTATCAACTAATCGATTGTGTGCGTTTATTTATTTTTTATCTTATAAAAAAAAAAGAGTGTCTTTATTAAGTCCAAAAGTTGGCTTCACATGGTTGGTTTATATAAGTAGACCTTAGCCCACAATATCCATTTTCCCAATCCCATACATTACAATGTAGTGGACAAATTGTGTTCATAAGCTCAAGGACAGGTTTGATATCAAGAAGGTGGGAACAATTTACTAGAACATTCTTATCATCACTAATATCCAACCTCTGTTATTAAAGATGTAAGGATTTATTGATTTAGGTCTACTTTAATTTCTAGGTAGGGCTTTTCACGCTAAATTGGTTATTTTAAAACGTATAAGTTTTTTAATACTACGTTTAAACATTTTAAAATAGTTACTAGTGTGGCAATGAAAAATTTAAATGTGTTTATTCCTTTTTTCAAGGAAGCAATATGTAAGTTTAGATAATTCCGCACTATGTAGGTTCAGAACCAAATAAAATATATATAATATATATTTTTAGTGACGCACCGCACCCATTCGGGTTTTACGCCTGTATACTATTTAATCTAATGTGTTAATGCTGAAGAAGGCTGAATTTACAGAAATTGTGCCTACATTTAAGTGGAGGGAGAGTTGAAAACTATTTAGGGAAAAACCTTTATAATGTAATTGATTTGCCCCTGAAAAGTATGTGAAAGCATTGACAAGAATATCGTCCTAATTTTATAAACATATCTTATTTCATTTAAATTATGTAGTATATTAAATGGCGCCTAAAGCACTTCTTCTTCTAAGAAGGCAAAAGCCACTGAACAGTGACGTCACGCACGTGACACCAGCCAAGTCAGTTTGACAATATATATTTTTCAAATAATAACTTCCTCTTCTCGATGGTTCGAAGAGAGATTTTAAAATGTAACTTGAGTCTTTTTCCGGCTCTCGAAGCTTCGAGTAGCACAGAGATGTTTTTTGTCTTGTATTTTGTTTTTCTAAACTGAACCTTCTCGAAGCTTCCATGACCGAGGAATATATACAAAGGTTGGTGCAACATAAAGTTAGTGTGTTCAGTTGGGAGTTGGGAGTTGGGAGTTTGGCGTCTAGCAACACCTGTCCGCGCTAGCCCGCGTATAGTTCAACATGATCTATTTTCGCATTAATTAAACTGATTCAGCAATAAAAAAACATGTCAAAATGAAAAGTGTATTAATCATAATTTTTCAATAGGCGCCCATCGCGGTAACGTAAATCCAGAACGTTACAATTGGCTTCCCAACTCAGGGGCACGAATTACCTCCCCGAGATACAGCACGAATTACCTCCCCGAGATACAGCACGAATTACCTCCCCGAGATACAGCACAATATACCTCCCCGAGATACAGCACGAGATAACTCCCCGAGATACAGCACAAGATAACTCCCCGAGATACAGCACAAGATACAGCACGAATTACCTCCCCGAGATACAGCACGAGATACAGCACGAATTACCTCCCCGAGGTAAGCAGTAGAGGACAACACCGAAGACCGAGATAAGCAGTAAGCAACGCCGAGGACCAAGATAAGCAGTAAGCAACGCCGAGGACCAAGATAAGCAGTAAGCAGCACCGAGGACCAAGATAAGCAGTAAGCAGCGTCGAGGACCGACAGAAGCAGCTTACCATCACCAAAGGAGACAAGGGGTGGAGACGAGTCTAAAGAAGATCACAGATAAGTCATCAACAGAAACTTAAATTAAATAGTGAACAATATATTTATGTCATTTGTGCATTTTGGGGGTGGAACAGTAAAATTTTTTTTATTATTTAAATTAAGGGAACAATAATTAAAAAATGGCAGATTCAAATGATAATAGTGACGCTAGTAGCTATTCTGAAGAGGTAGCGGAAAATAGACCTAGGAATCAGTTAGTTCTAGAACAATCAGATGAGGAAATAAGAGAAAGTGAACAGGACAATGACGAGTCATTTGCAGAGGGAGAGAGAGAAGGAGATAGGACAGAAAAAGAAAGAAATGTTATAGTAGATGAGGAAGAAAAGAAAAAAAAGAGTAAGGAACAAAATATGGAACAACCCATAATAGATTTAAATCAACTTATGAGAATGTTACAAGGAAGTAATCAGAAAATGTTACAAGAAATTAATCAGAAAATAGATCAAAGTAGCCAAGAAACTAGACAGGAAATCAATCAAATAATATATGCGAATACCCAGGCAATTAATCAGAAAATAGATACAAATCAGACTAAATTTGAACAAATCAGTAAAGAACTAAGTGCTAAAATAGAATTAAGTAAGGAGGTTTGTGATCAGAGATTTGGTTTTGTAGATCAAAAAATAGACCAATTAGAGACAGTTCACAAAAACTTAGCAGTACAGTTAAATGAGGTAGATAAAAAGGTATTAGAAGGGGACAATGTAAAACAGATTTTGATTGAAAAGCATGAAAACTTAAGGGAAGGACAGTTCAAGTTAATGGAACAGATTTCAGCTAATAAAAATAAAATAGAAACAGTAGAACAAGAATCAATTAAAGGGTTAAAGGAACAGGTAGAACATACACAAACTAACGTTAAGGTAGTACAACACAACCTTGAAAAAGAAATAAATGAGGTAAAATCAGTACTTGATTCTCAGCAAGACACGAATAAAATTTTAATTAAAGAACAGATAGATGGGATCGTTAATAAGGCAGTAGAAAAACTAGATAAAAAAACTAACCGATTTTGTGGTTGAAAATCAAACAAATCTAGGGGAATCTAGTAACTTACACGATACTACCAACCTATTTGCTAAGGGACTAGAGAAAACGTCATTAGCACTTATTCCAAAATTTAAAGGAAAGAGAGGAAACATTTCAGCAGTACAATATATAAATAAAATAGAAAGAGTATTTAAAGGAGAAAGAATAAATGAAAAAGTCAAAATAGAGATATTTTTATCAGGCCTAGAAGATGAGGCGAAATCCTGGACAGATAGTATAGAGAGTGAATGGGAGACATACGAGCAGGCTAGGGAAATATTTTTGGAAAAATATTGGTCTCAAAATATGCAGGATGATTTTCTACAATTAATTTTTAATGGAAAATATAACGACAAGGATGGTACTATGAGTGAATATTTCAATAAATTTGTAACACAGGCGAAATATTTGCGATACCCAGTAGTAGAGGATAGATTGATAGGTCTTCTAATGAATCATTTTCCAACTCCAGTACAAGACGTTCTCATTAGTATAAATAAACAGAACATCAAAGAAGTAGAGAGAGTATTAATGGCATTTGACGATAGATATCAAAGAAACAAAGAAATCAATGAGCAAACAAACAGATTTAATATTGATAGGCATAGGCAATCAACAAACCCTCAATTCAAAGAAATTAATAATGGACAAGATAGGCAGAGATATCAAAATAATTATCCAATACCAGAGCAAAATAGAAAATATCCACATCCTAGAATAGAATATCGACAGGATAGGAACCAAGGACCTTCGAGGCAAATAAATTCGAGTGATCGACAAATTAATAGAAATAACAATACAGGTAACCCCAGATTCACAACCAATCAAGTACATCAACCTCCAAATTTTAATTATGTGCCACCCTTCCCAGGGACAACAAATTTAGATAGGTACAATCCTAGACAAAGGGAAAACTAAAAAGTCAATCACGTGACAGTCCGTACGTGATGAAGATTACAAGTAAAAATCGGACCACAGAACAATCAGCCTATTTAGAATATGTTAGACAAAATGTAATACTACAGGGTAACCCAAAAGAAGACTTGTTATTTGAAGCAACCAAAAAAAACAAATATAGTAAATCAGTATCACCTGAAATTGAAGGAAAATTAGGGGCTATTAAAGTAAAAATGTTACTAGACACAGGATCAGAGGTGACAGCAATGTCACAAGAATGTTTTGATGAAATAAAAAATAGTGATTTAAAAACGGCCATTCCCGTATTACCAGTAACCAATACAGTAATTATAGGCGCAACAGGGACTAAAAACAAAAAGGTTAAAAAACAAGTATTAATTGAGGTTGAAATAAGTAATATAAAAATGAGTATCATATTTCTTATCATTGAAAATTTAAATGTTCCAATTATATTAGGGTCAGATTGGCTAGCAGGATTTGAGGTTGATATAAATTATCAAAATAAACAGGTGTCAATTAATAAAAAACCTTTTAATTTGAGTGTGCCATTTAGCGAAAAAGTTTGTTCAAATATTCTAAGACTACAAGTAAAGGGAATAATGAGCGATCAATTTCAACAAAATAATATAAAAAGATTACAACAATTATCAGTCACTAGTCTACAAATACCTTGGACAGATATAGAAAAAATAATTTGTAAACTGTCAGCCATCAGTACAGAGCAAAAACAAAAATTATTAGACGTAATGTGGCAACATAAAGAAATCTTTTCAGAAAAACCAGGATTAAATAATTTATACAAATGTAAATTGGAAGTATCAGATTATTCCCCTTTCAATAGCAAATCATATCCTGTACCCTATAGCCAGAGATCAGCTGTAGAAGAGACCCTTAATCACATGTTGGAATGGGATATAATTGAGCGGTGTAGTTCTGACATAATAAACCCATTAGTGGTAGTTAAGAAAAAAGATGGGGGTGTGAGATTATGTTTAGATGCCCGTAAAGTAAATCAAATTTTAATTAATGATAATGAATCACCAGCACCAGCGAATGAATTAATTCAGAAATTTGAAGGCTGTAAATTTTTAACTTCACTAGATTTAGTCAGCTCTTTTTGGCAAATTGAACTAGAACCAGACTCTAGAAAATATACCTCTTTTATATACAATGGAAGAACTTTTTGTTTTAAAAGAATGCCTTTCGGACTAACAGTATCAACAAGTAAGTTTATTAGGGGATTAGAAAAGGTCCTAGGCCCTGAGGTGCTTAGTTTTGTAACTCGGTACGTAGATGACATAGTGATCGCATCAAAAACATTTGAGCAACATATAAAACAGTTAGAATTGGTATTAAGTAAACTTAAAACAGGAGGAATGACAGTCAATTTCAAAAAATCTTCCTTTCTTTGTGAACAAATTAACTTTTTAGGTCATATAATATCCCCAGAGGGAATTTCAGCAGATCAAAATAAAACCAGGTCAATTAGGGAATTTCCTACCCCAAAGAACAAAAAACAACTACAAGCTTTTCTGGGTCTTATAAATTATTACAGAAAATTTGTCAAAAACCATTCAGACCTTGTGATACCATTACTAAATTTAACAAAAAAGAATCAGGAATGGAACTGGGGCAGTGCAGAAGATGCAGCAATGGACCACATTAAACAACAATTTGTAAGTACAGTAACCTTAAAACACCCTGACCTTGAACAACCCATGAACATATGTTGTGACGCATCTGGATTGGCAATAGGTGCTGAGCTGTTTCAATTTGATAAAGAAGGAGACCGTAGGCCGATAGCATATGCTAGCAGAGTACTTCATGGTCCTGAAGTTAATTATACAATTACAGAGAAAGAACTATTAGCTATAGTATATGGATGTCAACAATTTAGAATTTATATTTATGGAAAACCAACTACTCTATACACGGATCATAAGGCATTAATTTTTATTAATAAATGTAAATTACTTCATGGTCGCTTAACTAGATGGATCCTACTATTACAAGAATATAATTTAACAATAAAATATATAGCAGGAAAAGACCAAGTAATAGCAGACACTTTATCACGCTATCCACCTGAAGGCACAGTAGAAGGTACCATCGATAGGGAATTTAGAGTTTTAGTACATAAAAGAAAACCTATTAATGAAACAGAAAATAAAATAAAAAAGGAATTACCAGTATGTCAAAGACAGGATAAAAAACTAAACAAGGTGTTTACAGAATTAGAACAGTCAGAACCCAAATTAGAAATTGCAAATAACTATCAAATTTATAATAATTTACTTTTCAAAAAAACCTCCATAGATAAAATTTGGACTATTTGTATTCCCACAGAATTAATAATAACTGTAATAGAGAATTGCCATCAACAGTACGCTCATGTAGGGGTAAAAAAATGTTATAATATTTTAAGAGAATCATGTAATTTTCCCAAGATGAACAGAACTATAGCAAAAGTATTAAGACAGTGTGACATATGTCAAAAAACCAAAATCCCTAATGTAAAGTATGAGGGCTTAATGAAGAATGTATTAGCTGACCAACCGTTACAATTAGTTTTTGTCGATATATATGGACCACTACCTTCTAGTATTAGAGGTGTACAGTATATATTTGCTGTTCTAGATATCTGCACTAAATATGTTAAATTATATACAATGAGGAGAGCGACTGCCAATGCAGTCACAAATAAGATAATAAAATACTATGTAAAAGATGTAGGTATTCCCCAAACTATTGTTTCTGATCATGGAACACAGTTCACAAGCATAAAATGGAGGTCAACTCTAACAGATAACAAAATTATTGTAAAATATACTTCTGTATATCATCCCCAAAGCAATAGTGTAGAAAGAGTTAACAGAGAGATAGGTAGGTTTCTAAGGTTATTGTGTCATGACAATCATGCTTCATGGGCAAATTATGTAGAAAGAATAGAAATTTGTCTAAATTCAATAACTCATGAAAGCACAGGTTACACACCTCAAGAATTAATGATGGGAAATAGACCAGTTAGAAATCTCGAGAAACTCTTCAAGTTTCCACAAAGGTTAGAAAAAGATCATCAAACTAAATTACATCTAGCAGTAAAAAGATTAAAAGATACAGCAGAGAAACGAACCCGGTACCATGATAAAAAGATTCTTAAACCTATTGAATACGCAAATGGCCAGTTAGTTCTTGTAAAAAATCATCAATTATCATCAGCTTTGAATAAGGAAGTAAAGAAGTTCTTTTTACTATATGAAGGACCATATCAGGTAAAATATCAAATAGGTCAAAATGTATACTTAATTCAAGACCCTGAGACTCTTAAGATTAGAGGTGTTTTTAATGTTACAGAATTAAAACCCTATTATAGCAAGACAGATATCTAAACATTTTTCAGCTACATTAATTATAAAGGATAGGAACAGGATTGTATTTACATGATTAAATAGTAAAATGACTATGCAAGAGTTCGAACCTGGACCTGTAGCACAATAACTAGAAAAAATACATGTTGAAAGAGTCACCACTTTCTGTGGCAACTGCGTGTTATTTTGAAGTGAGTAAGGAGGGTGACACACCTCAAAATGAAATTGTAAAGAAACCATAAACGACCAAACATGAAAAGTGAGACTAATCTTTTAGTTTCTGAAAAGGAAGTTAAACCTTCTTTTGTAAAAATTGAGAGGGTTGTAAAACAAATTCTATACATTCATTCCTACGTCGCACTTAATACAGGTGGTCGGTCATCTATTGTCATTCCTACATCGCAAAGCTAAGACGACAACACAAACTGACTTTGGCCACGAAAGATAAAATCACTTATTTTTATTTTTTTTAGTGCAATAAGTCAGAGTCAAACCCGGTACATTAAGTATAAAATCTATAAGTATAAAAATATAAATTCTTATCAATTTAGATTAATAACATTTGGACTTAGCATAATTTTAGAAAGTTGTATAAATCAAAATAGGAGAACAGATAAGGAGGAGGCATGGACCCTTAGAAGCATGCAAGGGATAACATCGGATAGAAGGTTAGGTGAGGGCTTGGATAAGTTTGTCAGCTGGAGGTGCGTGAAAGCCTGTAATCACGCGAGGAGAGATTAGGATCTAAGTATATTCTAAGAGTAGGTCATAATTTTTGTTAATTGTAAACTATTGTTTAGGTAATAATTTGAATAAAAATTAGGCTAACAGGGCAATTTTGAGTTTAAAAAATTTATAATTTCAATTTAAGAGGAAAGTTAGGAAGTTTTATTAATTAATAGACGATCTTGGAAATCTGAATAAATATATTATTTCATCAATGATGCATTTTTTTATAATCAAGATAAGGATTTTAATATTTATGTGGGGGGTTATTTTAATTCAATTAATTAAATGGCAATAAATTCAACGATTTTGATTCATATATTAAAGAAATCACAGAGTAGGCTGATAAGCTGAAGAGTAAGATCTAAGATATCTAGAGAGATTAATTTAGATATGCACTTGAGTGCTTATTACAGTATGTTAAGGTGAGTGGAAATAAGAGGCGAGTAGTCTTGTTTAAAAGCATTTTTTTCAGATAGTGGAGTTGAGGTCTTTTCATTGAGGTATATAGGTTGAGAAAGTGGAGTTGAGGTTTTTTCAGATATGGTCTTAGCTATGGGCAAGCCATGATCTAGATTAATTAATCGTCGTTATGAGTTTAAGGATGGCCCGAGGGCATCTAGCAGCGTTGAGGAGATTAGGTTTATTGAGTGAGGAAGTTGAGGTTTATTGAGTAAGGTGTATTAAGCCATGAAGAATAATATCATTTTTATAAGTGGTGAGTCAAAGGGATCACCAAAGTTCAGGTAACAGGTATTCACAAACATAGAGTTAGCACAACGCAACAAAGAGTCAGTTATAATAAATGAGGCAAGGCCTAAGATTTCCACTATATAATATGCAATAAATATCCAATGGTTAATTCTGGATTAAAGTTTAAAGATATTGAGGAGATTGTGAAGAAGTTTAAAAGGGTATTCTGTGATTACGTAATGTAATAATGCTAATGTATTAACAAGGATGAGAGCTAATTAGGGTGTTAGACCTAATTAGGCTACTATAAAAGATTTTATTATAATTTTATTTTTTAAATGCCTAAGGCTAACAGGCAATAGTCAAAAGATTGTAATCAACAGAAAGATGCAGGTAAAGATTTTTTTTCACTAATGTGAATTTAATTATTCAATTAAGAAGGGGGAAAATAATGTTCAATATTTTATAATGGTGTAATATATGATTTCATACTAATTTTAAACGTACTTTATGATTCCAAGATTATCGTCTATATATTTCAAATATTTTAAATTTGTTTTGAGATTAGGTATTCTCATAAATAAAGATTTTGGTAAGGTGATTCAGATGTTCTGTTATTATCCTTTCTCTGTCCGAAACAATGTAATTATATATTTTTTAAGTAATTGGGTTTATTTTGTAAATTCTTTTTTGTGTTTTTAAGCTAATTATTCAGTAAATGTATTTTAAGTGATGGCTCATATAGCGAATTTGGCCGTCAGGCTTTTAAGAGTATATTAGTGGCTCATATAGCGAATTTGGCAGTCAGGCTTTTTTAAGGGTATGTGTAGCATTAAGAGTGTTTGTTAAGTATGTTAAAATAATAGTAAAAGTGGATCCGTGAAGGATCATCAAAATAATTCTAATAATTAAAAGAGGATCCGTGAAGGATCATTGAAATAAAAAGTGCAACGAAGTGTTTAAACCAATAAATAATTAAGACACTTTGATTAGTGACAATTATATTCCATTTTTTATTAACAAGTTTAATGTATTTTAATCAATCTTAAGGACGTTATAGCAACGAATTTTGTTTTTTTTAATAAAAAATAAAAAACTTTGATTAGTAATAATTAAATTCAAATCTTTATATTAAATCCAAATTTTTATATAATAAACTTAGATTATTTTATTTCAATTAATTGTAATTATACTTAACAATTTTATATCTTGATATTTGATTTATCTAATTTCAACTTTTAATTAACATTTTATATTTTAATGTTTGATTTATATAACTTCAATATATATATATATATATTTCATGTAAACTTACAGTCGGAGAACACCAATTCAAATATTATCATTCAAGAACAACATTATACAGAGTGTTCCAAATTATTGGAATTTATCCAATTAGTGAAAATGTTATACAGGATGTTTCAAAATATTGTTATTTGTGAAATTTTATACAGGGTGTGCGAAAAATGATCATGTCGTCTTTTCTCGTCTTTTATTTTTTTTAGCAAAGCGTATCAAAAAGTATACGACTAGGTCTCTACTTTCAGATACACTTTGGGGGGTATTGTAATGTAATTGATTTGCCCCTGAAAAGTATGTGAAAGCATTGACAAGAATATCGTCCTAATTTTATAAACATATCTTATTTCATTTAAATTATGTAGTATATTAAATGGCGCCTAAAGCACTTCTTCTTCTAAGAAGGCAAAAGCCACTGAACAGTGACGTCACGCACGTGACACCAGCCAAGTCAGTTTGACAATATATATTTTTCAAATAATAACTTCCTCTTCTCGATGGTTCGAAGAGAGATTTTAAAATGTAACTTGAGTCTTTTTCCGGCTCTCGAAGCTTCGAGTAGCACAGAGATGTTTTTTGTCTTGTATTTTGTTTTTCTAAACTGAACCTTCTCGAAGCTTCCATGACCGAGGAATATATACAAAGGTTGGTGCAACATAAAGTTAGTGTGTTCAGTTGGGAGTTGGGAGTTGGGAGTTTGGCGTCTAGCAACACCTGTCCGCGCTAGCCCGCGTATAGTTCAACATGATCTATTTTCGCATTAATTAAACTGATTCAGCAATAAAAAAACATGTCAAAATGAAAAGTGTATTAATCATAATTTTTCAATAGGCGCCCATCGCGGTAACGTAAATCCAGAACGTTACACCTTCTCAGTGAACCAGACAAGGATATAACCCAGATCTTCCCGTCATTGTCAGTATAGTCTATTACAAGAGTACTATCTTAGAACATGTGACCACCGAAGCGGTTGAATCGTGTTATACGTAATAGTCTTCTTATTACATTATATTTTTTATTTTGTTTTGTTTGACCTTTGAGTCGGTGCTTATTGGTTGGTGCCCTTTAAAACAGTACAGCAAACCAATCTTGCTCCGTGGTTTAACAGGCCAACCTGCCTCCACCAAACGAACTATAAGCAATGTCCTCTCCAGCCGTGCGCTTTCGATAGTTTAGAGTGTAGTTATTCAATTGGATGTTACAGGCTAGGCTTCCAGAGTCAAGGAGGTATTAGATAAGAGAATAATATAGGAGGGTTAAAATAAGTAGTGGTGATAGGGGAGGATCTTATATGAAAAAGTGTGAGGAAGACAACGTATAAACTCTCTTAGATTTCAAGTTAAATTAGTCCGTTTTGCCTGTGACAAAGAAGTCAGGGCTCGAATTCTTGTTGGGTTTAATTAGGTGATATTTATTAAGTGGTTTCTCATGCTGTGTATTCCAGTTAATCATGCCGTGAAGGACAAGGTTCAAATCTTGTGTTAAAAATTTTGCACATGAAATACCTTATTATTTTGAAAATAAATGTTTATCAATCCAATTTAACTCTATTCTGATTAATATCTAACACCATTCTCTCATCATCGGTTTATGTATATTTCTTCTTCTTTCCTTGCACTTAACGTTTTCACATGACTTAAACATATTATTTTATTATATAAATGAGAAAATGTGGCAGCGTAGTTCGAAAATTGGCATATTAAAAAAGAGGTTCAAAGTGAATACTATGGTTAGGGCTTTTAAATAAAAATATTTTTTATTACGTTGTATAAATTTACGGCTGCTATTTAGTTTTATTTGCGACTGTAACTCTACTATAAGGTCCTTACTAATTATTTATCGTTCTTGGCTACTATTCAAGGGAGAGGTTTAGGAAATCATGTTTGAACTTGAGTTGGGTCTAAAATATTAATTTTTTCGATGGGTTTATCTTGTAACATTTCATGAACTACTGTTAGATGTGGTGTATCAGGCGTTCGATCTTAGGCAAATTTTATTTATTTTTTCACCATCGTGTCTCTCCACTCGTTCGGTATATACGCATATTTATTAATTACTCTAAATGTGTAGGGTTGAGAGTTAATGTATCCGAAATTTGGTGGCGGTAGGGTGTTAACAAAATTAGGGAAAAACTTTCTCAGTACATCTATTAGGGATTTAAACCCCGAATTTACCATGAATTAAAAATCAAACTGAATAAGCCGTAAACTGTACCAATAGTTTATATTTAAACTCCAGAAGGCTATATATAATCTTGCTTTTTAATGTTGATTATTTGTATTTTATAATTTTTATTATATAATATACTTTCTTAAATTACTGGGTCAAATTATTATTATTTACATTCTCATTAGTGGATCATAGGAGTGAAAACTTTCACATGATGGAAACATAGAATAGACGACTCATTTGACAACGCGTTATTTGTTTCTAAGCACGAGAACAAAACAAAACATCAATCCTTGAAGTGTTTGAACTGGGATTTAAACTTATTGTTGAATGTTAATTCAGCCATGGAACGATATGGACGTTTATGTGAAGACGATAAAGGAAAGATTATGGATTTAGTGGAGGCAGGGTACACGGACAGTGAAATTCTGCGTACAATACCGTGTTTGCAAAAAATTATTTCGCTTTGGAAATCTAGATGGGAAAATGAAAACAACCTCAAACCTAGTACTGCTGGTGGTATTTCAGGCAAAACTAATCGGGCACAAGAGGCCGCGATAGTTGCTATAGATCAGGCGAGGACATATTTAACTAGTAGACATATTGCTGCGCGGGTTGGGGTTAACTTGTCCAAATACACAATTTTGGAGCGGTTAATAGAAGGACGTCTCCATTCATTTACTGCTGCTTCAAAGCTGAGATTAACGGAATGGCAGAAGCAGGCTTGAATGAATTTCACACAAGAAAATTTATAACGGCCATTAGATATATATAAAAAATTAGATATAGATAAAAAATAAATTTAGCAAAGCAATATCACCTGAAAAGAAGGGAAACAAGTAATTTTTTTGAACTTATTTGTACTTGACCCCCACAAAATAAGAAACCAGAAAGAGTTATATACACAGTCAGGAAAGGTTGTATAGCCACAGCAAGGCTTCTTGGCTTGCATTGTAAACATAGGTTAGCAATGAACAACAAGTAAAATCCCACTAATTGGTAATTAATTATCTACCAATTCCATTAAGGTATAATTTTAATTACCTAATTAAATAAAATTGGCTGTGGAGTGAGAATAATTACAGAACGTTTCGTCAGGTTGAGCCCCTCAGTAAAGGGAGTGGGTAGTATTTTTTTAATTTGAAACAGTTAAATGGGGACTGGCAATACTCTATAAATTGGCTAGCGAATATAGAGTACTTTAAACACATCTACACCAAGGAAAGTACTTTTAGACGTGGCTTAGATAAACTTAACTCGAAGCAGCCCAAGTAGTGTAGGAACGGCGCATGATCGTCCACATTATGGGCCAAATAAGATATATATATATATATGAGAAAAAATAAATTTACTTAAAATTTTAATAATAAAAAAGAGTAGAACATTTAACAAAACTTTAATAACTGTAGTTATTATGTAACAGTAATTACAATTTTAATAACTCTAATTACTATGTAAAGTAACTTTAAATAATATGAACTATTCAGTCCAACTTTATTCATTGTAAGAAAATGTTAAAAATATAAATTGGAAATAAACATTCAAAACCATAAATTCAACAAAGTAGAACTAATACTTCTTTTGTAAAGGAAAGAAGTGCATATTTGTTAAGACGCATACAGTCCCCTACATCCCCACTAAAAGTCTACAGGTAAATACCTACAGTAGCCCCATGGCTTCTTTGGTGCTGACTGACAGATGACGGCTTTGAAAGCTACCAGGCCAAATTATGTATACCTACGCCGAACCATATGAACTGCAAAAACATGTGTTTAGCAGCTATTAGTTCTGAGAGTCAAAATTTAGGTATATACCTAAATGTTGACTGTCAGAAGTCAGCGGTGAGCTGTCAGTCAGCCCAAAAGAAGCCATGGGGCTACTGTACTGTCTGAAAACAAGGGGATAGCTCAAAGACGTTTACTCGGAAGGACGACGCAGAAATAAAATATAAGATTGTTTCAAGTAAGATTCAATCCCGGTATAATAACTACAAAATCTTCAATTTTAAAATATAAATTCAAAATATTTAAGTCTAAAAATAAAAATTCTGTCAAATTACATTAATCTCATTTGGATTTAACATAATCAATCAAAGGAAATTCTATATATCGATACCCTGAAAGCACGCGAGGAGAGATTAAAGTGTGATCAAATTTTAAGGGCATATTTTTGTTAATTGTATATTATTATTTAGGTAAAAATGATAAAAGTATGTCAACAGGACAATTTTGAGTTTGAGAAGAAGTTATATAATTTCAGTTCGAGATAAATTTTGGAGGCTTAGCTAATTAGTTGGGTATTTTGAATCAAACTTAATTAGTAGACGATCTTGGAAATCAGAATAAATGTATGTGTTATGTGGGGACTATTTTAAATTTAATTAATAAGATTTTAAACTCTATAAGATATTGGTTAAGACATTAACGGAATCACGGAGTGAGCTGATGATCTGAAAAGTAAAATATAAGATATCTAAAGAAGTTAATTTAGATATACACTTAAGTGCATTGTCACAGAAAGTTAAAGTAATTGGAAACACAAGAGGCCATACGTGTCTTGTTTGTCAAGTAATTTAAGATGGGAGTAACGGTTTAAGGTGTATTCAGACGTGGATTAACTATGTGCAAGCCAAATCCATTTTGTTCAAGCGTCGTTATGAGTTTTAAGTTTAAAGATGGCCCGAGGGCATCTAACAGTGTTGAGGAGTTAAGGTATATTGGTTGAGGAGTTAAGGTGTATTCATACATGGACTTAGCGATGTGCAAGTCGTGAACTATTTTTAATGATGCTGAGTCAAGGAACCACCAAGGATAAGAGAGCAGGTTTTGTCAAGCGCAGTGCTAGCCAAGGGCAGCCTATAAGTGATATCAGTAACAAATGAGGCCAAGCTTATGTTTTCCACCAATATATGTGATTAGTATCAAATGGTAAATCTTAATTGAAATTGACAAATATTAAGGAGATTATAAATATATTTAAAAAGTGTATTCTGTGATTGCGTAAAATGGCAGCCAGTACTTTTGTAGCAGCAAAGTATGTAAAAGAGCCTAAGGTGCTTAGGCAACATTTAAGAAATTTTGTTCAATAGATAAAAGATTTTTCACTAATGGGAAAGTATAATTGATCATCCAATTAGAAAGGAAAACATCATTTTAAAATATTTTAGGGTAATGTGATACATGATATCAAGCTAATTTCAAACGTACTTTATGATTACAAGATTGTTTTCTATAAATTTTAGTTATTTACACTCCATAAGATTAGGGTAAAATACTATATTTTTATTGCTTACAACCAAGTTGACATGACGGAAAGTAAAAAGAAAAAGAAAGATAAAGTGAAAGTTAGAGGGTAAGTTGACCCTGAATCTAAGCAGCTGTGTTACTAGCGATGGTAAACTAAAGTGAAAGGGCAGTTTGACCTTGGGTGATTAACCAGGGTTCTTTAACAAAAAAACAAAAAACAGATTATTACAGAAATAAATGTTAATATAAGTAACATTAAATGTGGATTGAGTATGTAAATATGTAATATACCTTGCCCAATGGCAAGTCATTAATAGTTGTTCTATGATAATAAATACAAATTAATTAAATCAATAGAATTAAATAAAAAATTGTAAGAAAACGTGACCTTATTTTTTCTTGTGTAATAAGGCAAATAAAAAGAAACATAAAATAAATAATAAAATAGAAAATTCTTTCTTTCCGTTTATTCATCAAGATGATTGAACATTAAAAAATAGGAACAATCGATAATGAAAACATATACACAGTATATAATCACTATGGCATTGTTATACAAATAAACTTTAAATCAATGTTTACACACATACACAATTAATGTAAAACTACACTCTACAAATTTATTCATGTTTAATTTTAAGAATAATCAAATGTAAAGTATGAGATAGCTCTTGCAAAATATAAGAAAATGGAAGGTATTGTAATGATACTCTCATATATTAAAAAAGTTATGGATGAAGGGTATTTTTCTTTAATGAACTGTATGTAAAATATCCTTTTAAAACTTAATCCATGGAGAGTCACGCGCCTTTCAGAAGTAATTTCATTATATTGCACCACAAAACTTTTTTACTTAAAAGATCAACTCCGTAGCATTAGAAAGATCTTGTGACATGCTGGCTCCCTCTACCCAATAGGAATCCAGCCTTCACAACATCAGATCGCCAAGAGTCTTTCTATTAGTTGGTTTGACACTGATGACAAGGGGTCCAAGAAGCAAGGGGTAGTTCATATATAAGCCACTTGTGTGTATGAATACAATATAGTAACATAAATCTATACAGCGCACGGTACTCCGAACACACAGAACAAGTGATATCAAAGAAAGAAAATCCGTAATTTAACAAAAAAAAACTGTATCATATAATATAATATCTTTATCACCAAAAGTGGAATCATCAAATTAAATCGTGTGCAAAATCAAAACTCTTGTTTATTTCATAGGAATAAATATCACAACTAACCATATCACCTAACCGTGTGATGAGTGCGTAGTGACGTATGTACGCGTCATCATAGGAAAAACAGGTATCGTCCACATCCGCATCATCATCAGTATATAATCCCTTATCAACATAATTGGCGCCGTATCGCGGGTCAAATATCTCATTATAAAAACCATATAATAATTGTCGCCCAATCGCGTAGCATCGTTAGTAGATAAATTCAATATTATTATAATATTTGAGATGTATGAAGTATTGAAATCATATATTTTTTTATCTTTACCTAGTCCCCTAATATTCTGAGGAGTTTTTTTTAGCTAGATTAAGTAAGGTATATTTGTGGCACTTTGATTACCTAATATGTGTTTTTCACAACATCAAAGAGATACAAAAAGAAATAAATTCTTTAATATACATATTATTATTATTATTATTATTATTATTATTAGCACCGCGTCTTACTAACCGTTCGGGTTATACGCACTTACCGTAATGTATAATGGTAAGGTGATTGTGAGATGAAATGGAGGACCTACAGTTTAACGTGGAATCCAAACCACGATGGAGGCCTGGCATTCTCCACATTCACAAGATGTCTTGTCAGAGGTGAAGGAAGGGTTTGGAAATCAGATAAATCTGTGCCGGGACCGAGGATTGAGCCCCAAACCCCCAGCACAGAAGTCCGACACCTTACCCCTAGATTTTAATTGACATAATTTATATTGTTGACATTATTTATTTCTTGACTATGATGAGACATATGTAGTTGTTGTCCTGTCTTTGGTCTATTGTGTTGTTGCGCATGCGTAATGTTTTTTCAGTTGCGTTTAACAGACTTGTAATGTTTGTCCGTATGTTTGTGATCTCCAAAGTGATTAATTAATTTGGGTAGTTATTAGAAGAAATTCAATCAGTCATATATACTCGTTTAATGGCTGATTAAATAAATAACAGCAAAGTGAAGAAATAAAAGTTGGTATGCTTATATTTGAACGGAATTAATTCAACAGGTTATGGGCCAAGCACGCTTCCACTGCGACCCCATTATATCGTGAGGTGTGAATTAAGAGAATTTTTTTTCTTGTTGACGTTACACATTTTTTGTTCGTATCGTTTGTATGTTTTGTTCGTGTCGTCGGTAGGTGTATATTGCGTCCAGTATGTTTTCTTTTATTAGCTTGCAGTAATGACGTAAAAGGACACATACGATGGCACAAAATTCGACGGCACAAATTTTGTATTCTGGAAATTTAGTGTGTCGTTCTTACTTGATGCTCAATATTTGGTAGAATTTGTGAAAGGGACAGATATAGAGCCCGAAAAAGCAGAAAAACTCGACGAGTGGAAAGTATGGAAAAAGTGTAAGTCAAAAACAGCAGTGATTTTATTGAGCTCAGTGGATCGGACATTTCATGTGAATTTAATAAATTGTAGGATACCGAAAGAGATCTGGGATAAACTACATTCTTTGTATGGAGATACAAGTGAAGATGCGAAACAAGATTGTTGGCAACAATTTTACGATTTTCAGATTAAGAATGGCGTGTCTGTCACGACACAGCTAGAAAAATTTGAAACCATCTGTAAGAATCTCAATCTCGTGTATAATTCGTAAGGACAAAAGGTTGACATCAATGGAAGGGGAGTCTTCATCACTTGCGCTGCAGGTATAAACCCTGTAACTAACACTGGATAAACAAGAAAAAATGTCATCAAATTACCAGAAGGGTAATTATTCTAAGGACAAGCAGAAGAAAAGTGCCAAGAGTATCGAAGAGTTGAAAAGAAAACATCCTTGTAAATACTGCAATGAGATTGGTCACTGGTATCTTGAATGTGAAAAGCTAATAGAAGATGAAGAAAATAAAAACATAAAAATGAGTGATGATTCTACATCTGCGTATGTGTGTGACATCTCATATTTCTTCTCAGAAACGACAGATAAGGACAAATCTGTGTAGTTGGCAGACTTGGGTGCAAGCCTGCTCATGACTTTCTGCCGTGTTTATTTCAGTGAACTCAGACCAGTTGGTAAGATAAAGTTAGTTCAGCAGTGTAGTTAGTGTAGCAGGTATTGGCACAATATATATTATTGGAGAAGTGCATGGAAAGCAGGTCAACCAGAAATTGACCTATGTGCTATTAGTTCTGGTACTGAAACAAAATTTATTTTCAGTGGAAGCGATCAATGACAAAAATTCCTCATCCATAGCTACCATAATCACTGTGAGGTCCCAGAAAGAAGTTGTGGCTTATCAGCGAAAGGGGTGCTTCATGGATCGCTGTTTCGAATGCTTTTTAAGGTACAAGTTTCTCCAAAGTGTAATGTTGCATAAGTTAACGCCCTGAAGCTGTGGCACGAGAGGTTAGGTCACATTAATGTCAGTTCATTTAATTCAACGGAAAAAATTGATGCAGCTAATGGTTTAATAATCAATCACAAATCCAATTTTTTTCTGTGAAGCGTGTGATATGGGAAAGCATGCTTTCAAGCCACACCCATCAAGCAAGAGACCGAAAGCTGATAATCCCAGTGAAAAGATTTATTCGGATGTCTGCGGTACAGTTAATGTACAGTCACCCGGTGGTTCAAAGTATTTCTTATTGTGTAAGGATAAATACTCGGGATACCGCTCCTTATTTTTCATGTGTCACAAACAATAAGTGTTTACAAAGTTCAAAAATTATGAAGCTTTTGTGACAAAGAAGACCGGTAGAAACATAAAATGCTACGTACAGACAATGGCAGAGAGTATCTGTCAAATTAATTCAATTTTTTTCTGAGAATAAAAGGAATTCAATTTTTTTTCTGAGAATAAAAAGAATTCAATTTTTGTCTGAAAAGAAAAGGAATTGTTCATGAAATATCAACACAGTATATTCATGAGCAGAATTTTCAGGACGAGCGTGAAATGCGTACCCTTTGTGAAAGTGCCAGATCTGTGCTACTTGCTAGAAACCTTCCAGAAGAATTATGGGCTGAAGCTGTTCAAACATCTGTGTATGTTTTGAATCAAACCATCTCAAAACAATCTGTTGGAATTACTTCCTACGAGAGGGGGTTTAATGAAAAGCCAGAAATCAAACATGTGCGAGTATTTGGTTATGATGCATACATGCATATACCCAAAGAGACAAGCAAGAAGTTTGACCCAAAGAGCAAGAAAATGATTTTTGTTGGAAAGTTTATTGATAATTCCAGATAGTTTAAAATTGACTAGAATTAAACAAGTAATAATCAAGTAGGTTTGCATCCATCCATTGCTCTAGAGTTTATCTGGCCCAATCTTAGATACACGGTCTCAAACGTCGCTCCCCCCCCCCCCCCCCCCCGCGTCATAAACGCCTTAGACCACGCGACCATCAACCGGGGGCCAACCACCCAATGCACACCACATTTGCGAGAGTGAGAAAAAAGGGTGGTTTTGCTGGTTGACCTGATTTTACTAGCATAGCTACGCTTTATCAGAATTATTGGGAAATGCACCAGTAGTTTGCTAAACCAAACTTATTCATTCTGCGCCATGGGATAACCACAACCCTAGAGATAGAACAGCTAGTGTCGTCCTTCCGAGTGAGAAAAAAGTTTGTGTACCCGCACTTGCTATCCAAACTGATTCATTTTGCGCCAAAGTGTACCCACATTTGCATGAACAGACATAGCAGAGCGTCTACCCAGCACGTCCATCCTCATCGGCAGCTAGAAGGTGTCTGGTGGATAACGGGACTTACAAAGGATCTTGTGCGCATCGGGCATACGCTGATGTGTATTGGGCAACCGCTGCCATTACAGTCGGCACTCACCGAATGCACACCACATTTGCAAGAGCTGGAAAAAAGGGGGGTTATGCTGTTCGACATGATTTTTCTAGCATAGCTACGCTTTATCAGCATAGGATAGGGAAGTGCACCAGCATTTTGCTAAACCAACTTATTCATTCGGCGCCATGGGGTACCCACAACCCGAGGGCCAGCACAGCTAATGTCGTCTTTCCAAGTGAGAAAAAAGATTGTGTACCTGCGCTTAATATCCAAAGTTATTCATTCTGCGCCAAAGTGTACCCACATTTGCATAAACAGACATAACAGAGCGTATAACCAGCACGTCCATCCTCATCGGCAGCTAGAAGGTGTCTGATGGATAACTGGACTTACAAAGGGTTTTATGCGCATCGGGCATGCGCTGATGTATATTGGGCCACCGCCACCATTACAGTCGGCACGCCCTTTGAATTGCCTATAAATTGACCTCGAAATCATTACAGTCGGTCATTTAAATTTGTGATTGGCTTCAATAATCATCAAGATGAGTTTCGACGCGCTGGAAAATTGGATAAATTCAATGGTAACTATTTAGCTTATTACGTCTTTGGTGTACAGCTGTATTTTCCTCTTTAATAGACTGGCAAGAAGATGAATCCCGGATGTCTGTCGAGGCAGTCCAACCGATTGTGCCCAATAGCCTGGACCAATTGATTTTTTTTTACCGAGGATGGAATTTTCTTGGCAGAAAACGACTTGTCCATGGGTAATTAGCGTCCTGCGTTAGATTTTAGAGACTTGGCAGTGTTTTTTTCCTTGTTAGTAATTAATATATATTTATATGATTTCAGATTATTAAATTCCCCACAATCTGGATGCCATCTTGAGGGAACACGTAACGCCTGCAGAGGGCTCACAGGTTGGTGTGCGGGCGCCGTACCTGGAGAAAGGCGATGCGTAGGTGGGCATCGGAAAGGTTAGCAACGATTCACCCGATGTTTGAGATAAATTGGAAGCGATAGATCACCTAATATGAAGTACCATCTAAAAGTAATAATGCTATAGCCACTAGTTTGGAAATAGACTATTTGTGTGCGCTCTCTTTATCCCAAACCACCTATTTCGTCAGCATACCAAAATCTTTTGTCAGCTGACCGTTTCGAGAAGGTTGTCAAAGACAGAAAATTATAATTGTCGCTTTAGACAATTATTAAATTCACGTTTACAATGTGCTGGATCAAATATTCAGCCACCACCTTAGTGCATGTGATAGAGTGTCTGTATAGTAAACTATTGGTATCGGGTTCATTTCCCGACAGGGTTGGTTTGATAAATTATCATACAACTGCCAAGGTTTGTGGATGTTATAGTCTTAACATTTTATGAATAAAAAAACGTGGCTCAAGATTTAGACTGAAAAAAAAATAACGGTTATAAATTAAATTGTTTTTTATTTATTTCTAAAACAAAATTATTTCCACCAAGAATAAACTTAATTCTGTCCACTTAACTATTTTTACTAATTTGTGTGAATACATGTATTCCCTGCAAATACCTTATTTCATTTATGACTTGTGTGTGGCTTTGCTTGCTTATCGAGCCAACAGATAGCGTTGAAAGCTTTATCGACCATTAATACGGTTTTAAAAAGGGGAAATTATGTGTTTTAAGTTTACAGATATTTCTTACAGGCATCCAGGAGAAATTATATTGTTGATTTAGCCGATCATTAAATTGAGAGAGATAGACAAACCCTATATGTTTGCCGAGCCAAGGGACCATGGTGCGATTCCAAACATGGGGGTGAAAATAAGGGTTTCACTGTCCTGGACCGTGTTTGTAGCGTATGTGTGTGTATGTGAGGTTGTGCTTGCGTATCGGGCCAAAGATAGCATTGAAAGCCTCTTTCGAACATTAATACGGTTTTAAACGTGATAAATTATGTGTTTTAAGCTTACAGATATTTCTTACAGGCATTCAACAGAAATTATTTTTGTTGATTTAGCCGACCATTAAATTGAGAGAGAGAGAGAGAGAGAGAGAGAGAGAGAGAGAGAGAGAGAGAGAGAGACAAACCCTAACATTTTTATCTAGACAAGGGAGCCTGGTTCATTTCCAAACATGGGGTAAAAATGAGGGTTTAACTGCCCTGGACTACATTTTGTTGTTGTCCTGGGGTGTATTTATTACACACACTTTGTGAAAGGTCTCGAGTTCGATTCCCTTTATGGGTGAAACTGTAGGTTTAACCCTTGATAGTGTTAAAATAACTTTTCTGAACTAAATTTTTCAGTTGTATTAGGGTTAAAGTGTATTTATTACACACATGTTGCGAAATGTCCCAGGATCGATTCACCATATGGGTGAAAATGTAGGTTTAACACTTCATAGTGTTAAAATAACTGCCATGGACTGTATATTGTAGTTGTACTAAGGTTCGAGTGTATTTATTACACACAGTCTGTGAAATGTCCGGGTTCAATTCTTGGCATAGATGAAAATGTAGGTTTAACCCTCATAGTGATAAATTAACGGCCCTGGACTATATTTGTAGCTGTACTAAGGTTCGAGCGTATTTATTACACACACTTTGCGAATGTTGATATCAGTAAAAGCAATTATGTTTAGGAAAAATAGTAACATATTATATTAATACCGAAAGTAGATTGAAATTGAAAAGTATTATACATTTTAAATAGAAAAAAATACGCACATGTTTGGAACAATGTTATTTAAAGTGCTTACTTTGACACGTGCCTTTGTGTTATAGTTATAATGGAGGTGGGAAATAGCGGGACGGTCCTCCCACCGGCAGCGAGTCCCCATCACCACACCGCAGGAGCACCGCCTCTGAGCCATGGAGACGGCGCTCGAGCCCAAGTTGTTGTAGGCCAGACGAGGTCCGTGGTCCTTCCGCAACCCATGGTGGCGCCAACAGTGGGACCGTCTTAAGCCCCGCAATAGGGATTTGGCCCGGTAAGCCAGGTAGGTGGCGCCCTGTCGAATGGTGTCCCTCTTAGAATCGTCAAGGAGAGAATTAAACAATTGAGGCATTTCTTTTATGCTGGTAGAGAAATTACCGTATATCTTAGTGCTCCAGCTAGCAATCGTGACGCATTAAGGTGGCTTGAATAAAAAATTACTAATTTGCTCAATCGGCTGCAAGACCATGGCGTCAGCGCCGATGACCATGTCGGCTTAATTTTGAATAGCACGGACTCGACGGACTCGACGTAGAATCCTGTATACGTCTCATTTAAGCGCGCGGATCAGTTAGACGCTTGAGCCGTGCTTAATAACGTAAATCATGTGTTGCAAAGTAATAGTTTGCCTTTGAGTCAAGCACCACTGTACGATAAACTCAGCCATTTTAAGGAACCTCATGGGAGTGCACGTTATTGTGATAAACTCTCTCCCGCTAGCACATATAGCCGTAAAAACCAAGGGATCATTACGATTCAAAATGGCGACACACTTTGCCTTGCCTATGCATTGGTTGTCGCCAAAACTATGTGTGACGTTAAAAGAGAACCAGGATGCATGGATGTGAACACCATTAAACAAATCAAAATTGGTCGTCTTATTCTAAAACTCAAAGCAGAGGAACTATGCCATGATGCCCGTGTGATCTTGTGAAAGGGGGTGTAATAACTGAAATGAAACAATTTCAAACATACCTCTCCAAATACAAAATCATAGTGTTCAGGGAACGTCGGGGGAGGCAGGTCCTATATGAAGAGCCTACTGCTCCCAAAGATTCCTTTAAGGGCTACTTTGATTTGTATTTTCACGATGATAAGCAAAACCATTTTGATGTCATAACATCTTTGACAGCCGCATTTAAGTGCTCGTACTTTTTCCGTGACTGCCGTGCTCCTTTCAGTAATAAGAACAAACACAAATGAGAATCCGCATGCATAAAGTGCTACGCTAAAGCGGTTTGTAGCGGGGGCCAATCTGTAGTATTTAAAGACTGTGGGCATTGGTTCACAAATCAGACATGTTTTGATAACCATAAACGTCCCGGTTTTTGCAGAGGTCACAGGTCGGTCTGTGATGTCAAAAAGGTTTGCGAGGTATGCGGGCAATTTTTCAGTTTGGAAAAATCAAATTAATCACATAGGTGTTACGAGACTTTTTGTAGAGTATGGAATACATATCGTTCTTTTGGTCATTTCTGTTATATGAAGAAAGCCCCATCAAAACCGTACTTGAAAAGAGCAATTTCATGTTTGTTTTTTATGATTTGAATGCAGGCAAGAAACGCTTTTTCAATGTGCGGTCAACACATACTTTCACGAATCCAACCCCTGTGTCGTACGGACGTGTTAAAAGGCATGCGTTCATGTAGATGCTAATGACCATCAATGCACAGAATGTGGGGGCGATAGGACTCGCATATTCAAGGGTGATACCACAATAGCCCAATTTTTTTATTTATAGAGCAAATTAAACCATCTAAATTTAAGGATATCTCAATCCTAGGGAATAATGCGAAATCCTATGATGGAAATTTTATTTTAAAGTATATGATGGAGGTTAAAAAATGGACTCCAGAACTTGTAATGAACGATGGAAAATCATGTCCATGCGTTACGGTCCGCTCCACTTTATTGACTCGCTGAACTTTCTCCCGATGTCCTTGTCCAAGATGCCAAAAACATTTGGCTTGGACGAGACTTTGGCCAATGGACATTTCCCCCATTTTTAAACAAAAAAGGAAACGCGGATTATAGGGGTCACTTGCCGCCAGAGGAAGACTACGGCATCGGTGAGATGTCGGTTGAGGAAAAGGAGCACTTTGAGATGTGGTATGACGCGTTGGTCAAAGAAAATTATGTCTTTGATTTTAAACGCGAATTGGAACTGTATTGTGTGAAAGATGTAGAGATCCTACGGAAGGCCCACCTGAAGTTTAGAGACATTCTCATAGAGAAATAAAAGGTGGTTCCTTTCAGAGAGGCGTGTACGATAGCTGGATTGGCCATGTTGGTTTACCGCCGAAGTCATCTGAAGGAAAATACCATCGGTATTATCCCTAACGGTGACTACCGGTTTTCAGACCAACAGTCGCACGTCGCTGTACAATGGCTCTGCTGAAAGGCCTATCAAAGCGATGTCTCTATTATTAATGAGGGTAACAGCTGTGAGGAATATGTGTTAAGGCGACGTGTAGACGGCGTTGTTAAAGCTGGAGATACCACTACAGTCTTTCAGTTTTGAGGCTGTTATGGCACGGGTGCACTCTCTGCTACCCTGACAGGAGTACCCCTATCAAAAATAGTCCTCACTAGACCATGGAGACGCACTATGAAGCGACCATGGCTTGTGTTGAAAAATTAAACAATGCTGGCTACACGGTCGTAGAGATGTGGAAGTGTATGTTTAATGCTATTAAACTCACCGACAAGGACTTGAAACAATTTGTACTCCAGCACGAGGTGTATACCAAGGAGCTCCTCAGCCCCAGGGATGCATTCTTTGGCGGGCGTACAAATTGTATCAAGCTCTTCCACGAAGCAGAACTTTCTTGTGGAGAGAAGATAAAGTACTTGGATGTGTCTTCATTGTATCCCTACGTTTGCAAATACAAAAAATACCAAATCGGCCACCCAAAATTTTACTTGGAACAAAATTTTCTGTCTATAGATCAAGTAGAAAGCATTGCCATATTTACATTGATGCCTCCGCGGGATTTATTCATGTCCGTATTGACTACACGGATGCACGACAAGTTAATGTTCATCTTGTGCAAGAAATGCTGGGAGGAGAAAAACCAAAGCGCGTGTCAGCACAACGACAGAAAAGATCACTGGTTGACAGGCGTCTGGGTGATTGACGAGATCTGGAAAGCCGTTGAGAAAGGCTACACCCTTGAAGCAGTACACGAAGTGTGGGAGTACAATGTATCTGCTTACGAACGTCATACACGTTCTGGTGGATTGTTTAACGGGTACATTGATACTTTTTTTGAAAATTAAACAAGAAGCCAGCGGAAGGCCAGAATGGTGTACTTCATCACAAGAGTAAAAGTTAGTTTATATTCAAAATTATGTGGAAATGGAAGGAGTAAAACTCTATTTCGGCTCTGTTTGTAAAAACCCTGGTCTCCGCACTCTGGTTCAACTCTTTTTAAATTCATTATGGGGAAAGTTTGTGCAAAGACCCGATTTACCATACGTAGCCGTTTATAACGACTATCAGAGCATCCACAAGTACCTGACGGATCCGTACATCACCGTGTATAGCGTCATTTATGTAAATGATGAGGTTATGCTCCTCAATTACAAGGATCCGCGTGACAAGTTGCGCCCTAACCCTAACATGAGTGTGGCGGTGGCATGCAACACTACTGCTATGGCTAGGTTGCACATATACAGCATCCTTGAACAATTGGGGGTCCGCGTTTTGTATCATGATACAGATAGCGTTCTATTCACTGAAAGCCGCGGCAAATGGCGCCCACCAACCGGAAACTATTTAGGTGACTTCACTGACGAACTTCAGGATTACGTTACAGGAAGCTAAATTAGCGCCTTTGTATCTGGTGGTCCCAAGAACTACGCGTACCGAGTTTGTGTTGGTGGCGATATTGCCAAAATAAAACGGTGTGCAAGGTCCTTGGGATCACCATAAACTATTCAACCGGAACTACGTTAATTTTGACGTTTTGAAATCGATGGTCACTGAACAGGCTGCGGAAAGATACATACAGATAATGATCAATATTGTAAGAAAAGGTCTTGCGACTGTATGTACCGCTTTGCAGACTAAAGTCTACCGGCCCGTGTACACCAAACGTTGGATAACCTATGATTATAATACGTTGCCGTTTGGGTATCAGAGTCCTTGTAAACGCACTCGCCACGACTAAAAGGTGATCATTTAGACGGGCTGAATAATCAACTTTTTTTCTTTCACTCTAGACAATTCCACTGACATACCATTTTTAAAAGATTCTAGATTATTTCATATTTTTTCTGCATGAAAACACGCATATTTTTTATTGATTTATTTTATGCAACCGGATTCCTTTTTGTATATTTTTTATTCACCAGTACAATCCTCCACCTACCTGATTTTTTCTAGTCAATTAGTTGTTTGTATATATATTTATTTTAATTCTATTCAAATCTAATAAACTGTTTGTATAATATATATATTTATTTTAATTCTAGTCAAATATAATAAACTTATTTTATATATATTTATTTTCTTTTAATTGAAACCATCTCTATGTATATATTATATTGAACCATCTTTATTTTATATTTAGTACCGAGCCCACTATTCCCAGTATGTATAAATATATATATTGTAAATATTCTCAGTATACTTTTCACTGGGTGTAAATAAATATTCAATGTATACTTTTCATGATTGTAAATAAATATTGTAAAAAACAGTTATGTTTGTGTTTTAACGTCTACACCCGCAACTCCCTCCTATCCTATAAATACAAGTTCATATAGCTTATAAGATCAATCTCAAACATTATGGACATGTTGAAACATCCATTTTCGGCCATCATATGCGGCCCTTCCGGCTGTGGAAAGTCACATTTTGTAGCAGACTTTATCCGTCACTTGGACACAATGTGTGACGTTAAATTTGATAAAATCACATGGTATTATGCTTTATGGCAACCGGGATTCAAACAAGATGGGGAAAGTCCCTGCGTCATATTCTGTAAGGGTTTGTTGGAAATGGATGACATCTCTAATGACTCTCTACAGCTGATTATCCTGGACGACCTGATACGTGAAGCCAACGAAGTGGTCATCGATCTTTTCACCAAAGGATGCCACCATCAAAATATAAACGGCATGTACCTTACACCAAATATATTCCACCAGGGCAATGGCAAAGAGACATTTCCTTAAACGCACATTATATGGTGCTTTTTAAAAATCCCAGGGATAAAGCTAAGAGTCAACACTTTGCACGTCAAGTCTGTCCTGAAAATCCCCGTGTTTTACAAGAGGCTTACACTGATGCTACAAGTACTCCTCACGGGTATATATTGTTAGATTTCAAACAAGGTACACCAGAATAGTTCAGATATAGAACCCACACAAATATCGGGTGCTGCGTGTAACTACCACGCAAAAGCTATAAAAACACCGACACTCCCCGATTACAGATCATTTCATAACCATGAGTCCCAAAGTGCTGAAGCAGGTCCCTCTGCTGCGTGCGATGTATAGCATGAACCCGCAGCACCGTAACGCCTTGCTGAAAACGGCCGACAAGAAACGGATTGACTCTGTTTGCGAGTGTGCCTACAACACTTTAAAAGGGCGTGTGTCGTTGAAAAATGCGCATAAGACAAAGTTACGTGCTCATAAGCAGGTGTTGCGCAAGCTGGTCAAACGAGGAGAGTACTGGAAGAAGAAGAGATGACTACTCGTTCAGAAGGGACGAGCGTTCTTGACCTTACTTTTAGCCCATTTAATTAGCAGTGTCCTCGGTTCCTTATTCAACAATTAGATAATGGAACACCCGAATAAGATGATATTGGTGTTTCTGGAAACATTACACGTTACAAGCAACACCACCAACAAGTGGCATCAGCAACAAATTTAGTTGTCTCCAAGTTGGAAAAGAAATGGAAAAAACCCTCGCTTCAAAACTTGACAAGTCTAAATGGACTTTATACCATTAAGTGCTACAGCGCTACATGCACTTTAGTCAACACCCTCCAACGTCTGAAAATAGCACCACCTCCACCCCTGAATTGTCTGTACTTCCCATCTTTTCTGTACTTAATATTGTACCAGCACAGGCACGTAAAAAAGCTAAACTTTTACTAGAACATATTATTTCCCGAGACGGCATCTCTTGGGACTCAAACAGAGAAGTGAGTATTCACGATACGCCTCTCCGTGGAACCAATATTGTGGATTTAGTCAACGATCTTGTCAGAGCAAGAAGACACAGCGAACCGTCGGGGTGGCGAGAGTTTCTCACGGCGCTGCAAAAAATAAACATTCCGAAAGTATTTATTGTAAATCCGAAATGTTTGGCGCCCATCGGAGATCCGACGCCCGTACCACAATCACTTACACTGTCGCAACGCTCTAAGAATAAGAAACTGAAGAGGTTGGATGAAAACAGGTGGCTGCCGTTCCGAGCTTAATGGCTCGTTTAGCTGACATCTTTTACGACCCTTCTCATCCTGCTGGGTTAGCAGAGGCGGCGTCGCTCATAAAGGCGTCCAAGGAAGATCCCGAAAAAGTACGAGAGTGGCTTCGTGCGCAGGACGCTTATACCATACACACACCGGTAGATTGAAGATGGACACGCACACCATAAGACGTGCACTGAAAACATACCCGTGGTTCCGTTCTGTACGGTCGGGTCTTTTCCCTGCTGATCAACTACCCGCAAGAATAGCTTGACCATCCACTCTAGTCATCAACAGTGATCCACACACCAAGCCTGGGATGCATTAGGTCGCCATCTTTATCGACAAGAATGGCGTGGGTGAATCTTTTGTCAGTTATGGTTTTCCACCCAGTATAAAGTCACATCTGGCATTTATACGCAAAAACACATTTCGCACGTCCCATAGCACGCTACAACTTCAAAGCATCACCTCAGACGTTTGCGGCCATTACTGTCCCATGTACATTCTCTATCGCGCCCAGAACATTCCGATGAAAACTTTCCTAAGCCTATTCTCGCCCGTCTATCATAGAGGCAACGACGCTAAGGTGGTGAGATATTACAACACGTTTTTCAAGACTGTAGTGTCCTGCCACCCCTCAAGAGGTTGCGTCCAATCAGAGTGCACCTATAAAGGGGCGTCTCGGTGGCGTGCCGACCTTATCCGCGACAGTCGTCGAAACGAACAAACATCATGGATTGTCTAGACGTTTGCGCCCGTAAAGAAAAGCCGGTGAATTCGCTCGCCATCACCAGTATTTTCAACACTTATTTCCCGCTGGATGGAGTCGACGCCAAGCGAGTCATCGTCGGCATGACCGTTAAGAACATCTTTACGCTCTATGTCCAGCTAGAAAAATGTGGAGGGAACTGTGCTGTGTCTAACCGTACAGAGTGGCAAGAACTGGGCAACTACAAGTGGGTCATATCAAAGTTTTTCAGCAACACGTAACTTCCACAGAAGATTAGTCTCACTAATCATGAAATCTCTCTGTGACGCATGTGCGGTGACCGTATGGTCGTCATCAGCGAAAAACAAGACGCTGGACTGAAGCAAGTCGCCTATATAGCACCTATCTTGGTGCGTCTTTGTGATGTATGGGACCTCATCGACGTTGCCGTCGACCGACGGGACATGTGGTCGCCACCCGTCGCACGCTATTGCCACCATTTTATCGACACACTCGTCGTGGATGTATGCGACACACTAACAGAATCATCGGATGTCATCGATCTCAAACAGCCTACGGTGGAAACGCACATCAATAACCTGGATCTTATCAGTGCTACCTACTATACACGTCAATTTGTCAGTTTAGAGTATTACAAGCTGGATTGTGAACTAAAAATAATTTTTGCCAACGCATCTAAGAGACACTGTAAAAAACGTATGAATGAATATATGAGGCATTCCTGTAAAAGTGTATAATAAATATTATGTATGCTGTCTTTAATGTTTAATAAATATATGTTTTGTAATATCGTGTTTTATTCACGCAAAACTTTTCTGTCCCCCCTTACACATAAATACGAGTCTCGACTTGTCGATCCGTCACCAAACATGAACATAGTCAATGACCTAGCTCACAGTTTCAATGTCACGATCTATTCTTGTCTTGTCATCCCACCAAACTGGCGCCAGGTGAAACCATTGTAACATCATTCAAGGTTACGATATATTCCTGTCCCGACTTGTCTTGTTGAGCCACCAAACTGGCGCCAGTCATCATGGAAAACCCATTGCGACATCATTTAAGTTAACGATCTATTCTTGTCCTAAATGGTCTTGTTCACCCACCAAACTAGTGCCACGTATGAGTCATCGGGAATAAACCCATTACCACATAAGTTGTTGCGACACATACCTCTAAGGAGGGGAAGGAAAGGGGTCTCAAAGCAGGGGAACCATTTATCACACTCTACCCCAAACGGTCGTCAGGAGAGGTTCGTGCTGTTTGTTCTGGGTAGTCCAACAGAGTCTTGTGACAGGGAGCCATTGTTCATTCTACGCCACGCTGCCGTAAGAAGAGCTTCGTGCTCCATGACGAGGGAGGAACGCCCGACGCCGTGGACCGCATGCCAATAAAAAACTCCAACGCCCTAATCAATGAATAAAAAACCTTTAATTTCAAATAAAAAAGAAATATTCATACATAAATATGCTATGTGTATACATAAATAAGCAATAAAACAAGAAAATACAAGTACCAACATGTTTGGAACAATAACCACATGTATGGAACTTGGAAAAAGAGGTCAGGAGGAGGGGATGGGGTCAGGAGGGGAGGGAGAAGACCAATAGTAAATCAGAGAGCGAGGAGGCGTGATCACGTGACCAATTTCAGGCAATAAGGGAGCTGTACTAGTACGCCCCTCCAGCTACTCCTAACTAACGATATATTTGGTTTTAAACATACGATCATTCATATAAAAATATTCATGTCATCCTCAGAATATTGTGATCGCCAAACTTTTCACTGACAGGCCTAACGGAACATCACCTGGAGACAAAATCAAACGCCATGCCTTCAATTTCCACTAGATCTCGGTCTAAAACACACCTTTCTACCACCGGGCTGATTTATTACACCTTTCTGCAAATCGGCAAATTACGTCATCGCATGTCAGGCCACCACTTCACTGGGGACTTTCCGTCCAATCCTATTGATATATAAAATCTAATATTGAATGGATGGAATTACTACAGATATAAATAAATGCACAAAAATGGGTTTAATTGAACCATAAATATCAGGAATATGATATTTTAACATATAAGTTGTAGTGCAGACTAAGAAAATACATAATTTATTTGTTCTTGAAATTAGCTTGGAAGGCATAATAACTGTTGGCTTACTGAAAGACAAAGAAGATGTATGAAAGTTTAACTGCATTTGAAACTTCCAGTATTATGCTAGTGCTAGTGCATTATTTAATAATGTGATCCAACCCTCTTTTTAGACAAGCGTCATTTAACTATTTTACGCTAACCTCGGACCTTCACGGCCAGCTAGCACACACAGAACGAACTATTTATACATATGTTTGAATACCAGGAAAAACTTCATTGTTTCTCATATAACCTTCATATAGTCAATCTTAAATCAATAAAACAAGGAAAGAGTATTTAAAGGAATTGCATACACATTCTTGTTGAGAGTTTTTTTAATTTTAGAAGTGCGTCTTACTACCCGTTCGAACAATACGCTTAAGTACTACCTATTATAAAGGGTTAGGAATCGGGACGGTTGAATTTAGAGAAAGTGAACCCTCATTTGTATGGAGGAGTGGAAAATCATTTTGGAAAAATTCACCCTAGTTCACTCGAGCGAGATTCGAACCTTGATCTCCCCGTCCTTGTTAGTCTAGCTCAACACGAAACTAGAGCGTTATTTAACTTCAACACCGAGGCGGGTCTGAGATTTGTTGATAATCTCATTGTAGTAAAAACATTATTGATTGAACTTAAAGATGAAAGCCCTGAAATAATAGATTATAGACAAGTGTGATATCTGCTCGAAATACACACAAAATTAAATATTTGATATCTTATAGTAAACAGAATTACATAGTAAACTAAATATTCTAGGAAACGCCATAAATGATTTATTTTCTACCGCATTGGTAGTCACGTGGACAAAAATGTTCTCATTTGGTCCATTTTCCGTGATGGATGAAACAGGGTTCTCATACTGGCCGAAAATATTAAGGGACGTTTTCCCACATTGTTTCCCAGCTTCTCTCCTAGCATATAAGGTTACATCATCTTTAACTTGTATCTTATTCATCACTATTCCAAAACAATTATCTAAGGCAAGTAAAACAAATGAGTAGAAGAGGTGGGTGAAATAGGTAATATTATATTACATATAAATATTATCCTATAGTTCACTCTGAACAATATTAACCCCTTCCGGAAAGAACGGAATTTCACCTTCCAGTTGACCAACAAAATCCATTATCAATAGGCTTGTCAGCAGTTCCAGGGACTCACAGCAAAACACTTGATTAATCTAATGTTAAAACCTGTCTGAATATAAATACTAAATAATTGAAACAAAAACTGTACTGCAATCGCTTATGTGGTTATAAATATCCTAGATAAAATATATAGGCCCTACAACATCCATACGAAACTTTAACAGAGACTCGAAACCCAAAACATAAGTATATCATGCTACAATTTGCTTGGTTAATATCCTACAGAATGTAAAAGAACTACATCGGAATCGGTTTGCTGTTTCATAGATATACACAAATATCCGGCTGGCCCTTCACCAACAACACAAAACCTGATTACATCATGCTAAAACATGCCTGGATATATATTATACAAATAAATAAAATTTACATCCTAATCGGTTAAGTGGTTCCAGAGATATATACACATATCCAGCTGACACTTCACCGGGACTTACACCAAAACACCCGATTACAATTATTACACTGAAAAATGCCTGGATAAATACTCTACAGAATAATAAAAACTACACCACAGTGATCATATGGTTCCATCAATGTATACAAACAATCGGCTGACCCTTCACCGGGACTCGCACTGAAACCCCTTATTATACATAAATAATGTTAAAACCTGCCTAGATATTGGTCCAGTATAAAAGTAAAAACCGCACCACAATCGGTTAAGTGATTCCAGAGATCCTAAGTTACAAATCTAAATATATATATATATATATATATATATATATATATATATATATATATATATATAATATTATTAGCACCGCGTCTTATTAACCGTTCGGGTTATACGCACTTACGCTAATGTGTAATGGTAGGGTGATTGTGAGATGAAATGTAGGACTTACAGTTTAACGCGGGATCCGAGCCACGGTGGAGGCCTGGCATTCCCCACATTCCCAAGTTGTGATTTATACACATCTTGTCAGAGGTGGTGGAAGAGTTTGGAAATAAGATAAATCTGTGCCGGAGTCGAAGATTTAACCCCGGACTCCCAGCACCGATGTCTGACACCTTACCCCTAGACCGCTAGGTCACCTTAAAAACAGTAAAGAACTTACAATACATTTTTACTTAAGGATATTTTCATTCCAAACCTTAAAAAAGCATATACATTATTCAAAGTGTTTTAAAACTCGTAAACCAAAAACAAAATTTATCCCTGCTTTTAATTCATTTAAGCCTCCCCACTATGATATTACATTAATACTTGCAGATGACATAACCAGTATTATGATTTGGATTTCCAGAGTTTATTTAGTAAAAAAAAAACAGAAAAAACCCACAGTTAACATTATACATTCAATTTATTAGAAAATGATAATCAAAGTAAATCTTAGTAAACAATAATTTTATCAATCAAAGTATTTATCAAAAAATTTTACTAATCGTTATATTGTGGCCGTTTTGATAACATTAAGGTGGAGTGCTAGTGAGCGCAAGTTTAGTGCATTAATTTTGCAGTTTTTATAGCACAAACATTTTTTGGCCAAAATAAATCAAATATTTCTTCTATAAAAACATAGAGTTTTGTTTTCTGCACATGCTAATCTCAACAGTTGTTGAATATCTGTCATGGGCATGGCGGCATTTAGTGACAAACTTTTTAAATAAAGAGAAAAGTTTGTCACCAAATGCCGCCATGCTCATGACAGATATTCAACAACTGTTGAGATTAGCATGTGCAGAAAACTAAACTCTATGTTTCTATAGAAGAAATATTTGATTTATTTTGGCCAAAAGATGTTTGTACTATAAATACTGCCCTAAACTCACGCTCACTAGTACTCCACCTTAAATAAAGTATGGAATCGAGCTATGGTACCACAAAGTTATATAAACAGTCATAGTAACTTTGAAGAAACAAATAAATTACCTTTTATAACTAAAATATGTCCAATGGATAAGATTTTATCAAATATTTTTTTTCATCCACCCGGAAATAATATAAACAATTTTAAATCAATCTTAAATTATATAAGATTTTTTAACTCTGTGTATTAAAAATAAAGTAAAAATCTTTTAGATTTAATTTATTATTTGCATTACATGTGTGTAATATAATAATTAAACATTAATAAATTCATAGTTAGCTATTCACAATATTAAAGATTCTGAAAAGAGGGAAACCTGCTTTATGTTACCATGCAAAATCAATAAATGTAGATAGCACTGCTGCCAAAATAATATGTGGCGTGGTTAAATCTTTGACAGCTTAAAAACAGCCAATATATTAATGAGACCAAACATAATTAATTAGTTAAGTATGTAACGAATAATTGACTTTATCGTGAAGGGAACAAAAAGTAAAATTAATTTAGTTGATCAAACTATTTGGACATCGTAAAAAGACATAACCCCTCCCCCATCATTCCTTTTCTACAGGCAAGAAATAATTTAAGGACTTAAGGATTTCTTTAAATCCGGCCTTGGGCGTAACCTAGGCAAACTATTCAGCAGTCATGTGAGGATGTATAGCATACCTCGCGGGCTGAGCCAATAAGTTGCTACCTTACAATCTCGACGGAGTGTATCATGCTTTTTACTAATTTTTTGAATTTCCTGTTGAAATAGAGTTACATACAAAATAATTCCCTGAGTGATAAAAAACATACCCCCAAACTAAATTACCGAGTAGAAATATACCACAAAAAAAACTTAACTTGACTAATGTTTAAACCATGTATTAAAAAATTAAAAATTAACTCAACCGCCAAGGGATTTAAAATTAAATACTTACTGGTTAAAATCAGCCCTTTTTGTTGTAAACGTTTGTGCCAAATACAACTCAAAATAATTCGTGAATTAGGATTTCTCAATCTTTACTTGATCAAGAATTGCCAATGATTAAGCAAAAGTATTTGTTAACAAAATTAGCCCAAGCAATCCTCAAAAATTGACACCCAACTCACTTGTACTTGAAGATTAGTGGATTGATACTTATTTTATCGGTTTCCAAAATTTTGCAAGGTTTGACCTAATTTTTTGTCTATGATATTTATGTGACTCCTTGATAACATACAAGTGTTCAAAATCACTTTTTTTTTAATGATATCTTCACGGTCTACTACCCTTCGAGACTTTCCTCATTTAATTAAATTGGCGGGGTAGGTATAATTTAGGGAAATATAACCTTATTTGCATGGATTTGGAGGGTGAAAATGCTTAAGAAAATTTACGGCTAGTTTACCAGGCTGGAATTTGAATCCCAACCTCATCACCGGCGAACTAAACGAGCATACAATAAAGCCTGCGCACCTACCGATAGTCTACTGTTTTAACTGCAGTAAATTAGGTTTTATAATTGTAAATACTTACATTTCTCTTTGAATTTCGCACCTTTTCTAAAGCCATTGTAACCTATTTAAGAAAGTTAACACAACATATATTTGCCTCAATAAACATTTCAACCCCCACCTCCCAGCCCTGAAACACGTGACCAATTGGTTGGAAACCACTATTCTATCACTAATCAAACAAAACAAAATTGTTAACAGTTGTTTTACTTGATTAACAGAACATAAAGATTTTTTTTCAGCTTGTTAATATTCTGTTCATGCCAAATAAATAAACATAGATAGTGATTGTAATTGGGATTAGTTTTTTTTTATATTAAGACATATACCCTTATTTGTATTTGCAAAATATACCGGTAATTGTGTACTTTGGGAAAAAATGTCTACGTTCAATTTATAAATAAAGGTTAATCTAAACTTAGTTTGCTTTTATTTATATTTTCTTAAACATTCATTTAAACTTGATGTGTAAAGTTTAGAGTTTCTATAAATAGTTAAAGAAAAATATTAGTTGTGCCATTATCACTTGAACAGATTTTATAAAAAAAAAACTTATCTTTCGACCAAATGTAAGTAATAAATTAATCTTTGGAGAAAACCATATATTTATTTTATGTTAAACATTTATTTCTTTACATTTGGCCTTAAAAATATTTCAAAATAAGAATTGTTCAAGTGAAATAGATTCTCAAAACAACTAATAGTGCAACATAAATAAAATAATATATAAAAATAATAACAATAGTAGTAGTAGTAGTAGTAGTAGTAGTAGTAGTAGTAGTAGTAGTAGTAGTAGTAGTAGTAGTAGTAGTAGTAGTAGTAGTAGTAGTAGTAGTAGTAGTAGTAGTAGTAGTAGTAGTAAGTAGTAGTAGTAGTAGTAGTAGTAGTAGTAGTATGCTATGCTAGTAGTCAGCTATGGAGCTCAGT
>JBCFYV010009882.1:127854-411992 GCA_039000515.1 Timema cristinae | reverse complement strand
TTTAGTTATTTTAAAATTTTAAATTTAAAAATAGAGAGTATTTATGGCTAGGGCTGGATTTGAACAAATGTAGTATCCAGAGACATGATAAAAGTTGATTTACCCTTAACATAGTGTGTGGTAACAAAAACATTTAGAATAATTAAACATAAAACATTCTAAATTTTCAGATTAGTATTAGAAAAAATCTGTTGTCAGTGCCTGAAAATCATAAGGTTGTATTTGATAAAATGCGCTATTCCGAGTAATGATATAGATAATTTATTTTAAGCGTAGTGGTTAACTAAAGCATTTTAAACACAAATAAATAATATCATATATATGATAAAGGAAATATGATGCCCTTATGGACGCCTGTTTCGAGTGTGTTTATCTAGAAACTCCTAGTTTGACTTAATCAATATGGTTAAGTAAAATTTAATTAAGACAATATTACGCACTATACTAAATCATCAAAGTAATATATTCCATTTAACCGTTTTTGAAAACTTGGACAACAATTACCTAATAGTTTTTTAAATCTATAAGCCTACTCATTATTTCATGATTTTTACAAGTCCCTTTACACCGGTCTTCATATTTAGTTTTGAAGACGAATACATAAATATAGCAAAAAAGAGACGTTTCTTCAACTTAAAGCGTTGGTTGGACGCAGACTTAGTTGGGGTATATAATATAGTTCATCATCCTGTGAACTATGTTTAAAGGAAGCAGTTATAATGTAGTTAAAAAAACGATCACGTCTGACCTATGCAAGACGTGTTATATTTGTTACTCAGTTACCGAATGAGACTCAAACATACGCTCCTTCCTCTCTAGCTATAAAATGATCTGGAGCTTAGCTCTCTCAATGTAATATCTGAACTTCACCTTGAAAAGGTTTATAAAGTGTATATTGTAACGTCCCTATCCTACTTCTGGCAAAACTGTAAGGTCCCTGGTTTTATCTGGTGCCCGGTAGCCAGCCCTACTACAGCACTACCGTGGCACTGCAGGGACTTACATGGTTAGGATGGACTCCGGGCGGTAGGGTTGGATGGAATGGTTCGTGGGGGTGAGACTAGAGAGTAGTCCAATAAGATATATTTATTAATATAGTCAGATACTAACTACTACTGGGTAGATCTTCCGTGACGAGGGAGCAGGCACGATAACGGTCTCGCAACTTTTCGGTATAACCTGCCTGCAATCGACCCTCCGCGGGGTGAACTACCAGAATCACATTTTATATCACCATTTCGTCAGACGTGCTAGACACCACCACACATGTATACAGCAAGCTTCCAACATTCAACAACCGTGTTTTATTCTCACACACAAACTTGCTGATCTGAGTTTCCCCAGCCGGGAAGGTCCATCGGTTTGCCCCCGGCTCGCCATCAACAGGATGAAAAAATAAAAGGGAAAATAAAAGGGGCTTTTCCAAACGGGAGGAAACCCCCAACACTCTTGGATTTCCCAAAGGGAAATGTACAAGCGGGGGTTAACCCCGGGGCCCAGAAAAACCTTAAATAATTTTTTGCTCTTACTTTAAAACCCCCCTCCGAAAAGTAAGGGGAACATTTTTTAGGACTTAGGTGGTTACTCCCCTTAGCACTGGGTTACTAGAAAAAACTGGCAAGGAAAACAACAATAGATTGGGGCCTTTTGCGTGGGTATTGGGGTAACAATTTTAGGAGAGGCCTACTAAAACTTTTAACAAATTGCCCCTTTTAAAAAATTAAAGCCCACAACGCAAACAATAAACAATACCAAAGGGTTTTATTTTGGCCAAAAAACTATAAACAAGGGCCTAGGGTTTTCCCTTTTAAGCTATTGGCTCTAATTTTCTCTACTATTTCTTTTAAAAAGTCAATTTGGTTTAAATCGATTGTTTTAAACCCAAAGGAAACCAACCTCTTTGACAAATTCCCGGGAAAAAAATTTAAACTTTTTTTGGGAAAAAAATTTTTAAATTTGATTCAAGACTTAAGTTTCATAAATTTGTAATATAAAAATTAGGGTATTTTTAATTTTTTGAAAATACAATGCATCAAAACTGAAGCTAAATCTTGAAACCCTCTACAACCCCATTCACAGTTAATATGACTCCACTATCCTCAAAATTTAAAGGGTATATGGGGGCATCCCAAATTTTATTTTTTTGCAAAATTTTTATCTTTTACAAATTGGATTGAAACAGGGGGCAAAAACCAAAAAAAACATGTAAAACTCAGATTTCACGGGTCCCCCAACCATGGTAAAAAGTATCTTAAATTTTTTTAAATTTAAAAAAAAAAGCCCCATAGCCAATTTTTCCCCTTTTAGATTTCCAAAAAACCACTAAAATGGGAAACCCACAAGCGTTAAAAATTAAGTTTGCCCCCAAAAATTTTCCAATTTTTTTCATTCTAAAAAAAAAACCTATTAAAAACACACCCAACTTTTGGCCCCCCCAAAACCCCCCCTTAAAGGTAAATTCCCCTTTCCCCAAATCCCCCCCCAAATCTAGGTGAAAAAAACCCCGTTTTGGGAATTTTACCAAGTTGCCCCAAAAAATTGGGTTTTCTAAAATTTAAATTTCCCAAATCAAGTAAAAATTTTAAAACTACTACTTTAAAACTTTTGTCAATAAAACAAATTTTTCCTTTCTTTTTCAAACTTGTCTCCTTTATTAATTCACTAATTTTCGTTGCTTTTTCTTAACGAAAATTTGGAAAATACACAAATAAGACATTAAAGCGAACTTTTTACTTGCGCCTTCTAAAGGTTTTGTAAAAAATAGGGGGGGGCCCGATACGTTGGGGGGTTGGTGTTCTTTTTTTCTCCTGGCAGGCTAGCTCTTTCCCAAAGGTTTACTGGACGTGGGCGGCGGGGGATCAAACCTCGAAAAACCCCGCTTTGGGGCCCCCACGTTTTACTTTCAAAAGGGGTCCTCGGGAAAACCCTGGCGTCTTTTCCCCGGAAAAGACCTCTCGGGCCCCACCTCCCCCTGTTTGCTGTTTTCAAGGTACAGGGGAAAAACTTACCCAAATTAGGGCCCTTTAAAAAAATTTGGGGGTGAACAATAACAGGGGGGAAAGGGGGAGCTGTACCTTAATGGTTACTGGTGGCAACCTTCTAACCCCTATATATGGTACTTTTTTAAATGGGGTTGGAATTTCGTTTTCTTGACCACATTTTAGAACTGGATTAGAAAGAAAAAACTAAAAATCCCCCCAAAACCCGTATTTGAACACCCCGTTTTTTTTAGCAAAGGGCGCTCACCCTGTTCGTTTTTAGCTCAGCGGAAATCACTTTAATTTAAAAAGAGCATCATTTGGGTTTGCCCCTAAAACCCTTTCATTTTCGGAGTCATTTTTTTGCTAAATGTAGATTGGGTGTTATAGGCTTTCAAAAACCCCATAAGGCAAAAATTATATCCCCAAAATTTTCCCTGCGGCTATTTACAAAATGACGCAGCAATTAGAAATTGTTTGGTGTACTCGTTCAAACGCGGCCATTTCCCTTTTCCCGGGTGTGCTGGGGTTATTCTAAGTTTGTGACATTGGCAATTCGCAAACTTGCAAACCCTGAATTTTTTGACATGAAATTTTAAAACCCCTTTTTCACGAAAAAAGGCCAAAATCATCTTTAAAAATTTTACTTATTGTTGTTTTTGGTTTTTTGGGTAAGGGACCAAACTATATCAAAACCCAAAATTTCTTTAAAAGGGATTGTTTTTTTTGGGGTAGTTTTTGAGTGTGCTTTTTTTTTTTCCAAATTTTTTTGGGTTTTCTATGATTGAAATGAAAAAACGCTCGTTGGACTAGTTATCTACATCGTGACGTAAACCGCCACCAGTACTTTGGGCCCAACCTGATTCGTATTTTCTCTTACCACTGTGACTGGCTAAACCTAGCCCGTGAAATTCTTTTAACACTCGCTTTTAAAACTCGGGTATTGCAATGCGTTTTTCCCCGTGTTTTGGGTTTCTCAAAAAGAGTAAAGGGCCAAATTTTTAAATTAGCCCCCAAGGTCTTACTACCCGTTCGGGGTTAAAAGGGCACTTAAACGCTAATTTTGTAATGGTAGGGGTGATTGGGAATGAAATGGAGGACCTACAGTTTAACGGGGAATCCGAACCACGGGGGGCCGGGCATTCCAAACTTTCACAAAATGTTTTTTTAAAGGGGGAAAAAGGAAGGGGTTTTGTAACAATAAATCTGTCCCGGGACCGGGGAAATTGCCCCCCCGGCCCCCAGAACAAAGCCCACCTTCCCCCTAACCGCCAGGTCACTAAAAAAAAATAACCCTTTAACCTTTTTGGAACTTTGTTAGGGTTTCTCCAAATTTGAAAAATCAGAAATTTTAAAGATTGTTTGCTCTTTAAGTCCTTTTGGGAAACCGAGTTCAAATTTTTCTTTTTTTTCTACTTAGTTCCGTCAGTATTTCCAGGGAAATTTTTCCCTTTGGCCCTTGACACACTGGTATACAACCACAAGGGGAACGTAAAAAAACCATCCGTTAAAGGGACCGCTAGGGTCTTTTAGACCTAATAATCATTTTAAGAGTAGCATGGTCCAAAAAAATAGTAAATAGCAACAAATTTTAAAATTGACACTCCCAAGACCCTAAAGTTTTTTTTTCCATGGGCTATAATTAATTTCTGTTTGGGTTTCATTTTGGGGATGCGAAAGCAACAGGGTGTTTTTTACCCTAAAAACCTCTTGAGAAAAACACAACCAATTTTGAAAAGGGTTACTACATCTGTAGACAAATAAATGGTTTTTCAAAATCAGGGAAAAATTTAATACTGGAGACAAAGGGAAATTTGGTTTTTTTTAAAGCCCCCCATAGCGCCCACGGCAGTTTTGAGGCCCAAACTCGAATTTTACCCCTTTATTAGTATTTTAGTTAGGGGCTCCCCCTTTTTTAAAAAGTTTTAAAATGAACCAAACGAAAAAATTTGAAAACCCTAAAAATGATTGAAGTTCTTTGACGTTTTTTGGAATGGGGTAGTTTCGGATGGGTTTAAAATTTAACGGAAGATCACATTTTAGTCCTTCATGATTTATAAAAAAGACCTAGGTAATGTACCTGAGAAAGCCCAAAGTAAAATTATCAAAAAATTTAAGGGAAAAATTTGGGGCCTGTGAACCGTTTCCCAAAACTCCCTTTCAGTTTTTCACAATTCTACCATGCCCCTTGCTAAATATTATTATGCCCCATTTTAAAACCCTATGTTTAAAGTGGGTTTGTTAACCCCATAAAAAAAACAAAACCAAAAAATTTTTGGGGAACGTACCCGGGGGCTTTTCTGATCCCAAAAGGGTTTTCAAACCCAACAATTTACCCCCCCTCGGGAGTTAAAAAAAAGACTTTTTTTCCCTCGCCCCTTTGGGGAGGGAACCCCCAAACATAGTTGTTTGTAGGCACTAGCCCCATGTCCGGCACAGAAGACAGTTAACATGTTTTTCCGATCTTTTCCACTAAATTGGGTTTAGGTGATAAAAGGTCTGTGGTAGTTACTCCCTTTTAAACGTCTATAGTCAACACAAATCAAAACTCTGGCTGCCTTGTAGACTTTTTTTTTTACAATCACTTTTAAGGAGGCTCCATGGGGGGATCATTTTTTTCCCTTTGGGTTTGGATAAACCCGGGCCCCTTAACGGGGTTCCAAAACCCATTCTTAAACCCTAGGGCCTTTTGGTAAAAGGGAATAACTCTTTTTGGGTTTTCCCGAGATAAAAGGTTTTTCCATCCCTTTATTTTTTCCGGGTGAAACTAATTGGGTAGCAGGAAAAAATTTTTTTTTTCCCAAAAGATATCCTAAAAACTCTCTTTAAGTTTTAGGCTTCAAAAGTTTTTAAATCTTCCTCTGAAAAAAGTAAACTAGTTTTTGATTCAATGCAGCTTCAAATTTTGGGGGTTTGTATTTCCCCTTTAAACCCTTTCCCCAAGCTCGTAAAATTTTTAAATTTCCGACCCTTCCCCAAAGGAAATAAAAGGTCCGGGGCTACAAACTTTCACATGCTTTTTTTTCAAAAAACAGTTTGACTTTCATTTTTGTTTACATAAAAAACTCTAGCTTTACCGCCTCTCGGGGGCTTTTTGGACACCCCCACCAAGGGCTCATTTTAACAACACTTATAAGAACCTGACCCGGGTTCCCCCCTTTTTTTTATGGCAACCTAACCCTTCTAGCCACATAACCAGTGTTTATATTCCATGTACCCTTTTTGGTAAAAACTGGTTTCTACAAAAAGTAATTTTTGGGGTAAAAGACTTCGGGGAGTTAAATTTAAATTTTAAATTTAAATCTTTTTTGCACCCGGGGGAACATTTTTTTCAGGGGTGGATTAAACGTCTAAAACCCGGGAAAACCATTTCCAAGCGCAGATGGGTAGCAAATTTCATTTTTAAACAACGGCTTTAAAATTCATTGGGGCCCTATTTTCCTCTTGTTCCTGAGCCCAAAAGATTTTTTACGAATTTCCAATTTCCTTTTTTCAAAACGTTAATAAAACGCCTAGTTTTTAAAAACAAGAAATCTAATCCAAGAACCCGTAACCCAATGAAAAAGGGCTTTTTAAAAACCGAAACATTTTACTACATATGTATCGGGGTTTTTAAAACCGTTTAGTAACATTTTCCCCCCCGAAAAAAAACTTGGGTTTGGAAAAATTTCCCTCTTTTTTCCCACAACTTCTTCCCCAAAATTACTCAAAATTGAGCTCATGTATCGACAACCCAAACTCCCTCTTTCCCCCTCGTAGTTTGCAAGAACGAAAAAGCCCTTCTAAAACTAGAGTCTTCACTGTGAAACGAAAGTTACAGGGACCAATTTTTTTTTGGGCTGGGGGTCGTAGTTTGGGGCCCCAAACCCTTGATCATTTGGGGGGGTTTTTTCCCTTCAAAAACCCTTTTTTCCCAAAAAAATTTTTGGGTATATGTTTCCCCCTTCCCCACAGCCCGAAAAAAAAACAGCTTGGGTTGATTGGGAAAAATTTTAGCTAAATGAAAACCCTTAACCCCCTAAAATTTATTTATAAAATTTTCCAAAGTGATTCGTAAAAAACCTTTTTTAGTTTTAAACTGTCCTTCACCCCGGTCGAAAGGGCCACTTCTACTTTTTCCCCCTGCGGGTTTTATTGCGCTTTGGGAAAGATTTCAGGGTTTTTAAAACCGGTCAATCTACCTAATTCTCCAACAAAACCCTTTAGAAAAACATCTAACGCTCTCTGTCTTTCCTCAAACTTTTTCAGCATTACCCTCTTCATTTTGCCCCCAAAACATAATTTTTTTGGGCGTTGATTTTTTCTTATTTTATCCACGAATTGCTCAACAGTTTCATCCGAAATTTTAAATTCTTTTGGGGGTTTTCAGCTGTTCTCGTAATACTATTTGGGAGTATTTTTCCTCTTAAAAAAACCCTTTTCCCCTCTTGTTTCAGGGGTTTATAAGTCCCTAGCTTCCCTTTCATTCCAGCGACAAGGTAAAATCCTGGCTTCCCCTGAAACCCGTAATTTTTAATACTGCTAATTTTTTCACTACATCCCCCCCCACATAGTTCTGCTGACTGCTCTAAACCCTTTCAAAAAATGTTCACACTTTTTCCTATGCCCTGCCTTGTAAAACGATATACAGGAAAAAGAAAGAAGATTCCTAACAAACAAAGGGGGCTGTTTCTAAATTTGTTTCCCTGACCGTATTAGCAGCAAGGTTTTATACGATCTTGGGGTTAAAGTTTAGTTTTCCTAATTTTTAAAAACACATTTGGGATCTTAAAAAAACTAAGCCTTTTTTTAAATTCCCATGTTTCGTCCTTCTTATCTTACTGGAAAGGGAGCCAAGTAACCCCCTATGGGGAAAGAATATTTTAAAATTTTGAAAATTTTTTGTCAGAATATAAAAATGAAACTTTAAAATTTTAAAAAACTTTATAAAAAATAATTGAACAAAAACAAAGAAAGGGTTTAAACCAAATCAAAGTAACAATTCCCTACCTTAGTGTTGCTGTTTTTGGGTGGGGGAAAGTTTGTTTCGTCACTACCCGTCATCTTCCATTTTTTGCTGGGTTTAAAAATTTTCCGACTTTTCCCTTTTTTCGATAGCACTTTATAAAACACACGCGCGTTTATCATTCCTTTCGTGCCTTTGTACAAAGTTTTTTTCAGGGTCATATTGGGCCCTTTTTTCCACACCCCAGCAATTCAAGCAGCAAACACGCGTAAAGGAAGTCAAGTGGCCCTGAGTTTATAATACTTCAATTTTTTCCCGACAGGTTTTTTTACTTACACATCACTTAATCCCTTTTTATAACAATTTATCACCAAAACCCCTTTACTTTGGACACACTTTGCACTTCCGATCCTCACTTTCAACAACACTTGTACCATCCCTATCCAAATTCCCGGGAAAACGGGAAAGTCCCCGGTTTAATTTTGGGGGCCCGGTAGCCACCCTACTACAGCACACCGGGGCACCGCAGGGGACTTAAAATGGGTTTGGAAGGACCCCGGGGGGTAGGGGGTTGGGGTGGATGGTTCGTGGGGGTGAACTAGAGAGTATTTCCCAAAAAATTATTTATTAATAAGTCAATACTAACTACTTTCTGGGGAATCTTCCCCTGACGGGGGGGCAGGCCTGATAACGGGCCGCAAACCTTTCGGAAACCCGCAAAACACCCTCCGGGGGGGTGAAAAAACCCAAACACATTTTATAAACGTCATTTCCTTTAGAACTTTTGCAAACAAACCCCCACACATGTACTCACATTGGGCTTCCAACATTCACCCAAACCGGTTTTTAAAGTTGTCACAACATAAAGCAAACATGGGGCGATCTGGGTCCCCCTTATCTTTCCCCTTTGACTGGGCCTTTGGAAACCCGCTTCATGGGAAAAACGACCCCTCAACTCCACTCAAACATCACGCGGCCTTTTTTCTGACCCCGCCCGTGGCTCGAGGCCCGATTAGAGCAAAGGGAATCGGGCAATTTAACGTAAAGTGCGCTAACCCTATGCCCGGGCGGGTTTTGTTTTGGGGTGGGAAACAAGACCACCCCGGCCCCCGGGATTTGAAATTATCACGAGAATAAAAAGAGACCCTTTTCCGAAAACAAAAGTACAAAAACCCCCCCACTTCGTTTCCCCGTTTGATTCCCCCCCGTTTTTGAACACGTGGAAAAGACTTTTTTACAAAATATTAACGGGGTGGACTGTGTAATGAAAGCCACCATTTTTCTCTGCACTCGATTAGGTTGAGACACTTTTTCTTTTTAATTTGTAGAAGTTGAAAAACGTTGTTCAAGGGGAACGTTTTCTAAAAATTAAAATTTTTGGGGTTAAAATTTTTTCAAAATTTAAAATTTCAAACTTTTTAAAAAAAAAATCACGATTACTAATAGTTATATTTCTTTTTCTGAACTGCAGGATTTGGGCCTTTGCCCTTATTTTTTTATGCGCTAGCTTTTTCTTTGTACTTTAAATTTTGGGGTCCGCCTCACGGACGGGTTGGAACTTAACGTGGCGCCAAACTTGGGGGGCTAAAGGAACTTTAAGCATGTCCCATCAAAAGGGCCTAATTATTTCTATTTAACAAAGTTTTTTTTCTCTTTCTAAAAGTTTTAAGATTTGTTTCGATTGTTTAATTTTTTTAAATTGTTACCAAATCGGGGGGGGCGAGCCCGTGCACCCACACCCCTTGGTCATTATAAGAAAAAAATTTAAAATTTAAATAATTTGATTAAAAGGGTCTTTTTGTAACGGGTTTGGGTTTTGGAAATCTTTTTTCTGTGGCGCCTTATAATGGGAGTCTATTAAAAAACCCCCAAAATTATGTCAATGTTTTGCGGGATCGCCCGGTCGTTAAAACCAAAAACAATTACTTTTTAAATTTTAACCCTTTCCCCGCTAGGTTTCCTCGGGGCCCTTTTGCGAGGGTCAATTTAATTATTACTACGTTGGGGATTAAAACGTTTTTTGTTTTTTTCCCTTTAAAGACCCGGGGGCTTGCCCCCTTTTAAAATTTATTGTTTAAATTCCCCGGGCCCTTAACCCTCCAGTCCACCGACCTTTCCTTTTGAAGGGGCCTCGCCTTGTATTTCGGGTATTTGTTTTTTAGAATAAAATTTAAAATCCCCTTTTTTAACTAACCACCTTTTTTTAAAAGTTTAAAATGAACCTTCAAATCTAAAAAAAGGGGGGGGGGTTTTTCAAGAGAGAAGCGCGCCCACTTGCTCCGCAGAGTTGGAAATGGGGGACTTAAAAATTTTAGGAAAAAGTTTGGAGAGAAAATAGGGTCCGCCTTTTTGCCCGTATTTTTGGATATTGGGTATTTCCCGAAAAATTTTTGTTTTTTTTATGTTTCATGACTCCGTGACCAAGGGGACCACTCCTGCACTAAAAAACCCTGTCCACTTGACCAAAATCCCCAAGACGGGTGCTACCCGCCGAGCCGGGGAAAGGGGTTGGGCAGCTAGCGACAATTTAAGGGCCCTCTCCTTCCCTCCCAATGCTCTTGGGGGGAAGGGCCCAATTTTAAAAGCTTAAATTGGGGGGGATTAGCGGGGGCTGGGAGGGGAGACTGACTCGGTATGGACAAAGGGTTGAAAGGGTGGGAAAAAAAACCACCCCCTTTTTGCGCCTACCGCTTTTTCCCCCTCCACCCCCCTTTCCCACGTTTTTAAAAGCGAAAAAAGAAAATAAGGAGATTTTGAATCACCCCTGTTTGCGAAAGGTTCCCAAAATCCCAACTCTGGTTAAAAAATTTTAATGTTGGAGCTTTAAAAGGGCATATAGTTTTTAAAGTTTCGGGAGTATACCCAAATTTGATTCTTGTTTGGGGCCCAAAACTTTTGGTTTTTTAAAAACCCAGTTGTTTTTATCTCCCGGGGATTCAAAAAGGGTTTTTTCTTGGAGAACACTTACTGACCCTCATTTTTGAAGCGCTGTTGCCCAGTAGGGGTAGAAAAAAGGTTAAAGTAAGGGTTTTTCCCCCAGGTTTTTAATTCCCCCCCGAATCGTTGAAAAAGATTTTTTTTTTAACAACACCAAACGCTTTAAAATTTCACAAAAATTTTCTGGGGGAAAGTCAACGTTGATAATTATTCTTGAGAAAGGTCGCCCCTCACCCGGGGACATTTTTTTAAATTTTCATTAAAACCCGTAAGGACTTTTAAATTTTTCTCCCCAGCACTTCCGGGTTGAAAAAAAAACCCTGGGTCGGCCGAAAGGAGTATTTAAGTCCCATGCCCGGGGGCAATTTAAACCCGGGAGAGGCCCGGGGTTCAACTCCCGAAACCCATGAATACCGGGGCCTTTTTAATTTGCGCCTGTACTACCGGCGAATCGCGGGTGCTAAAACCCTAGGGGCAACATTCCAAAGGGCTTCGGGGTTTTGACAAACCCGGGGCCCCGCCCACCCCCTCGCGCATTAGATTTAAATTTTGGGGTAAAAAGACGGGGCCCGAAAAGAACCCGTGTAGATCGGGGAAAACTTATAGGGCGCGCTCGTAATCGGGCCCCGGGCGGGGGCCCCCTTGTATTAAAAAACCCCCAAGCCCTACTCCAGTATTCCCGATCCATTTTAACCCAAAATTAATTTTGTTTGCTCCTTTTAAAATACAGGACCAGCACTCATTTTTAAAAGCCCCTGAGTTTTTGGCGCCCTTTAGGGGAAAAAAAAAAATCGAATATAGGTCAAAGGTTTTTTTAAAATTTTTCGCCTGGCTAATGGGCAGACTATCTTGGTCGATTGTTTAAAATAGTGCTCTCATTTAAAATAGAAAATTTGCCTTTGGGAAAAGTCCCTTCTTTTTTATGCCAGAATTTTCCCTTTTTGATTTATTCTAGGGACTTGGGCCAATTTTTTAGACTTTTGGGGCCAACTTAAACCTTTAGAAAGCCTTTGGAAAATCTTTTTAGTTTTGAACCTAAATTTTTAATTCCGTTTGGGGTTTGGGGGCCCCCCTCGCAGGGTTTTTCCCCCCTTTTTTGAGGAACCCTGAAGCGATAGATCGTTTGATAGCTCGATTCCTGACGTCCCCCACTTTTACAGAGGGGCCCAAAAGGGGACATTTTTGCCTACGACATTGTGGCGCAACCACCTTTCCCGTTTAGATCTGTCCCAACCCCCTGTGCACTCCCCCCCCAAAAACCCAGAAAAATTTGAAAATTTTCAAAGGGCTTGGGAAAGAAAGGAGGAATTTTTTCCCCCCCAAATCCCCATTAAAGCAATTCCCCGCGGTTTATTATTCCCCAGGAAAGGGCAAAGGGGGGGCAACGCTTTATTGTCGATTATAAAACTTAAAAAAAAATATGGGGTTTACCCCATTCCCCATCCCATAGAGTCTGCCCTTTCCCAAAAATCTTGGCGGGGCCAAATATTACACTTTAATTTACCTTAATGCACTTTTTGCAAAGTCTCTCTCAAAAGTCGTCAAAGGGAAAATTTTCCGCTTTTTAAACACCCCCTGGCAAGTTTTAAAAGAATTCAACCGAGTGCCGTTAGGGGTAATTTTTGGGGGGGGGGCAAAACGTTGGGGGTAGATTTTTAGGAAACCCAATTTTTTCGGGCCTTTAAAATAAAAAAAAATTTGTGTTTTAAAACTACCTTGAAGATATCTTTCGTTTTTCAGCAAATCTTTTTACACCCTTTGCGCATGTTTTAGGTAGTTTTGAAGGCCGGGCCCGCGCAAGGGTGGGTTTACGTAAACCCGGGGAAAAATCACATGGGCGAAGAGATCAAAACCCATATCTTGGCTATATCATTTCTGAGGGGAACCTTTCTTTTTGCCCCGGAACGGGTTTTTAAAAAATCTTGGATTTTTTCCCCCCCCAAAAAAAATAAAAAAGGGGGATTACGGTTTTCTAGGTAAGGGGGCCCTAAATACGCTAGGTTTACCTCCCCCAACTTTTTTCTGACTTGCCAACCCCCTTAAAACCCCTTTTTGAAAAAGGGTTTCCCCTTTCTTTGGGGGTTTTGCCCAAAAGCAGGGGTTTTGTTGCCTTTAAACGGCCCCCTAAATGTCGCCCGCCCCTGCTACGCATTCCTGAAATTTTTTTCTGGCCCCTTTTAACACCCCGTTGGGTCCGTCCTCCTTTTAGCGCTAGGGGGGGTTCTCTCCTTTAAACGAATTCTGAGGGAAGAAAAACCTTACTTTCCCCCCAGCAGAACCTTTTAGCCCTGCCGAAAAAATATAAACATAAAAAGAAACGGAAAGTCCCCCACTGTATCTTCCGGCAACGGGGAAGTTTTGCTGACTAACTAGAAGCTTCGCCAGTTTGAGTTTTACAATGACAACATGGCCCTCAGGGGTTTATTTTGGGGAAACACCCAAACAACAAAGGGGAAAAATTTGGGCGGGGGGTTTTGGGGAAACTATCCAGGGTTTTAAATTTTCTACCCATCACGTTGCTGGGAACCCTTTAAAAAGTCGCTGACGCTTTTCAAAGGAAAAGTTGGGAAAGGAACCTGTAGGGGAATGAAGGGGGATGGCTCTTTTTTTGTTATCCATACGAATTTCCCCAAACCTTTTTTCTCAAACAAAGACCTTTTTTAGTTGATGGGGTTCCGTGTTTCAGAACCAAAACCCTTTACAGGAACAAAGCGGGAGAGGGAAATTTGGGAAAAAAAAGAGATTTTTTAAAGACCCTTTTAGTAGTTCGGTCAAGGGAAAGGGTAAAATATTTTTTTTGGGAAGAAACTTAGGGCCCAATTCCCTTTAAAAAATTTCCCCCGACCCCTTTTTTGGCGGCCCCTTTGCGGTTTCCCTTAAAACCGAAAAGCAAAAAAATTTCTAAGGAATTTTTTTTTGGCCCCTTAAAAGCCCAGAGGGCTTAGAGATTGGGTTTCGCAAATGTGAAACCCTTTCAATTGGGCCCAAAAAGGGGCGTTAAATTTTAAAATAGGGTTTTCCCCTCCGCGGTGTTGCAAAGGCAAAACCGGGGGAAAATTTTTGTTGATTTCGTCGGGCCCCCCTTACCCCCTCTAAAACCCAAAGGGGAAAACCCCTATACTGTTGCCAGGACGCCTTTTCAAATTCTCCAAAACTCTTCCCCCCCAAGGAAAAAAGAAGGCAAGGACAACTGTTAAAAACCCCTTTTTGGCCCGGCGTGTTTTGGGCGTTTTTAGGAAACCCCCAAGGGTTTTATAAATAACGAAAATGGCCGTGTTTCCGTTCTAAAGCCTTTTGAAAATATGTGTTTTTTGTGGGGGAAAAACACGTTACCCCTAGCCCTTTCAACCCATCGCCGAACCATGTTTGGGAAAAGGGTTTAAAACGTAACCTAAACTTTTCCTTTACGATCTTTCAACCACCTGGATCACACCCACCCGGGACCCGGGCTTTTGGGCGTTTTTTTAACAAATTTCTTTTAAACGCCGGGTTTCCCTGAGTCGTTCCAAAAACCAAATCCTTCCCTTTTCCTCCTCAATAGGGGCCGAAACCCCCCCCCTTATTGTTTTAAATGGGATAAATGACCCACCCTTTTAAAGAAGCAGGGGATTTTTCTTTTTAAAAAAATGGAGGGAACTTTTTTTTAAACCCCGGGAAATCCCCAAAAGGGAAGGGGTTTCCGCCCCCTAAACCGAGGGCGTATCCCCCTTTCCCATTTTTAAAAATTTGGGGGCCCTTGTTGGTGCAAGTGTTTTTCCTCTTAGCTCAGCTGCTTTACAACCGGAAGATGGCGTATAATTTGGGGTTGGGCCCCGGGCAATTTGAAAAAAATTCTTTCAAAATTGGGTTTTCGGGTAATTTTTAAAAAAAAGTATCCGACCCATCCCTTTTACACTTTGGGCACAAGTCACCACCAAAAAGGGTGCAGGGAAAAAGAGTCAATTGACCCCCTCTGTTTTGTCGTCTGTTCTTAAAATGTACCTTTTTGATTTTTTTTTGGGTTTTAAAGGCATGTTTTTAAGGGATTCTATATTGTTGTTTTAAAAAAAATTTAAAAAAGGGAAGGGGGACCCCCCCGGGGATTTTTTAAAAATAAAAATTTGTTTGACCTTTTAGGGGGCCCAGGTAAGACTTGGGGGAAAAAACTTGTGGGTTTGGAAAATGTTTAAAAAAAAGCGGGGGTCACCAAAGTTTTTGGGAGAAGTTTTGCCCCACCGACCGGAAAACCTCTAATTTCGTGTTTAAACGGAAACCCACCTTTTTCCCCATTCGTGGAAAAGGGCGTTCCCCAAAAAAGATTGTGGGTATCTCTGGGCTCGTGCGGGAAACAATGTTTGTGCTACGAAACGCCACGGGAACTTTTAAGGGATGGCTGCGCTAAATGATAAACTTTTCAAATTTGGGTGGGTTTCCCCCGTGGAAACTTTTGATCCCCAGAGACTTTCACCTAAAAAGGGGGTTTCCGTCCCCCCCTTTTCTCCCCCCGCCCTTTCCTTTCCCCCCCTTTTTTCCCCCTACACTCATTTGGCAGTCAATGACGCCCACTGGGCGGGGCGATGAACTTCCCCGGTGGTTAAAAGCGGGGACCTTAAAAGAGCATAATTTCGTTTTCTCCCCCCAAAAACCCGGGGTTTTCGGTGTGTTGGGGTGAGCGGGGTGAAGGGGAAAATCAACCCCCCGGGGTCCAGTTATTCGGGGCATTTCCCCCCCGAACCTGCATCTGGGCCCCCTAACATGGGCCCCCGGAGGGTTCCCGGGGGGGCCCCCAAACCCCCTTTTTAACGGGGGAACAAAACGAGGAAGGGGCCCTCCCCGGTTTTTCCCCCCAAAGGCTTTAAGGGCGGACCTTCTTTCCCCCCCCAAGGGGGGGCATTGTGACGTTTTCACAGACATAATGCAAACATGGACGTTTTGGCTCACCTGAAACTGGTCCCCTTTACGGGGGTTGGGTCTCGGGCTTTCATGAAACACCACACTCAAAATTCCCCCCAAAATCCGCGGCTTACCGGGCCCCCCAAACCCCGTTTGGGTCGAGGGGCCCGGGTTAGGGGCAAGACCGGACAATTGAAAAGCAAGATGCCTAACCCTATGCCCGACGGTTGTGTTCGATGGGAAAAAAGACCATCCCCGGCCGTGATTTGAAAAAAATCACAGAAAAATCGAGACTTCTGCCGGAACAAAGTCAAAAACCCCTCTCCCTTCGTCCCATGGGGATTCCCGCCGTTTGTGAACACGTATTGACTTTGTACAGTAAAAAACGGGTGGGGCTGTGTAAAATGATGTCCCAACTCATTTCTCTGCATTTGAATTTGGGTTTGAACCATTTTCTTAAAAATTTAAAACGTAAATCGTTGTTTGACGTTTTCTAAAAAATGTTTTGGGTTAAAAAGTTCCAAAAATTTTGGGTTTAAAAATTTTAAAATAACTTTACCATTTAAAAAAGTTTAATTTCTCCCGAGACTTTTCCGGGTTTGCCTGCTCCCCCATTTAAAGGGTTTTTCCTACTTTTTCTTTTAACTTAACGTTGTGTCCGCCCCAAAGGGCGGGTTTTTAACTTTTGCGTGGGGCCCTCTTGGGGGGGCAAAAAGGGAAATTTAAAACATGTCGCCATCTTGGGGCGCTAAAAAATTTCTATTAAAAATAGATGTTCCCGGGTTGCTAAAGGGTTAAAAAATTTGTTAGATTTTGAATTTTTTAAAATTTTTTAACCCCCCAATCGGGGGGCGGCGGAAACCCGTTACACCCCCACATGGTCCTTAATAATAATAATTTAGAAAGGGAAATAATATGAAATTTGGGTCTATTGTAACAAAATAGGTTTTGGGAAAAACATTTTTCTCTGTGGCCCTTAAAAAATGGCAGTCTTTATAAAAAATTCATACTTATTTCAATGAAAAAGGGCGCATCGGGCCCGGTCCCCTGTAGACCCATACATATTACTTTTTTTAACTTTCCTGCTAAGGTTTGTCCCCCTTCTGCGAGGGGTCAATTTAATTATGACTAAAATTTTGGGGAAAAAAATCTTTTCCCCCGCTTTCTTTTTTAACCCCGGGGGGGGCGCCCTTTTAAAATTTTTTGTTTACTTCCGGGCCCCCTTTTCGGCCATTCACTCGACTTTCCTAAGTGCCTCGCTCTTGTAAAGTCTTTCAGTTGTTTGTAAAATAAAAAAAACTCTCTTGTAACTAACCTCCTTTTTATTTATTGTAATTGAACCTTCAAATCTTATAAAAGGGGGGGTTACATGTGTTTTTTTCCACACAAAAAACTTGCTGCGGGGATTTTCCCCAACCGGGAAGGCCAGGTCGCACCTGCTCGTCATCAACGGGCAATTATATGAGAAATATGTTTTTTCCCATCATGATGGAAGCCCAACCCTTGATTTCCCAGGAAATGTACAAGCGGGTTAACCTCCTGCCGAACAACCCTTTAAAAAATTATGCTCTTACAATTTAAACAACCCCCTACCCCAAACTCCAGTTCTGTTAATAACAGGACTGAAAGATATTGAAAATAAAATTAATCGTTTGTTAATTCGGGGTTAACCTCCTGCCAGAACAACCCTTTAAATAATTATGTTTACAAATTAAACAACCCCGGGCGTCAACTCCAGTTCTTTTAATAACGGACGGAAGATATTGATACTAAAAATTAACGTTTTTAATTCTATCACGAAATCTCACAGAGAGGAATTCACCCAATATCTGTCTATCTAAAAAACTATGGCTAAAAAAAATTTTTTTAGAAGAGTTTAGTACGTTTTAAATTTTTAAAATTTTTTTTACCCTTTCGAGAAAGTGTTGATTTATTTTTCGGTACATACCCTTTTAAAAAAGTAATTTTTGAGGCCCCTACGGAATCCCCTTAGGGAAAATTGGATTACAAATTTTTTTTACAAAAACATAAGAAAGGGTTTGAAAATGCGTACTTGAACTCTGTTTTTATGAAATATATAAAACATACATTTAAAAAAAGCAGATGAAATTTAATGTTTTTATACGGTCCCAATTTAACATTTGATATCGAGATACTCTCGAAGTTACTCTAGATTTGTCGGTTTAAATTAATTTCCAAAGACATGCTACTTTTCCTGTGGTCCGTTTCAAGTCCCGGAATTTATAGAAAAAAATTTAGCGCGTTAGTTTAAATTTTCAGGGGCCGAAATCCTCTGTTTTTAAACGTTTATAGTGGCTTTCTTATTTTACCCTCCGACGCGTACCCCAAGAAAGCTTTTCTTCCGCCATCTTGGGGGAAAAAATTACCTGCATAGAATTCCTCTTCCTTCGGGAAAGGGTACATACATAATTTAGAAAGGAAAATTATATTTCTTAAATGTGTACATGCTAAATTTGAAGATGTGAACTTATTAATATACCCCAAAATTTAGAATGGGAAAAAATTTGTCCCTTTATTTAATTCAAAAAGGGATGCAAAACATATTCATATTTTAACAAAACGCGTTCATGGAGAAAACACGCGATAAAGGGGAAACCCACCGATCATTTTAAGGTCAGCTTTCGGTGAAAAAAAGAAATACTATCGTGACCATTGCGGGCAATTTTTTGGTTAATTACATACTAATGAGGTAAAAGGAAAAATACTGGAAGCTTTTAGAGCCGAGTTAAAAGTGGCCGGAACTCCACCGTTTAGTAAAGCTTCATAGTCAGCCATAATAGTTATTACATTTTTTTTGTGGATTTATTTTCGATGAGGGAAAGGTAGGGGACATTTCTAAACCAAAGAAACTGGCAAGAACAAAGCAAAAAAAACAGCAACACCACCAGCAAAGGATCAATTAGTGAAAATTAAATATAAAAAATCAACAAACGATAGATTGCAATGTGTGTAAAAAGCCTAAATAAGAATTTTAAACAGCCATGGGGAGACCCTTTGTATTGCAAAACCAGGTGAGTCAGACCCTAATAAATATGACAAAACATGATTAAAAGTAATGTTATTATTAGTTAATGTTATTATTAGTTATAAACAAAATTAAGTGTTGCAACAGCCCACGCTTTTTGTGATAGAGGCAGGAATTTCGTGAGATGAGGGTGGTTTTATATAAATAGTTTTCAAATCATCCTCCAAGCAATTGCGTTTTACATTTACGTTAAAATGTTACATTCCTAATCTAAAAAAACATTAGTATAATTATTATATAGGTATGTATATAACTCACTTGGGGAGACATGTTGAACAAAATCAGTTATTATAAAATTATTATTAATCATAGGTTATTATGAAAGAATTGATGTTTAGGGCAAAATTCCTTTTCAACTTTGATGAGCTTGGTGCAAGTCTTACTTTTGCGTTTGAAACGACTATAAGTTCAATAAATCAGGAATTATATCTTCAGTAATCAAAATTTGATGAACGTTGTTTGGCTAATGAAATTAGCTCTGTTAGAACACCCTATTTCGTATTAGGTAAACTAATATATTTCTGGATAGAGAACAATCCAGCCGAATCTTTGAGGCTTGCATGTAGAACTATGTTTTACATAAGTCTAAATATAATGTACAACTCATTAATCAGGAAGACATTCATCGCCTACATCATGTCTACGAAGGTTGCTGAAGATAACATCTAATCTAGTTTGGATTATTACAATAAAGTGTACTTTACCCCATGGCAAAGAGGTGATTCGAGAACGATTATTGACTTTTTGGTGTATGATGAGAGCCCTAGAAGCTTATTAAAGAATATAAGGGCTGTGTGTTGAACTAAGTGTGGAAAGATCACTTCTAAATGGTTTTAATAGTTGAATTAATGGACAATTGTGGGGAACACGCAAGAATACTAAGCAAATAAAGTGAAATAGAAAAATTGCAGGGTTAAAGTGTGGAGCGCAATATGAAAAAATTGCGGCGAAAAAATTAAATTTACAAGATATGAATGGGGAATTCGAAATAAATGCAATGAAAAAGAAAAGTGCTTGGAACAGAAAAAAAAGGTGTCGTTGAGTGCGATAAAGATTTGTGTGGAATATGCGGTTTGGTAAAATTAAAAAGGATGCATGGTGGAATGAACAGCTGAAAGAAGATGTGAAAGAGAACGTTAAAGGTTGTGAGGACATTTACAAAGATAAATAGATGAATACAAAGAAAGTAGTAAAATAGAGCAAGAAGTAAATGAGATTAAATAAGGAAAAGGGCGGGCAGAATAATGTAGAATGAAATAAGAAACTTTTTTAGAAGTGAGTAAATAACGAAACAAGAAAGTGCAAGGAATGACCAAAGGCATTTAGAATGAACGTAGTGAGATGATCTAGGATGAAAACATTTGAGAGAGAAATGGAGGGAGTATTTGGGCAATTTTATAAGCAAAAGACGTAGAGAAGTAGCAGAAATGGAAAAAACTGCGGGTGAAAGGTACAAAGCACCTTTCACCATGCACTTTCGTAATGGAGACCTAGGCCCAGTCAGTTTTTTGAAACATTTCCACTAAGAAGTGACTGCAATCTTTTCTAAAGAGCTGTACATTAAAATTTTCTTTCATATTTTTACAAAATTTCTTCGCACCAAAAACCTATGTCTAAGTCCGAAAAGCTCAATAGATTTTTCATTTTGTCATCAATTGCCAAGAGCTGTACTGAGTTTTTCACATTTCTTATAACCTTTGCCTTAAGGACGCGAGAGCCCAAAGCTACGTGCCATCGAATAAAGTTTATCATGTACAAAGGGCAACAATGGATTGTCATTTTGAAATAAATTTTTAAAATATGGTTCCACTTCTCCTACTACTGACTGTAAGAAAAAGAGTTTTGCTTCAAGAAGGTTATCTTTTAAAGGGAAATCTCGTACAACACCGAAATTCTTTTTTTCAGGTTTGGGTTTGGAACACACAAAAGCCACACATTTCTTTAAATGTGGGAATAATTTTCAAGGCTCTTTCAATTACTTTTGAGTTTTCCCACCCCTATGATGGAACACAATTTAAGTGGAAAGAGGTCTGATCCACTTGAGAGAGTAATCAGATCTTCGAGATGGAAAATCTTTAAACAGATAAAACAACGAACGCAGAAAATTATGAACTGTCAATTCACATTTTTAGAGCTGTCTTATAAGCCCCATGAACTGTATAAAGAGAGCATGTGCCAACATCAATAGGTTTCTTGTCTTCAGAGTTATCTACATTTTTCCCCATCATTTGATTGAAGTCCTTAGGAATTTAAATTTACATTAGGTCCATCAACAGCAATTTTTTAGAACATTCTTTAAGGCAGTCCTAATTCAGACATACCTGACGTAAAGGAATCAAGGGGGTCAGATGCAGTAGAATGACCAAAAACACAGAGTTCAAGTATCGGGTCAAAACCACATTTAAACTTGAGTTCCAATAACGGACAATGATGTCCATTTGTCCTTTTTGGGCAATTCTATCGAGTCTTCGTCAAGTGAAACTGCAAAAAATGCAATCTTCTTTAACTCCACCGAGAGTTTTTCTTGGAAGAAGGGGCCAAGACCAAAGGTTGTCAAATAGCCAAGTTGTCTTTTTTGCATTTTGAACTTCTGTGCTATTACACTGTCAGGAAACATGATTGGAGAAAAGATCACTGGGAATACATAAGAACCTCTGTCAGAAGTATGAGTCATAACCTTATTCATGGACCACAGAATTTCTGCTTTCAAGGTATCATCATTTACACAAAATTACTAAAGGTCCTCCAAGAGATGAGGAAGATGAAACAACTAATGTAGACAAAGCTGCAACCAATATACATCATTTTCAGAAGTAGGCTTTCTTGTGGAAGGTAATAATTCTTTTGCCGGTTCTGGCTGTTTACATCCAATTTTTTCAGAATATATAAAGCTGAGCGTTTTTTGCTTACCTTGGAGTAGATCAGAGGTTAGTTCCAAATGCTTCTTACCTTTTCCATAAATTTTCACCCCATTCAACCCACTGTGGTTTATATAAAATTTCGATTTACAAAATATACAAAAAAGCCTTATACGGGGTCTTTCACAGGGCGCAACCACTTTGGTATTTTTTTCTTCAACATCACCCAAAACTCTTTGAAAACTGTAAAGTGGTCGGGGGTTTAGGCCCCTTATTTTCCAACGATTTCTTGTTTAAATTTACATAGTTGCCTTTTTTTAAAATTTTAAATATGCTCAAGCTCTCAAACTAAACTGTAAAACATTGTTTCATTTCATCTACCCCTATTTAAATTTCTCTTTATTACTATTAAAGGGTTAATATAAAAATGGGGGGGTTTTAGGGTAATTAAAATTTTTGTAATCAAAACCCAAAAGTTGTAAAAAAATGCTGTTTTAAATTTCAATTCTTCAACTTCTTTTTCGGGTCTTTAAACTTTTTAATCTTATAGTTTTTCTTTATTTAAAGTCTTTATTTGGTTTAGAGTAAAACCAAATTTATTACTATTATTTTTCTTTTAAGCATCTGAAATTATTAAAAACTTACCTGGAAGCGGGGAGAGAACTGTTGCTTAACGTGGGTCTTTCGGGGGGGGGGGGAGGTTTTGGCCGGATCCTGGCCAATCAGGCATTCGCTTGAGCGTCTGTTTTTTACATTAGGGGGAAGGGGGAAGCGTCAAACGGGGGACAACGCGTCGGAGACAGGGCCCGTTTAAAACTAAAAAAAAAGTAACCTTAATAACTCCTACCTTTTAACCTTTGAGATGGGGGAAGGATTTTAGCCCCAAGGGGCTAAAAAAATTGTCGTTACAAATGTAAAAAAATTTTTCATCTAAATTAATTTGCCTATATCATTAGTAATTTTTTGTTAAATTTAAAAATTCAAAACACACTTCTTATAAAATTTTTTTTTCGGCTGATACCCCTTTCCCCCACCATTATACTTTTAACCCCAGATGCTAAACCCAAAAATGACGCCGGGACGACCCCCAAAAGAAGATGATAGCAGCGATGGTTACAGAACGAAAATTTACCGGTATTTTTAAAACCCTAGCCCCAAACTTCAACATAAAATCTTTGAATAATCCCCCCAAAAAATATGGATTTTTTACGCAACACATACTTAAAAAAAATTTAGGCCTAGTATTTTATGTGCCCATAAGACAACAAAAATTATTTTAAAAATTGGTAAATTTCAACTGTTTTGAATGAATGGTCTTTAAAATTAAATTAATTACGTCAAGGATCAAATATTAACACTAATAGTAGATTTTATATTTTATAAAAAAAATACGCCATATTTTCACTGCGAAAATCGATTGCTATTTGCTGACAACGTTAATTTGAAATTATAATATACATTTTACACCGCCTTCAAATTGCAGTCGATCAGTGAAGGCGTAAAAAATTATAATTGCCGCCAACATCTTGATCCAATCCACAACACAGATGAACGCACGGTTTGTGTAGAAACTGTCCTGGTATTTTCCCGTATCATCTACAAAACCTGAATTCCAATTCAGTCACTCGAAAACCATTATTTGTAGACACACACACGGCATAATGCACTATCACATCCATGAGACAAGTAGCACGCCATTAAAATTTAATACAAGATGGCGAACGTTAACTTGTCGTTGGAATCACAAACAAAACAATCAGCAACTTCCGACTGGCGCGTGCCATGACGTGTAGTGGATAGCGCTATCTTTGAAGCGGAATGTGCGGAAAATTCAAACTAAAATTATTTTCGTGACTTTATGACCAAAATATTAAAAATTCGTGACTTTTCCGTGACTTTCATGATATTTTTTTAATTAGTGTCTTTTTCGTAACTTTCGTGACCCAGTAGACCCTGCACTAACACAAAGAAACACTAATGATAGTTCAATATTAAATCAATAAATTTAACAATTTACTACCAAAATTACAATTAGGACTACTTTAGGCTACTATTATGGTTCTTATAGTGAAATAAAAACAAATAATATCACTTTGAGGATTCCTTTTGAGATACCAAAAGTGATGGGAAAACAATTGACATTGTTAGTAGTAGGTCTCGTTGAATAGATACGTTTTTAATCACAAGTATGAAGTGTATTCTATTGAGTCCAAAAAAAATCCACGTAGTTTTTATTAAAAATACCCATTTAAAAAAAATAAAAATAAAAAAAAACTTTTTTCTATTTTGGGAACACAAAGCAATTGCCCTAACTAATTTTTAAAAAGGGGTTTTGGGTATATATCCCTTTCAAAAATTTAAAAAAATTGTTTAAATTTACTTTAAAGAAAAAATGTAGAAAGATAGTTTGGGAAATTGGAATTAAAACATGTTACCCAAAAGGACTAGATCAAAATATATTATTGAATTTTTTAAAAGAATACACATACAATTTAAATTTTAAAAAAACATTTTTTTTCCTAAGAAAAAAAAATTTTAATAACAAAAATTGCATGAAAATTTTTTTTTTTAAATTTTTTGTTTTAAACCAGTGTCTATTGTTTGTTTTTCCCATTAAAAAAAATTATTTAAAAAATATAATATTATTTGTTAGGTCTAGACTTTTATTTTCTTGTAAAGTAACAGTCTGGGCACTAAATTAAAAAAGTTGAAATGTTTGGGTTTTAAATCAAGAAAATTTATACATAATTTTTTAAAAACAAAAAAACCACAAAAAAAACCAATAAAACCTAATTTTACCCCAAAACCTTTTTTTTAAATAGCAGGGGGTGGTTTTTTTCAAGACTGAGATAAAAAGCTTTTTAAATTGAAAAACAGGGTTTGGTTTGTGTCTTCCTCCTGCCCAAAATTTAAAAGCAAGGGTGTCCAAATTTAAATTTATACATTTCAATGGGAGTTGGGGTCATTTTCGGCTTTTTTACAATTAAAAAAAAAAAAGTTAAACAAAAACTAATGGGAAAGTAGGCATTTTTTTTTACTCGCAACACCAAAACTTTAAATTTGGGCGGGATTAAGCTTGCTTAAAAATATTTAGAGGTTTAAAAAAATTTTATAAAAGGGTACAGTGCACCGCACAGAACATTCCCTTAAAGGGGAAAAACTGCCCCGAAAATTTTTTAAAAATTTGATTCCAAAAAGTAAAATAAATGGAAGTAAACCAATTTCTTGCCCTTAGTTCCCTTTAACATGAGAAAAAAATGTAAAAATTTGTGCCAAAACAATTCCTTTTTAAAAATTTACTTTAAAAATTTTTAAAAAAAAAATGAAAGTTTTAAAAAAATTTTTTAAATTCCACAATAAAATACTTTAAAAGATTTTTCAAAAAGGCAAAAAACAAAAAAATTAAGAAATTTTAAAAGTTATTTCAGTAGTTTTTTAGAATTTAAGTTGTTTCCCCCCCTTCCCAAATTTTAAAGCAAAATACCAAAAAAAAAAAAAACCACCTAAAAAATTTCCCCTGTTTTTCCTTCCTTTGGGTATTAAAAAAACCTCAAAATGTTATATAAAAAAAAAACCCCAATTTTTTAAAATAGGTCAGGGAAACACCAAAAAGACGGGGGAAAAAATTGGGAAATTTGGGTTCTCCCCCCCAAAAATTTCAAAAAAAAAATTTTAATAAATACATTAAAAAATGTGCTTTAAAGCTAACTTTTAAATCCAAGGTTAAAGTTTTAAAATTTTTCCCCAAAAGAAAAAAAAATAAAAATGAAACTTTAAAAAAAAACCACCGAAATTTTTCCTTTTAAAAAAATAATTTTATTTTTAGATTCATATTTTTGTTTTTCCCAAGGGCCAAAACCCCGATAAATAAAAATAATTAAAAAAAACCCCTTTAATTTAAAAATTTGTTTAAAAATAACAAAATAAAAAACAAGGAACAAATCAAATTTTCAAGTAGTATTTTTATTCCCCAAAAAAATCGAACTCGAAAATTTCGATAAAATGTAAACATTTCGCAAGGGGGTTCGTCTTTGGTTTTCCAATGAAAAGGTCTCTCTGTCCGTCCCCTTTCCCCCTTTTTTTACCCCTTTTATACATTTAAAAAACCTTTTTAAAAAATTTAATTACTTTAACTTAAAAAAAAATTTGAAAAAATTTTTTTTAAAAAAACCCCCTTTTTAAATCAAAGTTTAAAAAAAACCTTAAACCCCCTTACAAAATCCCGGGGGAAAGCTTTTACTTCAGCTAGAAATTAAAAAAAAATTTTTAAATTAGTTTGGGGGTTCCCCCCCCAAAAACAGCCCCTTCGAGAAGGATGGAAGTTTAAATTTTGGGACAAACCTCTAAAAGGCCCACCCTTTTTTAAAAACCCAAGGAAAAAAAAACCCAAAATTAATTCCAGGACTTGGGGAGGGGGGGGTTCAAAATAAGAAAAAAAACGTTTTAAAATTGGGGTAAAAAAAATGGGAAATTTTTTGGTAGAAAGGAAATGGGGCCCAAACCTTTCCCGAAAATCAGATAAGTTTAAAAAAATTTCAAATCTTTTAAAAGGGTTACCCGGAAATTTAAATTGTGATTGCTATAGCTAGCTTCGTTTTGGGTGCAAGGAGGAATTATAAAAAATACTACACCCGGGGAATGTTGAACGTCCCAATTTGGAATAGATTGATATAGTACAAAGAAGGGAAACAGCCGGGCTAGAAAATTTTATACATTGAGCTAATTTCACTCTAAATCATTTTTTTAAATAAGTCTCTTCTCTACCTCCACCCCATAAACAAAATATAATATTTAGTCATAAAGGGAATGTCTATTTAATCTGAACAATTATTAGTTATTTTTCAGATATATAAATGGAGCGTTAAAAATGACGTTCATGTATGGCAAAAAACAACATCTTTGCATGAATCAAAATTTGTTTAAAATAAAAAAATATAGATGCACTGCATTTGTCAAAACAAAAAAAATTGTAACATAAACATTTTTGGGTAGCTTTCAAAAAAAAATTTGATTTTTTCAAATACTTTAAAAATGCACACAAATTTGCAAAAAAGAAAATTTAAAGGGGGAGAATTAGTCATAAATTTTAAAACAAAAGCAATATACTTTTAAAAAAAAAAACCCCGGGAGTTTATGTAAAGAGCTTTTTTAAAAAAAAAAGTTATTTTACTAATTAAATCCCCTATAACATTAGCCCTAATCTTTATTTTTATTTTTTTTAAAATCACCAAAAATTTATAAAAATTTTTTCCCCAAATTGAGTTTTATGGGAAATAAGAAAATTTAAGAATTTTTTTTAAAAATAAACAAACACAATATATCTATTGACATTACTATTTGAACCCCAGAAGTGTTCCCAAATGACCAATTACAGCCTCTCATTGGCTGAAATGGGTCCCCGTGACCACGGGGGCCCCATTTGTCTCTGATTGGCTGCTATAAATAGCCCCCTCCCCTCCTCCTGACCTCTTTTCTCAAGTGATGAATTTAAAAAATTTCTTCCCCCACAAGCCCCCCCGGGCATGGTTTGGGTTTTTGATGATTTAAATTAAATTTAAAGATTGTTAAAATTTAAATTTTTGAAAAATTAATTATTGGGTAGGGTTAGGGCGTTTAGTTTTTTTATTAGGGGAGCAAAACAGTCCCTTTACATTTCGGGAAAGAAGGCTCTGCACGAACCTCGCGCTATGGCTGTCTTATGTAGAATGAAAAATTTGGGTCCTCCGTCCCCAAGACTCTGAAGGCTGTCCCCGAACAAGCAGCACGAAGCTTTTCCCGAAAGACCGTTTTTTGGCAAGAAAGGGGGCATCTTCTCTGCTCGTCCGCTTACCGAGTTGTGATCACTGCGCATCCCTATTTCTTCCTCCCCCCAAAACCCCCCCCCCTCCTTACATCGCTTGGAAACCTGTTACTAAACTTTCACTTCAAGGACTCCCAAAAATAAAATTTCATCCCTCTGAGCGAGGGGGAAAACGCAGAGTGGTTAAAGACACACCCTGCCCCTGTGGAAGTCATAAACTTCAAGTCACGGTAAAGGGTGAAAAGGGGCCCGACGAAACCCCCAAAACCGAGTTGTTCAAACCCCTTAACTTGTTTTGCGAAAGTTTTTGGGAAAGTTTCCGTTATCAGGGATTGATACAAGAGGAGACAACGAACAAGGAAGCCAAAGCAAACAATCCCCCCCCGAGAGTATAAAGAAATTTAAAAACCCAACCCCCCTGCACGGAAACCCCAGGGCCCCGAACATTTTTAGCAACGCATCCTAATACATGTGTACCAAAAATTTTGGGAGAGTAAAAATAACCTAAGCGAGATTCGAACCCCCGAAACCCCCTCCAGGCATAACTATATAAGTTTAAAACTTTCCCTATCTGGCAAAACTTGAGGGTTTTTCGCAAATTTTTCGGAAAACCATCTTCGGTCCACCCGCCCTAGAAACGAACTATAAAATGTCAGGCAGGTTTTAAACAACAAAAAGAAGACGTTGGGGGGTTAAATAAATAAAACATAAATTGGTCTCAAGAATTTTTATTATTGGAGATAGATCGTTTTTTTAACGTGATGGCCACCTGTAATAAAAATATTAAATTAATGTTAGGGTTCTATTAATTTAAAAAAAAATTTAAAAAGTGAAAAATATATTCTGGAGATGCCCAAAAAGTTGAACAAACTCAATAAAAAATTTCTGATTGAAATGGGGTGCCCAAATTAAAAATAAAAGTACTATTTTTTTATTCTAAAAAAAATAGAATATAGAGTTCTGCCCCTTTTCTCTCTCCCCTCGCGCAAAAAGGGAAAATTTTTCCCTTTCCCAAGGGGAAAATTTGGGTTTGATTGAAGTTTTGTCACGCAAAACCCTTTAGCGAAAAAAAAAAAGTAACCCCCGGGAATGGAAAATTTCGAATGATTTTCAGGGCAAAGTGAAATAAGGTGATTTGCGGGGGAGTATTTACCAGAAATTTTTCAAATTGCCCTGGGAATTAAAAAATTAATAATCAAGTAGGTTTGCGTCTGTCCACCATTTCCCTAAACCAGATTTAAATTCTTTTGTCCCATAGGGAAACCCAAAACCCCCTTTGGGGGGTTACCCCGCACTTTTCAATTCATTTCCCCCCGGCCAAAAAATTTGTACCCACATTTTCATGAACAGAGCGTTTTACCCGACAAAAACCATACTCTTTGGGGGGGGGCTAAAAGGTGTTTTTGGGAGGAAAAAACGGGTTTTAAAAAAAAGGGTTTTGGGGGGGCGACCACCAAAACCGGGCAGCATCCCCACTTTTTTGCACCAAAAAATTTGCGAGAGTGGAAAAAAGGCCTTTTGGGATAACCACAACTCTTATGTACCCGCCCCTTTGCCATTCATTTTTTGCGCCAAAGTGTCCCCACAATTGCATGAACAAAGGGGGAAAACCCAGTACATCCATCTTCTTTCGGCTGCTAAAGATTTAGGGCCCGAATAAGGGGAAAACTTAAAAAGGATCTAATACGCATTGGGCAATCGCAGATTGTATTGGGCAACCTCAAACCAAAGCGTGGGGCCGTCCTCTTTTGGGGTTTCTAAAAAGATTTATGAAAAACGGGACTTAAAGGGGTCTAAATACGCATTGTGCAATCGCAGAGGTTTTTGGGCACAACCTCGGCCATTACAGGCGGCACCCCCTTTTGGGAGGCTGGTATAAATATACCTCAAAATCATTACAGTCGGTCATTTTCAATTTGTGATTGCGCTATACAAGTATCAAGATAAAGTTTCAACGCACGGGAAAATTGGATAAATTCAGGATTTTTAAAAATCTTTTTTGTATTTTTTTAATGGTTTCTATTTTGCTTATTACCCCGGGGTGTACAGGGTTTTCTCGTCTTTTTTGTTAGATGACGACCCCCCAATTTTTTTGGCGAGGCGGCTCAACCTGTGGGTCCCAAAAACCCCGGGCCCCAGTTGATGTTTTTTACCGAAGACGGGTTTTTGTTTTGGGGGAAAAAGACTTTCCATGGGTAATTAGGGGCCAAAGGGATATATTTTCTTTAGAGACTTTCCAGTGTTTTTTTTTTACTGTAAATAGAAATTAATATGCATTTATTTAATTTAGACTACTGGTATCCATGTGGGCGGGAGGGGGGCCTGTGGGACAACATACCCGCGTGCGTGCCCGGTCCCTAGTTTGGGAAAATAGTTTAATTTTGTGTCGCTCTCTCTATTTCCCCCCCAAAGCACCGTTTTTTCGTCACCCATACCAACCTCTTGTCAGCTAGCGTTTCGAGAAAGGTTGCCATGTTGTTATCCCCTTTTTACGGGGAAATTTTTGGGGTAACTGGATTTGTCTAGTCGAAGTCCATTCCCCCCGGGTGACTTTTGATTTTCTAGGCGTCGATCTCGCGTGTCCATTTTGATGGGGGGGGGAAGGGGGAGGGGAGAAGATAGACGATTCTGGGGTGGCCAGGGCGGGGCAGATGGAAAACCCTCGGGGCCAAAAAGGGGAAAAATCGGAGTAGGTGGGGTCGGGTGGGTTGGGGAGAGGGAAAAACGAGGGGAGGAGTTTTGGTTTTAAATCGGGTGCAGGGGCCTTGAAAAATGCTGGAGCGGAGTGTTGGCGTTCGGGGGTCTGGTGGTTGGCGGTCGGGATCGTTGAAGAAAGGGGCCACGGGTGGAGTATTGTTTTCCCTTTGGGCGCCGTTTTTTCTTTAGGGTTTTTCTTCGGGGGGCCTTGGGCCCGGGGTGGCGGGGGTACCCATCCCGTGAGTTTTTACCGTAAAGGGTCCCATAAAGGTTTGGGGGGTGAAAAGGGCAGAGTCCCGGAAACACAAAAATCGCGGTGGGGGGGTGAGGGAACTGTCCCGGCAACGTAGTCCCCGGTGGGAGGTAAAGGAACTGTTTCCCCCAACACGGAGTCGCGGTTTGGGAGGCAGGGGGGCAGTCCCGGCAACAAAAAAGTCGCGGTTGGAAAAGGGCGGGGATAGGTTTTGGGAAAGGGGATGGAGTGGAAAGATGAAATGCTCATTAAAAAATTTTTACGATTTATTATTGCTCTTTCGTAAAGGGGGTTCGCCAGGGTTGGGTCACCACTAAAAAAAAAGCTGCCGTACGGCTGTTGCCCGACATAGAACATTTTGACCCTTTACAGTTATGGGCCCCGCCAGGTTTTCTATGAAAAAGGGCCCGATTTTTTTTGTTTGAGTACCGATTTATTGTCATGACTCTTAACCTCGCGAATGAACTTGTTTTTCCTAAAGGGAAAAGGAAAAGATGAAATGAACCTGCAGAATACTTTCAGGTGTGTGGGTTTTTTTAGCCCGACGCAGGACATTTCCCACCCTTGGGCTATGATGCCAACTTGGCCGCCTTGAAAGGGCTTTTAATTTTTTTAGAGTACGGAGTCAACCCATCGTGACTCCCGGCCTCTTTAATAAATTTTATACCCTTTTACAAACAATTGTATAATTATTGGGCACTGTGAGTGAAAATTGGTGATAGTGAACGATCGCGCTGGGTCTTTGGGATTTTGGGGGGGGATTTTTTTTTTGTTGGGATGGGGGGAAGGTTGTAAAGGTATGAGGGTGATATATGTTTTGTTTCATGAGTTGATTTCCGGAGGAGGATCGAAAGGTTTAACTTTAAATGTAGGGAATAGGTTTGGGGGCGGGTGGGTTTCAAATCCATTCCCCCCCTCCCGGGGCCGTCAGTGGCGCCACGTTAATTTTCTGGGTAAAAAGGTTGGGCCTAGGCGGTTTTCCCAGTGGGGTCCGGGGGTGGCAAAGGTTTTTAAAGAGTTTCTTGTTGGGGTAGGATTTTCTTTTCTTGGGATTAGGAGTGAGGTGGATACATTTCCATTCCCCATCTGGGGCCGCCCCCGGGCGCTAGCGTTATTCTCTGGCTAGTAGACACCTAGGCGGTTATCCCAGTGGCGTCCGGCCGTGACTAAGGTTGTGATGGCATTAAATGAGCGACTTGTGAATGTCAGGTCTGGGGTTGGAGCAAGGATGGGATAGTTGGGTGGTGGGTTGTCGTCGATCCCGTTGGTCTGGCGTAGTCGATTGTCAATTTGGTTAATTACTACTCTAATTTTTTATTTCCTAAATCTAGGTATCGGGGTTGTGTTTTTTTTTATTATTTTTTTTTTTCCTCAAATAAGTCCCAGAGATCTCCGTGTTATATACCTCACTGCTGCCGGGCCTTGACCAATGGGGAAAACAGGGCTTCCTATTGGCGCGAGAAACCGTTAGAGACAGTGTCCATCACGCGAGCCAATAGAAAGCACAGACACAGACACAGACAAAAGGCATGCTCCAATGCTTCCAGAAGGGGAGCACGAGAGCAAGTTCCAACACGTACCGACCAATTGGTCCACACCGTGTGGTTTGCAAAAATTAAGAACGGGTTGTCGCGTTTCGCGAAGTTCTGAAACAAAGAAACAGAGATTACAAAATATTAGTAATATTGGGGTAAAAAAGGGGGGTAAGAAATTGAGAAACCGACTAAGGGTTTTTAGAGTTACGTGCGGAGACACTACTCTATGGGGGGCTGGGTGAGAGCCTCCCAAACCACTGTTGACACATCTCGCTTATCCAGCAGGGCTTTGGGACGTCGATGGCACCCACCAGGGTCGATGACGTAGTTCCCAAGCCCCTGGATAAGAGGATTGTGGCACCGGGAAGTCTGCGTAGAAGACTGCGCCAGTTTCCGGAAAGGGGTCCTTGATGGTAGGCATATCCAGGTCCGATGAAGAGTCTCATTCCGGACATACCAAGGTGCGCCCACAATGATCCTCAGACATACGCTCTGGAACGCCTGCATCCTCCTCATATACGTGTCCGCCAGGTGACCCCAAGCGGGACACGCATAGTCGAGGATCGGCCTGAGCAGCTGCTTGTACAGCGTCAGACCGTTCCTTGTAGACAGGGCGCTACGCCTGTTAAGCAGTGGGCCTAGGACTCCAGCCTTTGCCTCGCCTTGTTGAGTCTTTCGTTGCAGTGTGTCTCCAGGTCAGTTTTGTGTCCAGCGTAAGTCCCAGGTACTTAACACTGTCCGCCCATCTGATCTGTTCTCCGAACAGCCGGAGTGGAGCCGGCCTGTAGTACTTTCTTTTCCATGTGAAGAGCATTGCAGTGCTCTTCTCCACGTTAATACTTGTTCTCCAGGTTGTCAGCCACCCCTCCAACTGCGTCAGGTGCGTCTGGAGTCGCCTCTCCACCAGCTGCCCTCGCCACGACTCCGCTACTAGAGCCGTGTCGTCCGCATACAGAGCCAACTCGGTGCCTGGGGATTTTGGAATGTCGTTCACATAGAGACTGAAGAGCAGCGGGCCCACCATGGAACCCTGCGGCACTCCAGCCCGGATGCTTCTGACTTGGGAGGTGGCGTTCCCAAAGGTAGTGGAAAAGGTGCGATGGGAAAGATAAGATTGAACAACCTTAACTAGGGAGAAGGGCAGGTTCAGGGAGAGGAGTTTGAAAAGGAGACCCTCGTGCCAAACACGGTCGAAGGCCTTTGCCACGTCAAGAAAGACAGCACCAGTCAGCCTGTTGATGTTGAAGTTCCTCGTAACCTGTTTCCACGAGCCGGACAAGTTGATGAGACGTAGCGTGTCCCGCCCGAAAGCCGAACTGCTCGTCCACCAAGATGCCCCCTCGCGAACATGTCGGGTCAGTCTCGTCATTATTAGTCTCTCGAACAAACTTGCCCAGACAGTCGAGCAAGCTGATCGGTCGGTAGGACGAAGCTAGGGCCGGGTCTTTACCCGGTTTATGAAAGCAGAGGACGTTGGCATGCTTCCAGAGCTCGGGGAAGTGACTCAGGAACAGGACGGCGTTGAATAACTCCACAAGGAAGTTAATCGCCTCCAAGGGCAGCTTTCTGAGGACCGCGTTACTGATACCGTCGGATCCGGGGGCCTTGTTTTGTCTTAGAGCGGCTATCGCCCGTGACATTTCTGTCACCTCCGTGGGTTCGGGTTCATCCAAGGGTCTGTACGAGACCGCGCTGATGACCTGCGCCACGTGCGCAACGTGCACCGGGTCTGACGGTTGTCAGTCGGTACAAATTGCGCCTCTAAGTGCTCAGCGAGAGCATCGGCCTTCTCCTGGTCGGAGTTGGCCACCCCGTTGCGACTCACAATAGGCGGCCTTGGTGCGGGGACCCGCATCAAGTTTCCTCGTCATTTGCCACAAGGACCTGTCCTGCACGCACAGGCTCTCAATCTTGTCCTCCCAGACACTGTTCCGGTATTCTCGGACCATCTCCCGAAACCGCATGGACTTTGCGGCTCCAGTTGGCCTTGTCTACCGGTCCCTCAGATTTGCCAAGCCTTCCTCAGCCGATTTTTCTCCCCGACGTGCCTGAGGATAGAATCGGGCAAAGAAGCCCGTGGCGCCTCTTAGGACGGTGCCTCGGCGTCGAAGCTTCGAGCGACCCCTTGATGGCGGAAGTTATGAACTCCGCACCGCGATCGATTTCCGCTGCTGTTCGAAAGGTAGGGGTGGGTCCCAACCTCCCTCTCAACACATTCGTAAACCTGTCCCAGTCAGTGCGCTTTAGGTCGGGTTTTTTCGGGGGGTCTATGAAGGACACCGCGCGTCCCAGGTTCACGAGAACGGGGTTGTGATCCGAGTCTAGCTCAGCTAGAGACTTCAGCACTAACCGCCTTCTGATCCCTCTGGAGACAACGAAGTCTAGGACGTCCGGGAGATAGCCGGGATTGAAAGGGAAGTGGTAGGGGTCGGAGGCCCGGCAGCCACCAGGCCGTGTAGATCTATGACGTCGCGGAGCAATCCGCCGCGAGCGCACATAATCCTAGAGCCCCATGAAGGGTGCTTAGCGTTGAAGTCACCACCGATTAAAACAGGCGTGGTACCTCGAAGCAGCACCTCCATGTCAGCCCTCGTAGCCTGGTCGAACCGGTGGTAGGGAGGGAAGTAGATGGAAATGAGACGCACTGGGCCAGTCGAGGTCACCATTGGATAGCCGTTGCTTCCATGTGTTGGAGGGGAGGAAGTGAGACGACGTGGTGGTCAAGGCCCCTTCGGACCAGAACCGCCGTCCCGCCCCTTCCCACATCCCCCGCTCGGTCACTACGATGGCAGATAAACTCTGCCAACGAGAACCTCATTGCGGAGCGCAAGTGGGTTTCTCCTAGCAGCATTACATCGACACGATGCTTTGCCAGAAACTTTCAAGCTCAGCCTTCTTCCCCGCGACTCCGTTGGCGTTCCAGAGTGCGACCGTGAGCTCCTTCAGCACTGGTGGTCCTCTATTCGGGTGCACTGCCATGAGAGACCAGGTAGAGGATGATGTGCTCCATGACCAGGTGGCCACGGTTACTCCTCGGAGACTCCTGGACCTTCCTCAAGAGACTCGATGAAAAGTCCCATGGGTCCAGTCCCGGAATACCCTTGAGTAGCTCAATGCAATTTTTGAGCTTTGCAACATCATCCTCGGGTGTGGGGGTTACAGGGGGACAAGGGTGGGAGTTGGGAGTGGAAGGAAAGGGTTGGAAGGGTGTAGGATGGCAGTGTGGGTTGGGATAGGGAGAGGAGCGGTCTCGGGCGGGCCCTCGACCAAAGGGGTAGAACCGGATTCCACCGGTTCAGGTTTGGTGGCTTCGGCAGGTGCCTCGGCCTGGGGTAGAGGGGTATCTCTCTTTGACAGCACACTGGCGAATGATTGTACCAAGTGGCTTTGGTGTTGGAGCTGGAGTCACTTTCGCCCTCCGTCCCGCAACGTGCCCCGAGGGCTTCTGGCCTTCACTTGGCCCATCCGTCCTCCCTTCTTGAGGCTTGGAGGCCCGCACATTCCCTGCCGCCCGCAAGGACTTGTACGTGGGACAGCCCGCCAACGCCGAGGAATGGGCTCCTGAGCAGTGCAGGCACTTCGGGGGAGATCGTCTCTCCTCCGGGCACCCGCCCCTCTCGTGGTCACCACCACAGAACCCACACCTCGGGTTAGCGCGGCAATCCCTCCCAATAGTGAGCGCTGGCGCTGTGTGCTGAGGTGTAGTCGTCACGGACGGCTCAGACAACATGGACTGTGGGCCGGTCCAGGCAGTAGAGAGGGAAGGTGGAGCGGCCGGTGCAAGTGCGAAGGAAAGATACAAGGCTAACTGAACAGTGAGGCACATCAATGTGTTGTAAACTTGTTGACTTTCGGAATAACAGATGGCGTTTGAATACAGTTTAGAGCAGGGAAAAAGTGTATTCAAATATATATATATATATATATATATATATATATATATATATAATATATATTATATATATATATGTAACTGCATTATAATTAACAGGGGAAACTATATTGTTGCTTTAGGCCAATTATTAAAAAAAGAAAGAAAAATCCTACTTAATTTAGCGCCGCGTCTTACTACCCGTACAATTTATACGCTTTAAAAAACCCTACTGAGGCAGTGGGGGGAGTCCCGAGTTCGATTCCTTGGCATAAGCGAAAATGCTGGTTTAGCCTTTAATAGCGATAAAATAAATAAAAAAGTGACATGAGCCTTAGACTGAAAAATGGTAACGGTTATAAATTAAATTATTTTTTATTTATTTCAACCAAGAGCAAACGTTATTCTGTCCACTTTGTGTGAATACCTGTGCAAACACCTTTCATTTATGACGTGTTTGTGTGTGTATGTGCACGCGCACTTGCTTGGTGGGCCAACCGATAGCGTTGAAAGCCGGTTAAGAACATTAATATGGTTTTAAAAGGGGGAAATTATGTGTTTCTTACAGTAATCCGTGAGAAATTATATTGTTTATATAGCCAACGTTAAATTGAGAGAGAGAGCCAAACCTTATATGTTTACCGTACCAAGGGGTCCTGGTTCGATTCCAAACATGGGTTAAAATGAGGGTTTAACTGCCTTGGACTAAATTTTATAGTTGACCTAGGGTCTATTTATTACACACACTTTGCGAAAGTTCCCAGGTTCGAATCCCTACATGGGTGAAAATGTATGTTTAACCTTTCATAGTGTTAAATTAACTGCCCTGGACTAATTTTGTAGTTGTACTAGGGTGAAAGTGTATTTTTACACACACTTTGCGAAAGGTACCAGGTTCGAGTCCCTACATGGGTGAAAATGTAGGTTTAACCCTTGATAGTGTTAAATTAACTGCCCTGGACTGTATTTTGTAGTTATACTAAAGTTCGAGTGTATTTATTACTCACACGTTGCCAAAGGTCCCTGGCTCGAACCCGGGCATAGATGAAAATATAGGTTTAACCCCCATAGTGATAAATTAACTGCCTTGGACTGTATTTGTAGTTGTACTAGGGTTAAAGTGTATTTATTAGACACGTTTTTCGATGGGGTCCAGGGTTCGATTCTCGGAATAGCTGAAAATGTAGGTTTAACCCTTCATAGTGATAAATTAACTGCCCTAGACTGTATTTGTAGTTTTACTAAGGTTCGAGTGTATTTATTACACACACTTTGCGAAAGGTCCCGGGTTCGATTCACGGCATAGATGCAAATGTAGGTCTAACCCTTCATTCTGTTAAATTAACTGCTCTGGAGTGTAATTTTTAGTAGTACAAAGGTTCTAGTTTATTTATTACACACAATTTGCAATGGGATCCTGGGTTCGATTCCCTGTATAGATAAAAATGTAGGATTAACTCTCATAGTGATAAATTAACGGCCCTGGACTGTACTATGTTTCGAGTGTATTTATTACACACATTTTTCGAATGTTGGTTTCAGCTAAAGCAATTATGTTTAGGAAGAAATTGTAACATATTATATTAATACCAAAAGTATATTGAAATTGAAAAGTATTATACATTTTAAAGAGAAACAATACGCGAATGTTTGGAACAATTTTATTTAACTTGCTTTTGTGTTATAGTTCAAATGAAGGCAGCAAATAGCCGAACGACCCCCACAGAACCAATGGTAACGAATCCCCCTCACCATACTCCAGGAGCACCGCCACAGAGCCAGGGAGACGGTGCTCGATCCCAAGATGTGGTGCGGCAGACGGGGATCACGGCCTCCCTTCAAGGCACCTATATGGTGGGGGCGGGAATGTCTTCATCCCCGCAATCGGGATTTAGTGGCCCGGTAAACCAGGTATATGGGGCCTTGTCAAATGGTGTCCCTCTTCGGATCATCGAAGAAAGAATTAAAAAAGTGAGGCGTTTCATTTATACTGGTAGATAAATGACCGTATATCTTGCTACTCCAGCAAGCGATCGTGACGCATTAAGCTGACTTGAAGAACAAATTACTAATTTGCTCAATCGGTTGTAGGACCATGGAGTCAGCGCCGATGACCATGTCGGGTTACTTTAGAATAGCACGGACTCGACGTCGAACACTGTATATGTCTCATTTAGGCGAGCAGATCAGTTAGACGTTCGAGCCATGCTTAGTAACGTAAGTCACGTGTTTCAAAGTAATAATATGTTTTTGAGTACAGCACCACTGTACGTTAAACTCAGCCATTTTTATGAGCCTCGCGGGAGTGCAAGTAATTGTGATAAAATCTCTCCGCTAGCATATATAGCCGTAAAAACCAAGGGATCATTACGATTCAAAATGGAGAAACACTTTGCCTTGACCGTGCATTGGTTGTCGCCAAAGCTATATGTGACATTAAAAGAGACCCAGGATGCATGGATGTGAACAACGTTAAACAATTCAAAATTGGCCGTCCTATTCAAAAACTCAAAGCCGAAGAACTATGCCGTGATGCCCGTGTGAATCTTTTGAAAAGGGGTGGGCTAACCGAGCTGAAATAATTTCAAAAATATCTCTCCGAATATACAATAACAGTGTTTAGGGAAAGTCGGGGGAGGCAGGTCTTATATGACGGGTCTACTCCCCCCCAACATTACTTTAAGGGCTACCTTGATTTGTATTTTCACGACGATAAGCAAAACCATTTTGATGTCATAACATCCCTGACAGCCAAGTTTAAGTGCGGGTAATTTTGCCGCGAGTGCCACGTGCCGTTTTATCATAAGAAAGAGCAGAAACATGAATCCGCGTGCAAAACGTGCTACACTAAAGTGGTTTGTAGCGGAGGCCGATCTGTGGTCTGTAAAGACTTTGGGCGTTATTTCACACACCAGACATGTTTTGATAACCATAAATGTCCCGGTTTTTGCAGGGATCACAGGTCGGTCCTTGATGTCAAAAAGGTTTGCGAGGTATGGGGGCAAGTTTTCATTTGGGAAAAATCAAATTATTCACATAGGTGTTTTGAGACGTTTTGTAGAGTATGCGAGACCCATTGTCCTTTTGGTCATTTTGTTATATGAAGCAGGCCCCATCATAGCCGTTACTGGAAAAGAACAATTTCATGTTTGTATTTCTGATTTTGAACGCTTCTTCAAGGTGCGGCCGGCAAGTACTTGCACGAACCTAACTTATGTGTCGTGCAGACGTGTTCCAAGGCCTGCGTTCATATAGATGCAAATGACCATCATTTCACATAATGTGGGGGCGATAGGACTCGTATATTCAAGGTTGATATCACAATGGCCCAATTTTTCAGATATATAGAGCAAATTAAAGCATAAAAATTTAAGGATATCACCCTCCTAGGTCATAATGCGAAAAACCTAGGATGGTAATTTTATTTTAATATATATGATGGAGGTAAATAATAGACTACAGAGCTCATAATGAACGGTGGGAAAATCATGTCCATGCGTTACGGCCTGCTCCACTTTGACTCGCTGAACTTTCTCCCGATGTCGTTGTCCAAGATGTCAAAAACATTAAGCTTAGACGAGTCTTTGGCCAAGGGATATTTCCTCCATTTTTTCAACAAAAAAGAAAACGCGGGGTATAGGGGTCCCTTTCCGTCAAAAAAGGACTACGTAATCGGTGAGATTTCAGTTGAGGGAAATGAGCACTTTGAGAAGTAGTATGACGCGTTTGTCAAAGAAAATTATGTCTTTGATTTTAAACTCGAGTTGGAATTGCATTGTGTGAAATATGTAGAGATCCTACAAGAGGCCTGCCTGAAGTTTAGAGACATGCTAATGGAGAAATCAAAGGTGGATCCTTTCAGAGAGGCGTGTACGATAGCCGAAGTCATCTTAAGGAGACTACTATAGGTACTATCCCTAACGGTGGCTACCGGTGTGCAGACCAACAGTCGCAAGTCGATGTACAATGGCTCTGCTAGGAGGCCCATCACCGCGGTGTCTCTATTCTTCATGCGGGTAACGGCCGTGAGGAATATGTGTTAGGGCGACGTGTAGACGACGTTGTTAAAGCTGGAGATACCATCACCGTCTTTAAGTTCTGGGGCTATTATTGGCACGGGTGCCCACTCTGCAACTCTGACGGGACAACCCCTATCAAAAATAGTCCCCACGAGACCACGGAGACGCGCTATGAAGCGACCATGGCTTGTGTTGAAAAGTTTAAGAATGCCGGCTTCACGGGCGTAGAGATGTGGGAGTGTACGTTTAATGTGATGAAATTTGTACTCCAGCAAGAGGTTTATACCAAGGAGACCCTAGCCCCAGGGATGCATTCTTTGGCTGGCGTACAAATTGTATCAAGATCTTCCACGAAGCAGACCTTTCTTTGTGGATAGAAGATCAAGTACTTTGATGAGTGTTCATTGTATCCTTACGTTTGCAAGTACAAAAAATACCCCGTCGGCCACCCCAAAATTTACTTGGAACCAAATTGTCCGTCTATAGATCAAGTAGAAGGCATAGCCAAAGTTACAATGACGCCTCCAAGGGATTTATTCATGCCCGTATTGCCTACACGGATGCAAGACAACCTAATGTTCATTTTGTGCAGGAAATGCGGAGGAGGAGAAAAACCAAGGCATGTGTCAGCACAACAACAAATAAGATCGCTAGTTGACAGACGTCTGGTTTATTTACGAGATCCGGGAAGCCGTTGAGAAAGGTTACACCATTGAAGCAGTACACGAAGTGTGGGAGTACAATGTATCTGTTTACGATCGTCAGACACATTCTGGCAGATTGTCTCGCGGGTACATTAATAATATTTTGAAAATTAAACAAGAAGCCAGCGGATGGCCAGACTGATGTACCTCACAAAAGAAAAATTTAGCAATTATTCAAAATTATGAGGAAAGGGAAGGGGTAAAACTCAATTTCGGCTATGTTTGTAAAAACCCCGGTCTCTGCACCATGGCTAAAGTCTTTTTAAATTCACTATGGGGAAAGTTTGGGCAAAGACCAATTTACCATACGTAGCCGTTAATAACGACTATTAGTGCATCCACAAGTACCTGATGGATCCGTACATCACCGTGAACAGCGTCATTGATGTTAATGATGAGGTTATATTCCTCAATTACAAGGATGCACGTGACGCGTTGCGCCCTAACTCTAACACGATTGGGGCGGTGGCATGCTACATGTCTGATATGGCTAGGTTGCACTTATACAGAATTCTTGAACAATTGGGGGATTGCGTTTTGTATCATGACACAGATAGCGTTCTATTTACTGAATGCTACGGCGTTTGGAGCCCACCGACCGGAGACTTTTTAGGTGACATCACTGATGAACTTCAGGATTACGGTCTGGGAAGCTACATTAGCGCCTTTGTATCTGGTGGTGTCAAGAATTACGCGTAACGAGGTTGTGTTGGTGGTGATCCTGCCAAAACAAAAACGGTGTGCAAGGTTCGCGGGATCACCATAAAATATGGCAACCGGAACGACGTTAATTTTGACGTTATGAAAGCGATGGTCACTGAAAAGGCTGCGGAAAGATACATACAGATACCGCACAAAATTGTAAGAAATGGTCTTGCGAGTGTAGGTAACGTTTCGCAGACTAAAGTCTACCAGCCCGTGTATACCAAACGTCGGATAACCGATGATTACAACACGTTGCCATTTGGTTATCAGAGTCCTTGTAAACGCAATCGCCACGACTAAAAGGTGATCATTTAGACGGGCTGAATAATCACCTTTTTTCCCTTTCACTCTAGACAGTTCCACTGACATACCATTTTTCAAAGATTTGAAATTTTTTCCATATTTTTTTCTGCATGAAAACACCCATATTTTTTTTATTGATTTATTTTATGCACACGGGTTACGTTTTTAATTTTTTTCATCCACCAGTAAAATTCTCCACCTACCTGATTTTTTTTCTAGTCAAATATAATAAACTGTTTGTATATATATTTATTTTAATTCTAGTCAAATATATTAAAATGATTTTATATATATATATATTTGCTTTTAAATTGAAACCAGCTCTAAGTATATATTATATTGGCCACTATTCCCCCTATGTATAAATATATATTGTAAATAGTCACAGTATACTTTTCACTGTATTTATACTTTTCATGATTTTAAATAAATATTGTAAAAAACTGTTATGTTTTTGTTTTAACGTCTACAACCCCACCACCCTCCTATCCAATAAATACAAGTTTATATAGTTTATAAGCTCAGTCTCAAACATTATGAAAAAGTTGAAACATCCATTTTCGGCCATCATAAGCGGCTGTGTAAAGTCACATTTTGCAGCCGACCTGTTACAGCTACTTCGTTTACATCTTAAACAAATATTTTCTAAAAATACGACCTATAAGTTGGAATGTACATTTGAGGTTATTTCATAAGCTGATATAAATCATAAATGTTTTAAAAAACACTGTATCTCTACTTCACACACAGCATTATGTCAGTTGTGTACTGATGAGATAGTAATTATTATTATTATTATTATTATTATTATTATTATTATTATTATTATTATTATTATTATTATTATTATTAGCTCCGCGTATTACTACAGGTTCGGTTTATACGCACTTAAGCTAATGTGTAATAATAGGGTGATTGTGAGAAGAAATGGAGGACCTACAGTTTAACGTGGAATCCGAACCACGGTGGAGGCTTTGCATTCCCCACATTCACAAGTGATGAGATAATTAAATCTTTTCCTACAATGTAACTTCAATATTTGATTCAAAACATTGTTGATGATGAATAAATTTTCAGGAATAATTTCAAAGATTTATCTTTCTTATAATCATTGGTGAGAGAACAAAATAAAGTTATATCATATTTTTATAAAGTTTCATGTATCAACAGAGAGTTATTTTTATCATTACTACTTTTTGCAGAGTATACCGTTGACTGCCAAGAATGAAGATAAAAATAATAAAACAAGGACTCTTTAAAAAACCTCTTTAACTAAACTCTCAAGTATTCTACTTAATCTTTATCCTTTTTAAGTGTGCGAGTTCAATGTTATGCTTAAAGTTTTAATTTTTATCAAGTTTTCAAAGGTTAAAAAAAATTATTTTACCAATTTAGACTAATTAACATCTTTACCTCTTTCCCGAAGAAATATATATATTTAACATAATAGATGTCTCTCTCCACTACTGAACTATGCATCATTATCACCGTTATCGGTTGGCAAAGGTAATTATTAATTGTCATTCTGGTCTTAATCATTTTCCTCATTAAAAATATTTGGTGTTCCATAGTAAAACCATTCAACGGTAGCTTCTATGATTAGTTTAAGAGTATAGTTTTTTCATCCTTAAACATTTTACACATTTAAAATTCCCTAGTGCAACCAGTCTGATAAACAATAAGAACCTACGTTTTGTACAGATACCAAATAATTTCGGGTAATTTACAAATAATTTATTTATGAAAATTTAAATTTTGCTAAATATATTATAACAATTTTGATCAACAAAATGATGTATTTGTTTTATGAAGAAAACATAGTACTTATTAATTGATCACATATTTTAATCAGAAATATTAATAATGAACCCTAACAAACTACCTATACAAAATAACATTGATTTCATATTTTTTGGTTACATGCTACAAATAGTTTGGCTAATTAAAAATACTAACTTTAGACTTATAAATTACATTATTATTGTTATTTAACTGGAGCTTCTCAAACAGGACCATTAAAAATGAATATATATATTATAAATATTTACATGAATATTTAAAAACAATGTTTATATGTCTTGCATTTTCTCCTACAGAGTTTGCAACATTTTAATAAATATAATATTCTGAAAATTGAAAAATGACACCTGGACACAGGAATCGAACCCTGGACCCTTTGGCTTGAATATATTTATAACCTATGTATCTTAGTACGTGTCTTGGTTTGCTCCCATTAAGTTGTAAGATATACTCATAAATATATATTCTAAGACTATAATGTTTTAATAGATATAAATATTCCAAGTCAGTCTCAAATATTATGGATAAGTTGAAATGTTCAGAATAAAACAATTCAACCCTTTTACTTTCTCTTTGGGTAGCAATCTAAAGTCACAACAAAGTTTTCATCTCCATCTTTGATTCTCCAGCCAACTTATTTTAGGGATTAAAAAAATAATAACATTGTATTGGCAGTTTTTTTATTGAAAATCAGCAATTGTTTAATTTAAAACATTCATAACAACAACAAGCAGAAATATTATTTAGGTCTTGTTGACCAATACAAGTAATTATATAATTGTGATAGCAAGGAAAACATATTAATCACTCTTTTTTACCTAATAAAATACATCAGGAAAGAATATAATATCTTCTACCATCTAGAAAATGACTAGGAGTCGCCTCCAAAATAGTTCAGGACACGCTGAGAGGCGCTAGAAACGTATATTGACAATGTCTACACAGTTTTTACCTGGCAATCTTACTCTTCCAACAAACTCAAGCACAACGTTATAACTTTTGTTTTTCTCAAGTTCATTTAAGCACTTGACACGTTTTTATTCATTTTTCTCGATCAGGTCTAACGCACCGCACAATACCTCCTCGTCCCAACAGGAAGCCTGGTGAACAGCATTTGGAGATGTTTGATGACATTGATATTTGTGCCGAATAAGATTGGAGAGCTATGCGTAGGACCCCTCACAAATGTTGCATTTAAATGGCATAATGGCAATCGGAGATGCGGTGAAAGAAATATCCCTGGGAGAAATAATAAACACTCCATCTACTCACAAACTCTAACTTTTTTTTAAAATGTCGCCTCTAGTTCCAATGACGTTAGCAGTGTGCTACAAACACATGAGCACGTCTAGTTTATTAATTCACTTTTAAACATCACACTTTGTCCTCCGAGATATATCATACAGCGTGCTTCAGATTTAAATTGCTTACAATCCAAATAATAGATTGACTTTGGAATGAAGACGTTACCGAAACTGCCCAGACCGATTATGTAGTCGTCGGGCGTTTCACCTATAATTTTATCATTTGAATAATTTTTGTACATTGTTAAATCCTCAAGATTTACGGGTTCTTCGGAATTCACCTCCTTCTCCAGTGGTGATGGGCACGCGGGTGATTCTGATGACTGGTAGGCAGACGACTCTGACGGTGGGTACGCTGGTGAATCTGATGCCTGGTATGTAGACGACTATAGTGGCTGGTACGCCTGTGACTCTGGGCGCTGGTACGCCTGTGACTTTGGGGGCGGTGACGCCTGTGTTTCTGGGGGCGGTGGCTGTGGCGTCGTGAAAGACGGTGGCGGGTTGTGTGGAGCTCGGAAGGGTGGCGGTGGTGGCCTGGGCAACACAGCCACAACGTCCCCTTTGTGGAAATTGTACACGGCACACGTCATAGCACACATGTAAGTCTCTTCGATTCTCTCGTAGGTTAGTACTTCAGTCGCTCTTATCGTGTGACAGGTATAGTCGCAAAACTCGATGTAGCTTCGCTCCTCTACTTTGTAAATTACATGTCTATCGTACACCGCCACACTGTGAATATTCTCTACAGTCATATAGGCACGCCTCGCAATCGTACGACCCAAAAACATTAAATTAATACAGTTGGTTCTAAGCATGGTGAGCGTAACTGAGAGCTAAACGTGCTGTATGGTTTGTAGGGTCCACGATGCACATGTATTAACTGCTCCACTGCCCGATGTTGTTGTTGTTAACTGCTTGCCTCTTCTGCACCATCTCTTAAACGCGTTCAATGTTCACAATGGTTGGTGAACCGGGTTTTACTCCGGCGCAGGTAAATACCAGTTTTTCTTTATTAAGCTAACACACGTCTCCATCTGTTAGAGTATAAAAAACTACAGGGTAAAAATACACAAAACTCGCCATCTAGATATGCTATTAGGCGTCTCCCGAACTTTGTATCGACCGCTTTTAATGTATCCACCGAGTACTTTTGATCTACGGTTAGCTCACACAATTTTACGGTCTGCACGGCGTCAACAATATTTACCAGCTGCTGTAACTTGTCCATCTTGAGCCGCTCTACAAAGGCTTATAAATAGACAATGAAGTGGGCGCCCCCATTTATAGCCACCCCCTCCCTCCCTCGATCGACGTCACGTGGTACGAGAAGAAGAACAGGGACAATGACCTAGTTAACAATCTATTCTTGTCTCGACTTGTCTTGTCTGCCCGCCAACCTGGCGCCAGGGTTGCGATGACGTCATCGGAAAACCCCGTTGCCCGGGTCAATGACCTCAATATCTATTCTTGTATTAACTCATCTTGTTGGGCCGCCATGCTGGTGCCAGGGCAAACCCGTTGCCTGGGTCAATGACCTCGCGATCCATTCTTGCCTCAACTCGTCTTGTTGGTCCGCCATAATGGCGCCGGGTTTCGATGACGTCACCGGGTGGTGGTTGTGACATCAGTGGAAAAACCCAGGGGAGCGAAAAGTGCGCACCTGCAATGCGCAGTGGTCACTACTCTGTAAGAGGGTGAGTAGCGAAGATGCCCCCATTCTACACAAGACAGCCCTAGCGCACGTTTCGTGCAGGGCCCTCATGCCGAAACGTCACGGACTGTATGACCCCCATTCGCCCCCCGATAGCCATAGCGAGAGCTTCGTGCAGAGCCCTCATGCTGAAACGTCACGGATTGTATGCTCCCCAAATAAATAAACTACAACGCCCCTAATCCTAACCAATAATTAATTAGCAATAAAAAATTAACAATCATTAATAATTAATCATCAAGAACCAACATGTCCGGGGGGGTTGTAGGGGGAGGGGTTGTAGGGTAGGACATTTCGTTTTCATCACTTGGGAAAAGAGGTAAGGAGGAGGGGAGGGGGTTATTGATAGCAGCCAATCAGAGATTGAGGAGACGTGGTCACGTGACCAATTTCAGCCAATGAGAGCGCTGTACTGGGTCATCGGGAACACTACAGACATCTTTTCTAATCAAAAGAGGAGTGGTGATTTTACGATCAAAGCTCCGCAATGTGTTGATTCATGTAAAGTGTTTTTTAAATGAGAAGAACAATATGCAGATTAAAAATAAAATCATACAAGTTATAACAAATAGCTATTTGGCATTTTAGAAAGGTTTTCCCTGGCTCCTATAATGAGCACAACACCCTAGATAAGGTCCTGCTCGACGTTCTTAGACTTTAGTTTTTAGCTCATTGCCTTACTTACCGTTCGGACTATACATATTTACTCCGGCCAATAGAATAGGGATGATGAAGGTAGAATGCAGGTGAAATGTACCTGTACTTGCATACAGAAGTAAAATGATAACATTTAGAAAAAATTACTCGAGAATGACCGGCTGTGAATTGAACCCCGATCTACCCGTTGCCAGTAGGCTAGACTAAATGAGCCCAGCATTTAGTTTACGTGCTCACTAGTGCAGCCATAAATGATTTTGGTTAAGATTGTTATTCCTATTCGCTAACAATATTTTGTTTTGTGTTTGTGGCGCTATCTTTATACTTTAGCATTCAATCATATAATAATTCTAGCAGTTTGGTCGACTTCACTGGTCTTGGAGTAAAGTGCTCGCCTCAAGACCCGGTGTTCGTGGTTTAAAGCCCCACCGGGGTCAAAGTATTTCTTTCGAGTGATAACAATTCATAGCATAACTTACTTTTGGAGGGAAAGTAAATCCGTCGGTCCCATGTCGATTGTGGTATGCAAGATACCCTTGTCAGGTTTGTGAAAATACCTTTCCCGGCAAAATTGTTAGACCCTTTCGATCTCACTCATAAAAAAACTCGTGTGCTTGTATAATCATTTGGTTCAGAAAGATTACGTTAAATACCACAAACAAATAAAACTAGTAGTTTGACCCGTTTCTTACCCACGCAATAAAAATTAAAATAATATCAAAATAAGACCTTTAACAACAAACCAATTATTGTCATTAATCTGGCCCTGCTACTATCCATCTGTTTTATACACATTTTAATTATAATAACTGAATAGAGCTAAGGAAAATATATATTTATAGTAAACGTATCCGCATTTGCGTGAAGGAAGCGTGGATAATCACTTAGGGAAGAAAAGCCCTCGGTCCACGTGGCTGAGATTTGAACCCAGAACTTCCAACTACGAGCAAACCAAACATGATCTTGAAACTTAACTCGCGCACCCAACGATTCAGACCCATTGAATAATTGTTCGATAAAATATATCTTTAAAATATGTATTAGTGTTGTGATCTATAAAAACATTTTCTTACGAACTTAATAGTTCCTACGTTCTAGGAAATAATCTATTAATATTTCTAATGCAAAGTTATAAACGAGAAAACAACTTTATTATTATTATTATTATTATTATTATTAGGAGTGAAGATGTATATATTGTTAGCTAATCTAAATACCTGTTTCATACTCGATATAGATCGAATTTAAGTTCTAACACTTACCGAGGAATAGCTATTTCATTTATTTGTTTGGAGTTTTGTTTCAAGTTTTTACCCAAAAAATTTGTTTTATTCACTTTAGAGGGTGGTGGTTTTTTGGTCCCCATGGACACTGTTTTATTTAAATGATTATTTATTATTATTAGCACCACCCGTTCGGGTTGCTAATATGTAATGGTAGGATGATTGTGAGATGGAATGGAGGACCTACAGTTTAACGAGGGATCCGAACCACGGTGGAGGCCTGGCATTCTCCACATTCACAAGTTTAATACACGTCTTGTCAGAGGTGAAGGAAGAGTTTGGCAATAAGATAAATCTGTGCCGGGACCGAAGATTGAACCCCGGACCCCCAGCACGGAAGTCCTAAACTAGTTTTTTTTTAGTAAAGAGGGTAGTGTGTTCTGCTTTTTAAAAGGTATACTAATTTAAAATGGAAAATACGCCAATTTGTTCCAAACCCGTTACTGTGGATTCACACGTTCGCTGAAGAACTAGCTTAGAACAGAAACGTGGTAACGTGACGAGCTCTGAGCCAATCACAAGATTTCCGCTTAATCGGTGTCAGCTATTCCGCTTAAGTTCAACTCATCTCTACTTTGTCCGCTCTTCCCGACATGTTCATCACGGGAGAGCCAATCAAATCTACCACTCAGCCAGCTCATATCAGTGTGCATGTGCATTTGACAACGCATGCGCGGTACAGCCAGAAGCTAGCAGTTTCGCTGACCATTGCGACGAGATTTGAAATAAACCATTAATGGAAAGCGTGTGCATCGATGCATTGTATTGTGGCACGACACAGCGTGATAGTTAGTAAACAACCATCGGGAGAATGATCTAAAATATGTGTTTATCCACTATAAAATAAAATATGTTGATAATTAGCTGTTTTAAGTTAGCGTTGCAATGCATCATGGGTCAACATACAGCGTTTGAGTTGTTGCGCCATTGAGGAAGATTCTGCTTTGTATTTTCGGCAAACGTGTGAATCAAGCTTTAGTCAACGGCACAGATTTATCTGATTGCCAAACTCTTCCTTTACCTCTGACAAGACGTGTATTAATCACAACTTGTGAATGTGTGGAATGCCAGGCCTCCACCGTGGTTCGGATTCCACGTTAAACTGTAGGTCCTCCATTTCATCTCACAATCACCCTACCATTACGCATTAGCGTAAGTGTGTATAACCCGAACGGGTAGTAAGACGCGGTGCTAATAATAATAATAATAATAATAATAATAATAATAATAATAATAATTTAGTCAATTATAGCTGTAATTGGTAGCCTTTAGCATAAGGCTACCTGATATGGTCGAGTGTTTATAGACTTGGATCATTTTAATTGGATTTAATTGGAAATACAATAATTAATAATATATCATTATGATGCGTTCGGTTTTTTGTAAAGTTGATTAACGGTGATTATGATGCCTTAATATCTCTTTACTTTTAATAAATTAAGATTGTGATATTTTTGTCATTGCTGTTCTTTATTCCGTTCATAAATATGTGACTGATTATTGAATTTGCGATTAATATGATTTGGTTGTAAGTAAAAAGGGAGTTTTAAAATTAAAGAGTAATAAATATTATTGTAAAGTTATTCTAAACTGTCAACACTTGAAATTTGCAGCACGCAGCTAACAAATTATCGTTAATTGAAATGTGAATAGTCGTTTAAGTACTTACATCGATGCGTCTTTTATTCTCTGCAAGGACAAGAGCGTGGTAGTCCCAATTTGATGAGTGTCAATGGAGGGGCTCTCAACGGTTGGTAATATTTCTGAAAATAAATAAATAAGTTTTCTAAAATATTATAAATCTATAAGTAGCGTAGATTATGGTATATAGAGTTTTTTTTATTATAAAACATAAAGCCCTCTTTGAATAGGTTACTTAGGACTAAATTTACTCAAAAATGTTTTTCAGGGGCTTTGCATATACAAGACAAAAGTGTACATACATATTCATGTCGTGACATATTCTCTTATGAGATAAGTAATTTTTTTTGTTTTTGGACCTCGTCTTACTACCCGTTCGAACCACACGCATAAATACTAATTACGCTAGTGCGGTTTCCATCGAGACTACCCAATGGCCGTTGAAATTTACGTGATCTAGATTTTTGGCTAACTATTATGACTTGGGGCCGTATATGGCAGTTTACAAGCCACCTCGTTTAGATACAATGGCAAACCATTGATTCAAAGTATCCACAAAACCTGGATCTTTGGCTTCCTTCTTTCACCAATTTTTTTAAATTTAATTTATACCACTACACGTTTGGGCTACTACGCATATGTATTCATTATGTTTAAGTGTTAGTGATAAGTATGGTTGAACTAATGAGGAAGTGTACGACCATTTGCGTGGAGGTAGAATAGAAAAAAGTTTAGGAAAAACCACCCTCAGCACACCCGAACGGGATTCGGACCCCGATCTCATCATAAGCAGTCTAGTCTATTTCGATAGTGACACCATAAACCACGTGGCCACGAAAGCAATATTTTATAAAAACACATGTTCCATGTCCATTATCCACTCCTAAATTTTGTTGTTGTTGCTGTAACAATCGTAAAGATATAGATTTTGGCACCTTGATTAGTTCCGATACCTGACAACTGATGTTAGGAGGTTAACTTTTATGGATTAGTGTTTTTTTTAAAAGGGCGGCAATCAAAAAGACTAAATTTTACAGGAAAACAGGAAAATGAAAAAAATAACTTAATAACACCCTTAAAAGTTGAAACTGTGTTCCCCTGGTAATTTTACCTGTTCATTTACCTCAACATTGACGCCCCCCTTAAGTTAATGTTTTGAAGCATCTATTGCAGGGCTATTCAATTAGTTATCCAAGTGGTCCATTTCGAAAACATCAAACTATTTGGCGTGCCATTCATTTAATTCAATCTGGCAGTAATTTGTAATGTTATTAAATCATACTTTGTGTAGTTTAAGGGCGTGTAGGAGGAGGGTTTAATGAAACGTAATTTGATATTTTATATAATATTGATATATTTCAGTGAAATAAAAAATCTAGACAACTTACAAAAAGACTAATTACAAACAAAGCACTCCGTGATTACAATAAATAACACATAAACAATAAGCCAGGCAAATATCAACTGCGAGATATCTGCTGCTGTTCGGTGGAGGGGAGAGATGGTGTAAGTCACTCTCAGCCACCCAATCGCCCAACCACCTGTATTGTTAAATGTCAAAAGCAAGAATAGGTTATAGAGCTCAGCCTTTATGTGGTGGTGCTTGGAAGGAGAGATAACGGGTCTAGAGAGGAGGTCGCACGCCACTGGAGGGTAAGCTCGCAATCCCTTGTAAACACACATTGTTGGTGGCGCCAAGGACCGAGTAACACTGGGCTTGCATTTTCCTCCACCACCGATAAGAGACTGAAGATCTATCTGGCTGTTCATGGTCAGGCGCCTCCACATACCGCCTGAATTATAGAACGAATCTCCAGTGATACATTAGTTGGACTTTCAATCCATGGGTCAATATGCGGAGTTTGACGAGCCGGATGTGATCCGCAATCTGCCAATTGAATAGCCTTTATCTATTGATTTAAATTTAAAGAATGCCTTTAAAAAAATACGGACATAAAGTTGAAAACATATTCTATTTTTTTAGATTATTTGAACTTTTATTTACAAACCAAATTATTATTATTCATATGTGTTGCAAGTGTTGACACACTATTGTAAAATTTCATTATACAAGTCTTGGTATTCAACAGGCATATAGTGGGATCAGTTTTCGAATGTCTTTAATCTTTACTTCATTCATAGGAACCTTTTTGAAATACGTATATCAGTCTGGTATAACAAACAATCTCTTGATGTGGGCTACCTGAAAAGCAAAACGTTTTATGGATCAACCCATTAAAAGTCGTCTTGAACTGGATGCACCCTTTTCCCTCCCTTTTGAAAACAAATTAGAAGCTGCTAATTTCGAAGTGAAACTTTTCCTTCCAGTCCATGTCTTGCAATGCTTCATGCAGAAATTTTTCCACCAATTTATAATGTCTACAATCTCACTGCTATCAACTTTCTTGATCACAAATTTCCCTGGCTTCACGTCTTCAATCATGTAGGCCTACAGGATAATTTCATGAATATTGTAAATCATATCCTGGCTGCACAGTCTTTGACTATCACAAAGTCGCACAAGATGGAATTGTATGTATATATGCGTGTATGCGTGCGTACGTATGTACGTATGTATGTATGTATGTATGTTTGTTTGTATGAATGTATATGTATGATTTTTATTTTTGAGCCGGACAGTTGTCTGAAAAAAGACAATACTCAGTGTAGGTATCAGGTACTTCTTTTAAGAAATTAAAAAAAAGCATATCCCATCGGGAAGTTTTACACCCTCCCTGTCATAAAAAACATAAAGAATGCTCAAGTATGATTAAATGTTATGAATGCAAAAACTATTAATGGTCAACCGTCTTAGGAAAACATTTAAGAAGTCTTGTAAAGATTGATATTTTGCATGTTATCAAAACTTAATTATAAAACATTAGTTTCTCCTTTTCCTATTGCTGAGGGCTCATGTCATAAGAAGTCATAACATTTCTGGTTCCTTTTTTTGTGAACTATTAACTCAGCTACAGCTGCACATTTTGCTTCTAGATTTATATGTGGTGATAATGAGTTATTTGGAAGCATTCTTTTAGATTTGATGTTTTTCTACAGGGTGGCCTACGGAAAAGTAGACCACCTCCTATATCTAGCAGGCGCCTCACTCTGAAATGGAGGTCAATCCCCTTCCGCCCATATTGTGACATGAAGAATGAGCAAGTGAACTGCTTGTCTGAAGCTATATTGATTTACCCACAAGTTACAACAGATGCTGAAAGTGATTACCGTCCATGTCTATGCATTTATGGGCACGTTGCAGCATGCTAGCCGCTACTGCCTGCAGCTCTTCGACAGTGATGTTGTGGATGGCATTCGTGATGTTTTCCTTGAGTTCATCCAGAGTATGCGGATTATTAGCATACACTTTCTGCTTTAAATTTGCCCACAAATAAAAATTGCGCGAGGGCAAATCCGGAGATTAGGGTGGCCATAACCCCATTGCTCACAGTTCACTCTTCCGTAAACAACTCGCGAACCCATGCCAATGAGTCGCGGGAGGTGTAGCATGTTGCTCCATATTGTTGGATAAAGCAGTACAATCTTTCTTCTGGTGTCAGTTGGTCATAAAACTGTTCAAACATGTCTAGATAAACCGCAGTATTCACTGTTGAACCGAAGAAAATTGGGCCCACTACTCGTCTCCCCGAAACTGCACACCAAACACCAATTTTCTGGTCGTGCAGTGGTTTTTCGTGAGTGATTTACAGTAGACCAGTATCTCGTGTTCTGTGTATTCACGTAACCTGATAAATGAAACTCATATGCAAACCTTTCAGCGCCCGCTGACACGTCGTTCGTGATACACCGACTTGCTGGAACCGTCTCCAAGTTGATTTTTGGGGGCTATTTTCAATCCACTGCTGAATGGCACCAACGACTTCGGGCATCCGAACTGACGGAGGCCTCGGTTTCTTCATGTTTGCGATAGAGCTGGTTTGGCACCACTTCTGCACAAGGCTCTGAATACAATGTTTAGTCGGTGGTTTAATGTCAGGGTATTTGTCAGTGAAATCCTCTTGCGTTTCCTTAATTGATCCGCTTCGCACATAGCCTTAAACTATCGTTATTCGCTGTTGCAGGGAGAACATCATCTTTTTTACACGACAAGCAGAGAAGGACTGAAACCAACTGATTAAAAAGGGAAATTAACGTTGTGACTTTGCACACGGGGCGACACGACGTCGCCAGACGGGAGGAAGGGGATTGACCTCCTCCATTTCAGAGTGAGGTGCCTTCTGGATATAGGAGGTGGGCTACTTTTCCATGGGCCGTCCTGTACTAGATGATAAAGTGTGTCATATTTAATTAAATATTATCTAGACATCATGAATTAATACATACTACACTGGTAGCTATAAAAACATAAAAAAATAAACGTGAAACCCATTACTGAAACACAAAGCTAAATATTATTGATGTTTCACTCATGTTTAGACAGTGTTTTTTTTATTAATTTAGATACCATGAATCAAATAAAAAGAGTCAGAGTAGGATATAAGAGTGGTTGTATTGTGGGCTGTTAAAATATATATACAAAACATAGTAAATAAATAAATAACATTTTACACTTTTTCTGGTGGGCCATAGGAGGAAGAAATACTAAATAGGTGGGTTCAGGAACCCAACATAAAATTTATTAAATCTATCATTTATATTTGTATGAGTCCTGACTTTTTACCAAGATGAATAAAGAGAAGAACGAGTTGAAAAACTAAATTAATTTATCTTTATATTAAATTCAATTCAATAAACATTAACATTTCTTGACCTACCACATATTCCAGTCAAACTGGCAGTTATATATGTCATCGTTGTGACTTGTATTTTTTATGAAAATTTTCAAAACAAAATAATTACTAGCTCAACTCCTAAGTTTTGTTAGTGATAGTTTGAAAATCATTGCCTAGTATGGGCCTAATTTTAATATTGCATGGTGGGAGCCTTACACGTCTGCCTTAAAACATTGGGATTATACAAGTCGAGTTTCTATACAAACATCGATCAAATTAGTTACGCAACCTGCTATAAATAAATCTAATACCTTCTTAAATGACTGATGGTCGTCATATCAGGCTTAATATATGAAAATAGTATTGTAAAAAGAATGTGGTCTGACCGCGCGCTAATTGTTACTTGCCTTCCTTCAAGCCGGCTACATACGACCTGCTTTGGTCAGGTGGTCGGGCCAATTTGGTAATATTAAACGCAATATCAGGTCGTGTGTATATGTGTCATCTGACATATTTTTTCAATTTCATGTTGCGTGATGTCGGGTGGGCAGAACATTCGACAGCCGGACACGCCAGACCAAATCATGTGTCTGTAGCATTGTCGGTGGTTTGGCGCGTCAGTCGAGTTTTAAACAACGGTGCGAGTAGTATTGTTCATGTAGGTACGTAATGGCAGCCATAACTACCGAGTGCGAAGTTATTGTAGAATTTTTAAACCTGTATAAAGATTTAACGTGCTTATGTGATAGTTATAATAAATTGTATAACATTTAAGATGCAAGGAACCAAGCCCTCCAGATCCTAATGGATGGATTGAAAATTATAAAAAAGATGCAGTTACTTCAACTGTGAAAAATAATTGAAAATATGAGGGCTAATTTTAAAAGATAGTCTAAAAATAAGTAAACAAAAATATTTACAATACTTAAATATTAATTAACTTAGCCAAATATTAAAAAAAGCTGTAAAAATAAACATGTGATTAATTTATAACTATAAAAAAAATGTTTCATGTTCATTCCAGGTGCAACAAAGTAAAAGCACGGGTGCGAGAGCAGGAGATGTACATAAACCTACATATTGGTACTATGAATATCTAATATTTTTGGATGAGAAGGATACATTCAATAGAAGTGGAGCCGACACTAAGGGCACCTGTGCTGATAATGAGGTAGGTACATGTTTAAACTTTTATAGGTACCTACATAAAATCACGGAATACGTTTATCATTCTCTCTAGAAAATGTACATTATCTTTGTGAATAAAATATTCAGTAAATATATTCCTAAAATTCTTGCCATCCTCTGTATGTTGTCTTTGGTTATTTAGTGCAAGGATTAATAACGTATTTCCCTGGCGCCAGTCGCCTTCCTTAAATGTTTCGTTGCACGGATATCATCAGCAAATGCACAAGCTAAATTCTGAGGCAACAGAATCTCAATTTTGTTCAGGATATTTGTATGGTTCAAAAACCTCTGTCTTTAAGTTTGCTTGAGAAGTAAGTAGTCAATAAAGGGCAGGAAAACAGAAAATTTGTAATACTTCTCAGCATTATTTGCTTCATAGTTATCTCGTTTTGTTTGTCGCACAACTGTATGTGGTATCTCTTGCTGATGACCTATAGTTAGAGCGACTTTTTCAGCATAGCTATACATTTATTGAAATTAACTATCATGTCTGTTAATTCTTTTTGCAGACTCTCACACAAGTCAATACATTTAGTTAGATCTATCTGTTTTGACTGTAAAGGTTGGGCTAATCCGTTTGAAAGGTTAAAGACAAGATTAACTATTACCATGGACAAAAAAAAGGTAAGACTTATGTATAGCTGCTGAGAAATAAAAGGTTTGCTTGATGTGTCAGAATCATTGAATTCATGAATGTCAATTAGTGCTTCTACAATAGGTAGAAAGAAGTACACCAAAAGTGCGATAGCATCCAGACATTCCACCCAAAGAGTGTCACAGAATTTAATGAGTATTGTCCTGTATGCACCTTGAACAAGTGGTAAAATGTTTTTCTTTAGAACTGCTTCTCTTTTAGATGATGCGCTAATAAATGTAATTATACTATTTATTGTGGATGAACAGTTTCTTATAGTAAGCATTATACAAGCGTGACTGAGAGCTAAAACGGATGAGGGGTTGGAACATTGGACATACAGTGCCTGCGGGTAGGTTTATTTTATTTTTGCTGCATAATCATTAAATCGGCCACTCATGTTGCTTGCAACATCAACACATATTTCTCGAATGTTATTTAAATTCACTCATAAATCATGAAGTTATTTTAAAAGTTTGCTAAAGCAAAGCCATGGACATCATAAAACGGTACAAACTTAAGGAAATCTTCACATACTGTGAAACTATCTCTTTCACTCTCCACATATCGAATACAGAGAGAGAACTGCTCTATTCCAGCAATGTCTGCTGTTTCGCCAGCAAGAACATTTATATATTATGACCTAATAATTGTTTCTACAGTTTTAATAGTAATAATACCCCCGAAAGTTTCAATTATTTAATTTTGTATACAAGGGCTTAGGTAGGTGGCATTAACATTTGAATTTTCAAGATGTGCTTTCAGAGTTTCATCTCCTGCTTCAACTCTAAAACGAAGTAGTGCCCTAAATTTGCTATCATTTACTTATTATCATACACTATTGTCCCAAAGTCACTATGTCCTTTCAATGGAAGGCCCTCTTTTCCAAAGAATATTATAGTTTTTACTACAAAGGTAAGTTTTTCCATAGTTTCTGTTATTTTATCTTTGACCTGCTTGTTTAGTTGTGTTTGGATATTATATGTCTTCTATTGTCTTCTATTCAAACAAAGAGATACAATTTTAAGCCAGAGTGCAAACCTTTTTGTGGTATTCCCCTGATTCATGATTCCTAAGTTCTTCCTTGGCTTTTTTTCATTTTATAAAAGCATTCCTAACCAAATAACCTAAGTAAGCATGTGTCCCTCTAACTGATTCATAATTGGCTGAAAATATGGCACAAACATTGCAGAAACCACCTTTCTTTTCATCAGAGTATGCCAAACAACGAAATTTGAACAAAGTTTCTTTAAAATTTAAAATTCCTGTCACCTGGCGGGAAATTGTAGGTTTCACAAGGTATCCGCGTATTTAAAAAATATATATATTTCTCTACATCTGAGTAAGAGGACGAAAAAACCGTACACTGTATTTGTAATACAATGCAATTAAGGAAGAGGACTCTTGTTGACTTGAGCCTGCTCGGCCTTTAGCTTTATCTTAACATGTTCGGATTTAGCTTTCCAATATCAAGGTAATTAGTCAGTTTCGAGCTCAGGACCAGGAAAGTTGATAGATGAGGATCCTTCCTTATGTTTAGCGTATTCTTGCTCATCCTCTTCAGTGTTTTTTTTGTTTTTTTACTTACATTAGGAAAATACGTTTCTAACCTCTTCATAGAGACAACACTGGTCACTGCATGTGATTTAATGAAAATAATTTAACTGGGAGAGTTATAACTAAACTGTGTGCCTAATTTCTAGAATCACAAATGTAGGCAAAATCCTTATTTAAAATCTAGTTTTAGTAATTGTTTAGCACTTAAAATCACCAGTCAGTAGCTACCACTTTAAAACTATAAACAATACAATAAAACTTTAACAGATTGAGTGAGACGGCGATAGAGCGCACACAGACAGCAGTCAACAGAGAACACACAACACAACACAACTCTGCTGAAAACTTAAATCAGAGAAAAGGAAGCCTGGAGGTAGGAATAGAAGTGCCACTATGTCCTTAAACCAAACACACAAGCGTTACAAACAAATTAGCACGAAACTGCCCCAATCAATCGATTTAACTATCGAACAAGCACCATATATCGGTACAAAATAATATTTTTATAATCACATTTCAATGTTGATATTACGATATATTATTGTACACTTACAGAAACATTCTGTGAAACTTGTGTATGTTCTGTTTCTTCTTTTGTTGGTAGATAATGCTCTAGGTTGGTTTAGATTTGGGGGGGGGGGTATATTTTTTCATCAACCCCCACCCCTGCGTATGCACCTGGGCTGTGGTTGTGACCATAGAGGAGCTATGACAAAATCGCATGTTGTGATTTCAGAACCAATATTTTGTGACTATTCTTGTCCACTTTCAGTTTCGTGGGGTCCCTATCACCCAAGGCACAGCACGTCCTCAGGTTGCGGATAGAGGATACGGCCTTCAGATATGAAGGGCGGCTGCGAACATATTGAATAAGCAGTCGCGGACAGCGGATAGGGCTGGTCCCCCAGCTTGGGGGTTGGGCGTGGGCGTGATGAGATCTCGCCGTAAAACATTTGACGAAATAGATCAAGAACAGATCAGATTTTTACTATGCGGCAAATATTAGACAAAAACTTGGAATTCGATATGACAGCACATAAATTATACATAGATTTTAAAAAGGCCTATGATTCAATTAAAAAGAAAATAATATATGAGATTTTACTTAAGTTTGGAGTAACCAAAAAACTGGTCAAGCTAATTGAGGTATGTTTGAGACATACGCATGGCAGGGTACGGGTTGGATCTCACATGCTTTCTAAATACATAATGGATTGAAACAAGGAGATGCACTTTCCTTAGGGTATGCTATTAGGGTAATACTAGTGAGTAGGGAAGGGTTGAAATTAAACGGTACAATACAGATATTAGGGTACGCAAATGATTTAGCTTTGTTAAATAATAGTGAGGAAGCTGTTGCAAGAAATGCAGACCTTTTATTAGAGGCTAGTAAGGAAATAGGTTTAGAAAAAATGCTGAAAAGACAGAGTGAGTATGATAATTTAGATATTACAGTAAATAACATACCATTTGATAGGGTTAAGGAATTCAAATATCTAGGAACAATTTTAACTAGATATAATAATATTGGATTGGAAAGTAGAAAAAAAATACAATCGAGCAATGCTTGTTATTACTCGGTGGGTAAGTTGTTGGCGTCTCGCCTGCTGAAATTTAAAACTCAGAATATACAAAGCTATTATTTTACTGGTTGTTCTCTATGGGTGAGAAACATGGCCTCCTACCTTAAATGACGAAAACATATTTAGGATGTTCGAAAACAAGGGGCTTGGGTAGATATTTGGTCCAAAAATGGATGAATATAGGAGGAGTGGAGGAGAATACATGATGAGCTGCATACCCTGTACGAGGAGTGGTGACTCATGTATGCTCGAACATATGTGCACGTGAACACCCAATATTTATATTAACATTAACTATATAATATTTTAATTTCAAATAAGCCTATCGTTCTTTTATTTTTATTACCACTTTGCTGGTGTAGTGTTCAGCAATTGTGTCGTGTGTGAACGCTAAAGACATGTTCCTGATTAGTTTGACAAGAAGCTGTGATTGGTGGAAAATTAGTTCCATTTGGATTAATAATGCGCATGCCCACAACAAAACGACGTAGTTCTAATGGTAGATTGAACCTGAGGAATGTGCAAATCCAATGCTGTGAACATTTGAGTGTTTTTACCAGCTGAAATCTTTGTTTTTCTTATATTGCCCCCTTCCCCTCTCTATCTCTAGAGACACTCTAGATTATCTAAACAAACTGGGAAGTTTGTGACGTTCTTGAATCCAGTTGGTAGGCTGTGTAGACTATAGAGTAAGCAAACAATTTTGCCAAACTATTTAAAGTAACGATCCTCATCAATGTAGCCATGCTCTTCACATGGAAAAGAAAGTACTACAGGCCGGACCCACTCCGGTTGTTCGGAGAACAGATCAGATGGGCGGATAGTGTTAAGTACCTGGGACTTACGCTGGGCACAAAACTGACCTGGAGACGACACTGTAACGAAAGACTCAACAAGGCGAGGCAAAGGCTGGGAGTCCTAGGCCCACTGCTTAACAGGCGTAGCGCCCTGTCTACAAGGAACGGTCTGACGCTGTACAAGCAGCTGCTCAGGCCGATCCTCGACTATGCGTGTCCCGCTTGGGGTCACCTGGTGGACACGTATATGAGGAGGATGCAGGCGTTCCAGAGCGTATGTCTGAGGATCATTGTGGGCGCACCTTGGTATGTCCGGAATGAGACTCTTCATCGTGACCTGGATATGCCTACCATCAAGGACCACTTCCGGAAACTGGCGCAGTCCTTCTACGCCAGACTTCCCGGTGCCACCAATCCTCTTATCCAGGGGCTTGGGAACTACGTCATCGACCTGGTGGGTGTCATCGACGTCCCAAAGCCCTGCTCGGATAAGCGAGATGTGTCAACAGTGGTTTGGGAGGCTCTCACCCAGCCCCCCATAGAGTAGTGTCTCCGCACGTAACTCTAAAAAACCCTTAGTCGGTTTCTCAATTTCTTACCCCCCCCCCTTTTTTACCCCCAATATTACTAATACTATGTAATCTCTGTTTCTTTGTTACAGAACTTCGCGAAACGCGACAACCCGTTTTTTAAATTTTTGCGAACCACACGGTGTGAAGTGTGTCAATGTAGCCACAATTTTGACAAGAGGGGGGAGGGGGTGGTGAAGGCCTAAGAAATGTCAGGGTTATTTCAATAACAAGAAATCACCTTGTTGTGCCTCACTGTTCAGCCGGCCCTTGTATCATTCCTACGAACTTGCACAGGCCGCGCCAACTACCCTCTTTACTACCTGGACTGCTCCACACTTCATGTTCTCTAAGCTGTCCGCGACGAGGGTACTTAACCCGGTGGTTTATAGGTCATAGGCCTCGTGGCTGATTGCTACGCAACGTCATAGGTCTACACGGCTTGGTGGCTTCCGGCCTTATCACCCCTACCCACTTACCTCACAATCCCCTTGGTTTCCCGGATGTCCTAGTCTTCATTATCTCCAGAGGGATCAGAAGGCGATTAGTGCTGAAGTATCTAGCTGAGCTAGACTCGGATCACAACATCGTTATTGTGAACCTGGGGCGCGCAGTGTCCTTCATGGACCCTATTGAAAAACCTGACCTTAAGCGCAATGACTTATACAGGTTCACGAATGTGTTGAGAGAGAGGTTGGAACCCATCCCTACATTTAGAACAGCAGCAGAAATCAATCGTGGTGCAGAGTTCATAACTTCCACCATCAAAGGGTCGCTCGAAGCTTCGACGCCAAGGCACCGTCCTAAAAGGCGCCACAGGATTCTTTCCCCGTTCCAAGGCTGAATATTGTAGGTTATAACAGGGTAGCCAACTCCAACCAGGAGAAGGCCGATGCTCTCGCTGAGTACTTAGAGGCACAATTTGTATCGCCTGACGACCCGTCAGACCCGGTGCACATTGCGCACATGGCTCAGGTCATAGTTGCGGTCTCGTACAGACCCTTGGATGAACCTAAACCCACGGAAGAGAAAGAAATGTCATGGGCGTTGGCCACTCTAAGACTAAACAAGGCCCCCGGACGCAACGGTATCAACAACGCGGTCCTCTGAAAGCTGCCCTTGGAGGCGATTAACTTTCTCGTGGAGTTATTCAACGCCGTCCTGCTCCTGAGTCACTTCCCCAAGCTCTGGAACACGCCAACATCCTCTGCTTGCACAAACCAGGTAAGGACCCGGCCCTAGCGTCGCCTTACCGACCAATCAGCTTGCTCGACTGTTTGGGAAAGTTGTTCGAATGACATCTTCTGACGATACTAACCCGACATGTTTGCGAGGTGGGCATCTTGGTGCGGGCTGGAGTGCCACAGGGTTCCCTCGTGGGCCCGGTGCTCTTCAGTCTGTATGTGAACGACATTCCAAAATCCCCAGACACCAAGCTGGCACTGTATGCGGACGACACGACTCTAATAGCGGAGTCGTGGCGAGGACAGCTAGTGGAGAGGCGACTCCAGACGCACTTGACACAATTGGAGGGGTGGCTGATCACCTGGAGGACAAGTATTAACGTGGATAAGAGCACAGCAATGCTATTCACATGAAAAAGAAAGTTCTACAGGCCGGCCCCACTCCGGCTGTTCGGAGAAAAGATTAGATGGTTGAATAGTGTTAAGTACCTGGGACTTACGCTGGACATCAAATTGACCTGAAGACAGCACTGTAACGAGAGACTCAACAAGGCGAGGCAAAGGCTGGGAATCCTAGGACCACTGCTTAACTAGTGTAGCGCCCTGTCTACAATGAATGGTCTGAAACTGTACAAGAAGTTGCTCAGACCTATACTCGACTTTGAGTGTCCCCCTTGGGGCCACCTGTCGGACACGTATATGAGGAAGATGCAAGCGTTCCATAGTGTGTGTCTTAGGGTCATTGTGGACGCACCTTGGTATGTCTGGAATGAAACTCTGCATTGCGACCTGGATATGCCTACCATTAAGGATCACTTCCAGAAGCTGGCGCAGTCTTTATACGACAGACTTCCTGGTGCCACCAATCCTCTTATCCAGGGGCTTGGGAATTATGTCATTGACCCTGGAGAGTGTCATCGACGTCCCAAAGCCCTGCTCGGATAATCTAGACGTGACAGTGGTTTGGGAGGCTCTCACCCAGCCCCCCCCATAGAGTAGTATCTCCACACGTAACTCTAAAAACCCTCATTCGGTTTCCCAACAAACTTTTTGTTTTCATCCACCAATATTAATAATATGTCTTTCTTTGTTTCATAAACTTCACGAAACGTGACAACCCATCTGCTAGATTTCGAAACGACACGGTATGACCAATTGATCGGTACGTATTGGAACTTGCTCTCGTGCTCCCTTTCAGGGTGCATCAGAGCATGCTAATGTGATGTGATGTGATGTGTTGCCATAGGCCAGTCGGAGATTGGCTACCCAACCCGGGTATGCCACCTGTTTGAAAGAGCTATTAAATTGTCTTATGTTACGAAGGAGCAATATTGTTTTAACCCTCTCGCTTCCTACCGTCACCCTACCTTCCACCGTGACTCACGTTGCCGGGACAATCGCTCTACCTCCCACCGTAACTTACGCTGTTGGGACCGCCACTCTACCACCCCACCACGCGACTTCCATTGCCGGGACTTACTCATGTTCCCCCGCTACTCACGTTACCGTAACACTCTTGCCGACCATTTTACTATCTCAACCCACACGTGTCTGAAAACAAAGTCACCACGACATCAAATAATTACCCCCGAAGCTGCAATGAGGGATAACAACTTAGCTTCAGAATCCATGCAATAACTTAACACCCACCTCCAAAATTAATCTAATCTACTTGCCATGTCTAGGGTTTAATTTTTCCAATAATGGTCTGTTAACTTGTTTTCCTTCTGAAAAATGGGTTTATTTGACCAAGGACCTAATAGTATATGACAGAAAAGTTAAGACACATTGTTCTGATTTCAGTTTATTGTTATTTTCCTCAAGACACCATTGATTCATACTAAAAAGAATTCACATAAATTATAAATTTTAATGGTAAGGAGATCAAAATTCAAGATGTTATTGATTAGATTATGAAGTAATTTTCCTACCCAACAAATTCTATAAATTCTAATCGGTAAGTAAAATAATATAATCTTTACAGTGCCATTCTCCTGGTAAAAGGTACCATATTTTTAAGATCATAAATAACACTTTCATTTTTTTATAGCCAAGTCGTGCTCAATAAATAGGAAAACAAAATAATTAAGTTTTTCTTGTTTAAGTGTTGAACGCAGCTTTCATTTTACAATGGCCAATTTGACAAATTCCTCTCAAGTGAACAGCTTGTAATAGGGATGACTGAAAATTTCTGGAGGAGACGAGCAAAGTTTTTGTGAGTTTTCCTTCTGTCAAACCCTGCCAACCACATCAGCCAGTCATGCACATATGTAAATAGGAAGGTTTTTGCCTTAATAGTTCTTAGAAGCCTTACTTCAACTTCCGGTTCCTAAGCATTTAAATTGAAGATTTTACTCAAGAGCTTGATTCCATCTGCTGTGCATCCATTAAGTTTTGAATTCCATTATTTCCTCTACACTGCTGATTACCTGCTTTGTTTCATGTAAAAACCTTAAGGTAAAGCCGTGTAAGAAAATTTAAAATATGGTAGTAGGTAAAGAACTCAATTTTATCTTTCTTGGAATTGGAAATTGCTGGTGTGTCAGGATTTTCATCCAAAAATAAAGATAACTATATTTTCCCTTTTTCCGATATCGAAATGACCTTTCTTTTGCAGAATCCTTCAGCTCTAGCATACATTTTCTCAAATATTTGTTCATCGCGTTTCATTTAAATTAAAGCTTCAGACACGTTTTTTACATCGTCCAGGGCCTCACACAGATCCAAGATCAATGAAGAGTTTTACTTGTTTTAAGTAGCATCCTAAGGATTGGCTCCATTGTTTCTAAACTTATTGTAAAGTTAAATGATTGCATTTGCAGCAATATGCCATTGTCTATGGTGCTTACTTTAGCGTCAAATGTATCTTCAACAGTTTCTTATTATTTCGTCAATAACTACCATTTAAAGTCCACAAACAGCATGAACAGCCTCAACTCAGCAGGCCCACCTTGTGTCAAATAATGACTAACTTTTGCAGTTTGGAATCAGTTGCTTTATCCTGCTCCTCAAACACACTGTGTCAGTTTGGGCTGCTTTCAATATAAATAAGATGAATGATGCAAAAAAAACACTAAAAATCGACGAGCTATTTTGGTGTGATATACAAGTGCTGACTAAGGTAAGATACAGACAATGATCGTAGAAATGTACGTAGATAATGGAGCCATTCATCGCCTTACATCTTGCCTGTAAGCCTGTGCAGTCACCCTGATGTGCCTCACTGTTCAGTCAGCCTTGTATCTTTCCTCCGCACTTGCACCGGCCGCTCCACCCTCCCTCTCTACTGCCTAGACCCCCTCCTTCTACTGCCAGGACCGGCCTACAGTCCATGTTCTCTAAGCCGTCCGTGACGACCCCACCTCAGTACCCAGTGCCAGCGCTCGCTATTGGCTCGCGTGATGGACACTGTCTCTCCCGTTTTCTCGCACCAATGGGAAGCCCCTGTTTCCCCCATTGGACAAGGCCAGGCAGCAGTGGAGGGTATATAACACGGTGATCTCTGGAGCTGTTTTTTTTTTTTTTTGACGACACGACACGCCACGAGACGACAGTCTACGTTCAGTCAGTGCAGTGAAACGTTGTTATTATTCATTGTGTGATTTATCCGTGCCGACTAAAGTAGGGTAGTGTGAGTGAGTTAAATGGCAACAAAATAACACAACAGTGCTTGATACACAACGCGTAAGTGTAGTGTAAAGTTGCCAACGAGTGTATTTTTGTGTTTTTTGTTTATTTCGAGATACACAACGTGCCGACTGAGGTCGGGTAGTGATAGTGTGTTGAACGACAACAGCTTAACACAACAGTGATAGAACACAAATTATAAGTGCAGTGCTAAGTCGTCAACGAGTGTAATTTTGTACTATATTATTAGCGTTTTTGTATATTTAGTGACCTATTACATGCCGACTGAAGTTGGGTAGGGTGGTATACCGCAAGGTACAAGTCAATAGGGGGAAATGGACTCAGACTCGGATGTAGAAATCAACGTTGAAGGAACGGACGATGATGGTGACATGGAAGACCAAGGCCAGGAAGGGGCCCCAGCCAACACTGAAATAGAAAAAAACTTTGAGCCAGTTTCTGGACTCAAGCGAAAACTCAGGACCAGACCGGGACAGGAAGTTCTACAATCGAAGGTCATAAAAGTCAATAACGAGTTTGCAAGCTTGTCTAGCCTACGGGATGGACCAACGATTAGTCAAACGGGGCAACCGAGTGGAGGTACGAAAGAAAGTTCCACCCCACGGCGCATAAAGACCCCTACAGTGATCGTAACAAATGCAACACAATACAACAAAGTCATAAAACTCCTAAACAGCGGACTGCAAGATGACTATAAAGTGTATTGTATTGCACAGGGTATCAAGGTGGTCACGACCTCCTTCAGAGATTACTCCGCTTTGTTAAAGCTGCTAAAACAGAACACCTTGGAACACTTCACTTATGTCCTTCCCAAGGACAAGCCCTTCAAGGCAGTAATCAAGGGCCTGCATGCAAGTATGCCCTGCGCAGAAATAAAGGAGGAACTGGAGAACAGGGGATTTACGCCAACCGATGTGAGGCAATTATACTCGAAATCTGCTCCACAGGCAGCGACACCGAGACCCCTACCAATATTTGTCTGCACCCTTGCGAGGACAGAAGGAGTGGGCGAGATATACTAGGTAAAAGTCATCAACCACACGGTAGTGAAGATCGAGGAATACCGTGCTTCACAGAGCACAATTCTACAGTGCCATCGTTGCCAACGTTTCGGCCACTCCAAGAACTACTGTGCCCAAAAACCACGCTGCGTCAAGTGTATAGGAGAGCACCTGACAGTAGAGTGCCAGAAAAAGGACAAAACAACACCAGCACAATGCGTAAACTGCAAGGGACCGCACGCAGCTAACTATCGCAATTGCCCTAAATTTATACGTGAGCTGGAAAAGAAAAACCAAAGGTCAGGAAAGACAAAGGAAGGGGAAAGCAAAGTGGCTAACCCTTCTCCATGCGTGGTGGGGTATCTTAAACCATCAACAGGCCAGCAAATTTCGGTTAGCCAACCAACACCACCAACAAACATGGGATTGAGCAAACCATCTTATAGTAGAGTTGTCAAGAGGATGACCAAAAAGGACAAAAAGAGGACCGTGACACGGATGAATCTTTGGACTTAAAGGACCTCTTACAAATCATCAAAGATATTAACGTCGCAGGCTTACTCCAACGCCTGAGGAAGTATGTAGTAAGGCTGAAGAACGCGCCAGACAAAACAACCAAAGTAATGATACTTCTTGAAGCCGCAACTGAATTCTTCTGCGATGGGTACTGAGCAGGGAAGAGGCACAGAAGACTCATTGAACATTCTGTTCTGGAATGCTAATGGATTGGTACTACAAGAACACGAGTTCCGAAAACTTCTGGAGACGTATGGAGTCGACATTGCTCTGATCTGTGAGACCCACCTATCAGAACAAAAGAAGATGAGGTTCTTCGGATACGAGATGTACCGCAACGATAGAACAGTTGGTAGGGGAGGGGCACAACCGTGTTGGTGCGTAGCAACCTCGCTCACTACCAAACAAATTTACCGGCTATGGATTATATCGAATCCACTTCAATAGCCATTCCCACAGGGCGGACGCAGATAGTGTTTACAGCTGTTTACAGCTGTTTACAGAAGCCCTGCTGTCCCCTTCACCATCGAGGACCTAGACAGACTCACGTTGAGAAAGGACTTCCTCATAGCGGGAGATCTCAACTGTAAACACACGAGCTGGAACAGTCGCGTGTCAAATCAGGCAGGCCGGACACTGGCTGGCCAGGCATCAACCAAAAACTTTACAGTCCTGGCGACCAACGAGCCGACGTACTATCCTTCAAGCTACAGGCATCTCCCCGACGTACTGGATGTATTCCTGACAGATCTCGACACGCTACCGGAAGATCTCGAAGCCCTGAATGAACTCGACTCCAACCATCTCCCGGTCTTCGGAAGAATATCACTTAAGACAAATCCAAGACTGGCTTACCACAGGAGGAAGATACCCAGAAGTGACTGGGAAGAGTATCGACGGGTACTGTCAGAGGCTATTCCATTGAACATGGAGGTAAATTCCCCGGAAGAAGTGGACAGCTCCATTACCCTTCTGACGGCTACAATACTCGAAGCGTACCGTGGAACGACTGTTTTCGAGACGCCACCAGTGACGTTGAAGAGGGACGACCCTGAGCTGAGCTTCATGATAGCCCTTAAGAGGGAAGCGCGTAGGGAATGGCAGCAGCACCGGGATCCGAGGCATCGGGCTGAGTACAACAGGCTAAGAGCCCTGGTGCGCAGGAAGGCCAAAGCTCTAAAGATCTCCAACTGGAACGAATTCGTAACGAACACTTTAGCTGTGGACGGCAACGTGTGGAAGGCGTCGAGACAGCTCAAAGGCACGAAAGGAAAGACGGGGACCACGGTCATTCACGGAAGAAGAGGGTTGGTATACCGGGGAGAGGACAAGGCAGAGGCCATAGCTGAATCACTGGAATATCAGTTCAAGGCAAACTCAGAGCCCCAAGACGAAGAGTTTACCAGGACTGTAAGAAGAACGTTTGGGGTATATTTAGTAGAGCCGGTTATAGAACTACCACCCCCCATCACCAGGAATGAAGTCTCCCACCAGGTGGAAAAATTGAAGCCACGAAAAGCGGCAGGCCAAGACAGGATCTCAAACGAGATGCTGCAACACGCACCGGAAGGTGTAATCCAACTATTAACAAAAATGTTTTCAAAGGCATTGTTGGCAGGTTACTTCCCGGAGGCATGGAAAGTTGCCGACGTTGTCTCATTGCCTAAACCAGGCAAGGACCGCAAATTCCCGCAGAACAGGCGGCCCATCAGTCTTCTTAGCAATATAGGGAAACTATTTGAAAAAATAATTTTTCAGCGGCTGAAAGCCTTCGGCAGGGAGCACAGGATTATTCCCGATGCCCAGTTCAGATTTCGGACCCGGCACTCAACGATACACCCGGTCCTGAGCCTAGTGGAGGATGTGACAGAAAGTTTCAATATCGGGGAAGTCACGCTAGCAGTACTTATGGATGTAGAGAAGGCATTTGATAAGGTCTGGCACGCCGGCCTTATCTACAAATTAATTCAAGCCAATTTCCCAAAAGTATATGTGCAGATAATCAACAGCTTTCTAACTGGGCGACAATTCCAGGTCAAGATGGAAGGGAAAAGGTCGCTTCTTCATAGGGTCGGAGCGGGGGTGCCAAAGGGGTCGGCACTCTCCCCGTTCCTTTACACTATTTACGTCGCAGACATCCCCACCGACCCGATGATAAAGACCAGGCTCTTAGCAGACGATATAATGTTCTACACCGCCAACAGGAACGTGAAATACGCCCATCGCCGTCTGCAACGATACCTGGACGAGTTCAGCAGCTGGCTGGAAAAATGGAGAATTAGAGTAAATGCAGAAAAATCGTCAGCCATGTTGATTACTAGGAGGAGACCCCAAACACCGGACCAGTTTGTAGTATTGGAGGAGGATATCCCTACAAAAACGCTATGAAATACCTTGGGGTGATGATCGACTCTAGACTCGCATGGAAGGAGCATGTAAACTATACGAGAAAAAAGGCAATGGGGGCATTCATCGCAAACTACGGTCTGCTCAAGACCCCAGTGCTAGGGATCAACAACAAGATGCTACTATACAAGAGTTTAGTACAACCAATACTGCTGTACGGATGTGAGGCGTGGGGGTATAACCCAGAGTCAGTGTTAGGTACACTACAAACAGTGCAGAACAAGGTGATTAGGAGTATCCTAGGTGTCAACACCCGATCCAGCAACGAGTTCATTCACGCTACCACTGGCTGTGTGACATTACAGGAAATCTTCCGGCAGCGAGGCGACAGGTTCTATAAACGAGCCCGCGAGGTAGAGGATAACGCCATAATTAGAAGACTCGGCCAATACGACCCCCATGAGACAAGGAGATACAAGAAACCCCGACTCGGATGAGAAATACATCTGCACACCTTCCCAATCAGCCCCTTCCTAATAACCACTCCTCTTCTAAGCATAGCCAATCCCTGGGTCCCCATCCTCTCACGACCCCACAACTATGAACTAGAATCATTCTATTCACACTTTCACTTTCATCAACGCCATCTTCGCTTAGTGACTAATATTATTCCATGTATTTTCTTTCAGCTCGTCTAGAACTTACTTACACACTACACCACTCACATCGGGCCTAACTGCGCTTGTGTTTTCCATCACAGTGTATGAGGGCTCGATCTAGCTACTACACACAAACACTGCTGCTCCCAACATACAAACCTTCACCCACCAACTCCATTTTCCCTTCACAATCAACTTACACACTCACACATAAAGGTTATGATCTGTGACTACAGATCGGTACTTTAGGCAAAAAATAGCCGCCTACTTCCTCTGAAAGTCGCTTCTGACACTCAGAGTTAGTAGTTTAAGGCAAACAAGGGAGCTGCTGTTTTTTTTTAGCACACGAGTCTTCTCTGAGATTGCGAACTACTCGGCACTAGATTGAGCTGCCTTTTTCAAGGCAAACAACCACTGTCTTTTTCAAGACAAACCTGCCTTTTTTAAGGCAAAACTGAGCAAATTGCCTTAGAGTTTTACACTTTATATCCCGAACACACACACGCCACTAAACTCGGGACAGACTGTCGGTGGTAATTACTGTGGTTGATACCTAACGGTGCCAACGAAGCCACAGTAGATCGTAAAGCGAGACCGGCTACGAAACAATACCTCGTAGTCGGAGTCTGTCTTCCGGGACCACCATACAACACATTCCAAGCCCACCCACACTGCACAGAGGGGGGCCAAGTAGCCCTTCCACACTGGCCACTAGCCTGCCCTTTTCAGGGCCGAGCGAAATGGCCGCCCCCAACCACACCACCACAAAATCACGCGACTCTGACATGTCGTACACTTCGACCGACATCTCAGACATGGAGGCTGATTCAGACGGACAAGGGACCTTCACAATGGCAGATGAACTAGGACGCAAACGCAAATTCAGACCACGAAAACACACACAGACAAAGAAAACAACTTTGACAGTGACAAACAAGTTCGACGCCCTGAAAAGGGCCGAAAACAATACCCCCAAACCAGTCGACCAAGCTCCGACAAACAGCCGACCACAACAACAACAACCACCACACAAAAGACACGTTACCCACCAATAGTGACGCTAGGGACACAAAATTATAACAAAATCACTAAACTAGCCAAGGAAGTAGGGAACGAGATTAAAATCACTTACGTAGCACACGGACTTAAAATTCACACAACGACTAAACAAGACTTTGATCTAGTGCAGCACCTACTCAAGGACATGAGACAGGAGTTCCACACATACACTCTACCTAGGGACATGCCACTGAAGGTAGTCATCAAGGGGCTCCCTCCCAACATGGCAACCGGGGACATCCAACAAGAACTAGTGGGACTAGGTTTCCCGGTCACAGACGTCAGACAGTACTCAATAAAGACCCAAGCAGACAACAACACACAGACTGTAACACTACTGCCAACATTTCAAGTCACTCTCGCCAAGAACACCGACACAACAAACATCTACAAAATAGACTACATAAATCCCACGAGGGTCAAAATTTTCCCGTACATACCACCCACCAACACCATCGCACAGTGCCACAGATGTCAGAGATTCGGGCACACAAAAAACAACTGCCAGAATATCCCCAGGTGCGTAAAGTGCACAAACTTACACGACACTAAGGACTGCCCCAAAAAAGAGAATACCACACCCGCCCGATGCATAAACTGTAGAGGTAGCCACACGGCCAACTACAGTAAGTGTCCCGTCTACGTGGACTTACTCGAAAAGAGAAGGTCCACGCAAGAACACACACAACAACCAAGACAGGCCACGCAAACAAGTCAACCCACACAAGCACACCTGGCCTCTTCAAACGACTTCCCCCACTTAATAAGTAGGTCACAACAAGTATTCCCACAGGAGGCACGTGTCCCCCCACTCACCAAGCAGAAAAACATCACAACAAACAACTCCCACCGAAGCTACGCGGCAGCAGTTCAAGGTCAGGGGGCACGCACACAACAAGGAACGACTTCACCACTATCAGACATCAAGGAGATTATAGGCCTCTTAAAGGAACTAAACATCTTCAAAATAATAGCTCACTTCAAACCATACCTTGCCAGATTAGGTCAATGTAATAATGCGACTGAAAAAATGTTCATATTAATAGAAGGGGTGACCGATTACTTTATGACCCAGGATGACTAACGGACCACGGACGCTGACTAAAGACATACTACGTGTTTTTATATGGAACGTGAACGGGATACTCACGCAAGCAAAAGAATTAGAGGAACTCTTCAAAACCTACGGAATAGACATTGCTTTAATAAACGAAACCCATTTAAACCCAAATAAAAACATACATTTCTACGGGTACGATACATACAGGAGTGACCGTCCCAACGGCAGGGGAGGGGGAACTGCAGTTTTCATCAAAAATAATATACCCCACTACAGACATAACTACAATAACCTTCAAAACCTAGAAGCAGCAGCAGTGCAAGTAAATACCAAGAGCGGGAGTATCCTATTCGTGGCCATATATAAACCACCGACGAAGACGTTACTGGACCACGACTTAAACACTATCACAGACTCGGACACAATCTTCTTAGGAGGGGACTTAAACAGTAAACACCCAAACTGGAACAGCAGGTTAACAACTAGGGACGGGAGAACACTCAACGAACACGCGGACAGAAACAACTACTTAGTAGTAGGGCCTGGCGAACCTACTTTTTTACCCCACAAACCCACAACACAGACCTGATATAATAGATGTGGTCTTGACCAACATGGGAGTGTCATCGGAGGACCTTACAGTCCTCAAAGAATTGGACTCTGACCACAACCCTGTGTTGTGCGAGATTACAGTAAACACAGACACAGAAATAAAAGGGCAAAAACGACTTATATCCACTAGCGACTGGGAGGGGTTCAAAACATCTCTCAACAACACACTACCAGAGTTCATTGACATCACAACAATAGAGGAAGCAGATGCAACACTGGAGATATTTACCAACACAGTACAGGAGGCCTACAAAACCAACACAACCTTTGAGACAGTAAATCACGACCAAAGACCCCAGCATCCGGACCTCGACTTTCTGTTCGCTCAGAAGAGAGAGGCGAGGAGAGAATGGCAGAGATACAGATCCCCACACCATAGGGCAGCATACAATAGACTAAGGGCACGAGTAAGACTTAAGGTAAAGGAAATTAAGGGAAACGACTGGAACAACTACGTAACAGACGCCGCACTAGATTCCAGCAAAACCTGGAAAATCACAAAACAATTAAAATCAAACAAAAATAGATCAGTCCCGGCTATACACGGCGAAAACGGCATGGCCTGCACAAGCTCGGAGAAAGCGGAAGCCATAGCCGTGACGCTGGAGAAACAGTTTACACCTAACGACAATCCCAAAGACCCAGATTTTGTTAGGGACGCTAAGAGATCTGTAAGGGAATATCTAAGCAGACCTATTATTTCACATGCAGACCCAATAACACTAGAAGAACTAAACAACACAATAAAATACCTCCCAAAAAGGAAAGCGCCAGGCCACGACCGACTGTTAAACGAGACAATTCAACAATTTCCACCTAAAGCCACATTAACGTTACTACACATCCTCAACGCCCTTCTCTCGCTATGTCACTTCCCCGACGTATGGAAACTGGCTAGAGTGATAACACTTCCCAAACCGGGAAAGGACCCGATGTTTCCTCAAAACAGACGGCCAATAAGCCTCCTCGACTCCCTCAGCAAAGTATTCGAAAGATTAATTTTAAAAAGACTAAACCACTTCAGCGAAACTCATAATATCATCCCCAAACTTCAATTTGGATTTAGGGAAAAACATTCCACTATATACCCAGTCCTAAATTTAGTCGAAGATGCGACACAAGCCTTCTCTCAGAAAAAATCAATAGTATCGATATTCTTAGATGTCGAAAAAGCCTTTGACGAAGTTTGGCATATAGGTCTCTTACAAAAATTAATAAAACTTGGGTACCCCCAATGGATCATCCATACTGTCGCCAGTTTCCTAACGCGGAGAAGGTTCCACGTGGTGATGGAGGGCGCCAAATCTAACACATACGCCATAAAAGCAGGGGTGCCCCAGGGATCTTCACTCTCACCTCACCTGTACAACATATACATTTCCGACATTCCAGTACACGTTCATACCAAGGTCATACTTTTTGCAGACGACACTATGATTTACACCATCAACAAAAACATCATGTACGCCAGTCTTGCGATGCAGAGATACCTGGTTAACTTACAAGACTGGCTCACAAGATGGCGGATCAAGGTCAACGCTGCCAAATCCGCCGCCATAATCATAAGTCGTAGAAACATTCATCTACCAGCCCCACTCACTATTCGATACGGAAATTCCCGTAAAAACAGAAACAAAATACTTAGGAGTCACAATAGATTCTAAATTAACTTGGAGGAAACACATAGAGGCCACTAATCAGAAAGCCACAGCCAGGTTCGTCCAATTATATCCACTTCTAAAGGGCAGGGAGTTAACCATCCACACAAAAACAATTCTCTATAAAGCAGTGATCCAACCAATAATATTATATAACTGTCAAGCATGGAGTTATGGGGCTAAAACTCACACACAAAAACTTCAAACAACACAAAACAAGATACTGAGAACAATCACTTGGGCACCTTGGCACACTAGAACCACAGACTTACACACGACGACAAATTGTAGACAGCTACAGGAGATTTACAAAGACCGCAACAAGAGACTATACGAGCAGACAGACACGCACACAAACGAGATTGTTAGGGACTTAGGACGCTACGACCCTACAGAGGAGAGGTTTTACAAACGACCAAGGACGGCGTAGTTGAGCTTTAAAACTAATAAACTATCTAATAAAAAAAAAAAAAAATTAAAAATACAAAAACAAAAAAAATTTAAATAAATAAAAAAATTATAAAAAATAAATTTTTCTTTTTTCTTTTTTTATAGTTAGACAGCCTAGTTTAGAATTAATAACTAACACACATATGACAATCAACTGCGCCGGAATGACAATAGACCGCCGACACCACTACACTAAATTACACTGGATCACCTTCAGCAATCGCTCATTTCTTACCATTACTACCTTAGTCACGGCCGGACGCCACTGGGATAACCGCCTAGGTTGTCTACTAGCCAGAGAATAACGCTGGCGCCGGGGGCGGCCCCAGATGGGGAATGGAAATGTATCCAGCTCACTCCTAATCCCAAGAAAAGAAAATCCTACCCCAACAAGCAACTACTTATAACCTTTGCCACCGCCGGACTCCACTGGGATAACCGCCTAGGTCAACCTTCTAGCCAGAGAATAACGCTGGCGCCACTGGCGGCCCCAGATGGGGAATGGTTATGTAACCATCCGCGTCAAACCTATTCCCTACAGTCAAGTTAAACCTTTCGAGCCTTCCCGGAAATCGACTCACTAAATCATCCACAAATCACCATCATACCTTAAACACACCTACCCACATCCCAAGAAAAGAAAATCCTCCCCAATTCCCGCGACCCAGCTCAATCACTCACCATCATACCTTAAACACACCTACCCACATCCCAAGAAAAGAAAATCCTCCCCAATTCCCGCGACCCAACGCAATCACTCACAACTCACCACATACCTTAAACACACCTTCCCACATCCCAAGAAAAGAAAATCCTCCCAAATTCCCACGAACCAGCACAATCACTCACAACTCACCATCATACCTTAAGCACACCTCCCCACATCCCAAGAAAAGAAAATCCTCCCCAATTCCCGCGACCCAACGCAATCACTCACAACTCACCATCATACCTTAAACACACCCTCCCACATCCCAAGAAAAGAAAATCCTCCCAAATTCCCACGACCCAACACAATCACAAATTTTCACCTCAAAGGGTCATTTACTAATACAACTGTAATTCCTTTTCAGCTTAATTTACTAATACTTGTAATTCCTTTACAGCCTCATTTCATCTGTCTCATTTCATAAGTATTTAATTTCATTCGCGAGGTTAAGAGTCGTGACAATGACTCGGTACTCAAACAACAAATCAACCCTTTCATAGACAACCCGGCGTGGCATAACTGTCAAGTCAGATGTTCTATGTCGGGCAACAGCCGAACGGCAGCTGTTTTTTAGTGGTGACCCACCCTGGCGAACCACCGTTACACAAGAGCGAGCGAATTAAAGTGTTATTTTTATTAAGAGTGATTTTGTTGAGACTCCTTTCACCGTTCCTACCTCCCACCGTGACCTCACGTTGCCGGGACTACTTCCTACCTCCCACCGCGACTCACGTTGCCGGGACTACTTCCTTCCGCCCACCACGACACCCGTGTTGCCGGGACTCTCTCCTTACACCCCTAGACTCTCACCATCGACTGGTCCTCGTTATCGGCAGTTCCACGTGATGGTATACACCCGCCGCTCCAGCAAGGCCCACCGACAGAAGACCCTAAAGAAGACAGCGGCATCAAAACAATACTCCACCCGTGGACCCATCTTCTACTGCAACCACCAGACCCCCGAACGCCAACATTCCGCTCCATCATCTTCAAGAGTCCCTGCCCCCGAGTTAACCAATTCCTCCCCTCGTCTTCCCCTCTCACCGACCATCCGACCCCCACCTACTCTAATTTCCCCCTTCAGGCCTGAAGGTTACCATTTACATACCCTAGCCACCCCAGAACCCGCCTATGTTTTCTCCCCCATCTCCCTTCCTTACCCCCACCCACTGAACCCGCTAGATCGACGCCTAGAAACAAGCGTCACCCGGAGACTGGACTTCGACTAGGCAAAACTAGTTACCCCGAAGCCGCCATGAAGGGATAACAACCTGCCATGGTGAAAGTGCCATCAAAGCACATGGCTACTACATTTTAACGCACATCTTTTCAATTATGCTTTTGATTTAATTAAAGGTCCATTTTACGTTTAATTTTTGAAACCTTTCTAAGTCATTTCCCATTAAATTACCCCAATTCACCCTTCCAGCCTTGAATTTGGCATTCAAGTGTCAAACACTGCTCCTCGTGAAGCATAGATTTACTACATACTCACATGACGAGGCTTCTCAGTGCTACCAACACAGGTATTTTCCTGTTAAAAATTTACCTTCTGCTATATGTTTAGTTATTTTCTTCCTCCGTGCCAATGGGAGTGTAGCCGCACCAACAAGCACCCTCTTTGATATACATATGGGTCAATTTAAAATTTGGTAATAGCGAGGGAAGTTAAGAAAAAAAATATATACAAACCTACTTTGTTCAAATACTATGTCACTTATTCTAAGCTTATGGTAAATATACAATACATCGTAATTTTGTTTGTTCGTAATGTTTCTTTAAAGATGACTGCGTTGCAACATAGTCTAAATGGTGATAAATTAATTCTTTAGGATATAATATACGAATTAAAAGGCTAGAACCGGATCAATAAAATAATATTTAATGATTCAAAACGTTTGTGAAACGGAAATTCCTTGCTTGCTGAAGTGTAATTAATTAATACGTGGTAGGTGACCTAGTGGTCTAGGGGTAAGGTGTCAGACTTCTGTGCTGGGTCTGGGGTTCAATCCTCAGTTCCGGCACAGATTTATCTGAGTACCAAACCCTTCCTTCACCTCTGACAAGACATCTTGTAAATGTGGGGAATGCCAGGCCTCCACCGTGGTTCGGATCTCACGTTAAACTGTAGGTCCTCCATTTCATCTCGCAATCACCCTACCATTAAACATTAGTGTAAGTGCGTATAACCCGAACGGGTAGTAAGACGCGGTGCTAATAATAATAATAATAATAATAAATACGTGAGCAAAACATGGCTAGTTAAACTATTCCCATATATGAGAGGAAAATTAAAAAGCACAAAAATTCAAGTTTCCATACGTATACCATTATTGAATTTTAAATATAGGTCAATAAATGTATGCAAATTCAATTTACCCTGGTAGGTAGCAGACTTTCCTAGATGAATTATACTATGGCCCTATCTTAAAAGTTATGACAAAGTAGAAAAGTGCAAAATATGCTTGCTATATTTAAGCTTAAATGGAGTATAAATAGCTTTCTCGAGTACAATGAGTAAAGACAGAAAGGCTCACTGAACTGGTTATACTTTCTTTTGAAAAAAATACTTGTAAATTAAATTAAAACATTTACTCATTAAGTAATATACAAGTTTGCGAGTGTTTATTATAGGAGGATGGATTTTCCCTGTCTGGCTGTGGTGGACAGATATAAACAGTTACTTTAGTGTGAACTCTATACCTTCGTATGCATGTGCTATGTTGATTTAATTAAATTTTAAATGGGCCTTTATATATATATATATATATATATATATATATATATATATATATATATATATATATATATATATATATATATATACATTCATACATTATTATTATTAGCACCGCGTCTTACTACTATATACATACAAAAAATGCTTCATAACCATTTTGATTTTGTGAGCGATCATCCTAGTTTTTACATCACGAGCCGCCTCTTACAGCGAGTATACAATTTTAAATTGCACAAGAGTTGCGGTTATACAAAAAGCAACTAACTGCCTTTCACATATTTATTCAAATACCTACAATTTATGAATGACACCTGGGTACGAAAATCAATCGAGTAGCTGACGATTTCACACAATCAGAATCACAAACTACCCCCTATAAATAATAAGTGATAAGGGCAAGAGCTTAACTTAGATATCCCAATGGTCATTGGTCAAGCTAATCCAAAGGTCCCGAGTTCTATTCCTGTAACAAGATGTAATTTCTAAATATATGTTTGAATGTATATTATGTTATTGTTAATTCTACTATCTATCAAAAGTGAGAGCTGAAGGTCACACAACTTTATGTTTACATTATATTAAAGTAGTTTGAGTAGCTTTGGTAATTTTATTACCGTGTGTTCTTTTCACCAGGAAGCGCGGCTAACTTTTGTTTATTAACGTCGTCTGATTGCTGAGAAAATGATTGAAATATCAAACAACTTTAATGTTCATCATTTCACCTGATTTTTTTACTAATCCAAAACACGATTTAACTAATATTTAAAACAAAAAGTGTTGATGTATTTTAAACATTTTAATACACACCTAACGTAATACTCCTTTGAGAATACTTATATTGTGGTTGGTGGGGGAGGAAGGGGTTTTCCAACCCCTCTAAAGAGGACCAGCAACGCCAATGATGACTGGTTTAGCTGCTTCCAGTTGTTGTTGGTCAACGACTGTCCCCGTCCAATTCAGAAAATGGTGTCGGACTGTGCAGAAGAAGATGTGCTGTGGCGGGTCAGAGCTTTCACAGGCTGAGAGAGGAGTGTGTTGTTATGTGACCTGTGCGCGTGACCTCGAGAAACTCCTCCCAACCCATCTCACCACGCCCCGTCTAACATGGTATTACGTCACAGGTCTAACTCCACTCCCACAACCAATGTCGAGCAACACTAATCAGGAGAATCGTTACAAACTGATCGTCTGTCCAACTGTGCGCTGTACTAGTGCGTTGACCAATTGTCTTTAATTCACTCTCTCCTTAAGGGTGTTCTATACCATTACGCATGTTGTCTAATAAATATTGTATCTTAAATAACGATTTCACTTGCTTAAATAAGTTTTACTTTGTTTTAAAGTAAGACTTTGATATTTTTTGCATAATTATAATGTTGATATTTTAGATTTTATAGAAGTTTTTCTACAAAACCTTTTTATATATAATGCATTGAATGAACTTATGCAACTTTTTCTCTCCTAGACGTTCATATTTCTCAACACGGTGTCACTACTGCTCACTGGTAGCCACTTACCACTTCAAATTTTCATATCACTTTTCGTGGTCTGATCAGAAGGCAATCCGGCTGATCTTGTGGACAGAGAGATAAAGATAACTCATTCATCTTTACCAACAGCAAAAACCGAAAGCGACACCTATAATTGAGCTGTCACTTAAGGAAACTTTTCTGATGGCTAAAATGGTTAAGTTTATGTATTTATACGGCAAATTATGTGTTATACAGCTCCTGATTTTGACAGATGGTGCAGTTTTCGAAACTGTAAGCTAAATATCCTAAACTTTTATCAATCTTGGCTAGTCTAGAGTAGTTTTTTAATATTCTCTAAAAGGTTATTCAGCCAAGGATGAGGCTTGGGGAAGATTGTTAGTAAACTATGCGAATCTTTGAACGTAATTATGTTGTAAGGCACCAGATAGTGACGAAGCGACTATGTAACCTTTTCATACCAAAATGTAAAAATAGCCAAGTTTAAATTAAAGGCGAGCCCTGGTTATCAGTTTTTTCTAGTTTTTTTTTCGGCCTAACTTTTTTTCGTATGTTGTTAGTAACGGAATAATTTTGGAACTAGTAGAATTATGTCAAAGTAATAGTGATGCAGTCAAAGCCTACCAGAAGATTCAGGAGGCCGAGGAGTGTAAGTTTGGTGGTTTATTAAATTTTTATTAGGCCTAATATTATAATAACTACCAGTAGCGTACACAGGATTACAAAGTAGGGGGGCTCAAGGGAGGTTTGGGTGTTTTACCATTCATTATATGAATCTAGAAACATTTTTGGAAGGTTTTTAATTGTTATTTGTTAACGTGATAATTATAATTTTACTATTATAAACGTGATAAACTAATAAAATAAATAAATATTCCTAAATTAAAGTTAGATTAGCCATTACATAGGCCTACTGTCACAAACATCACCGATTATTTATAACAGGTAAATTTCTAGCCACTGTGCAACTCCTCGATGAAACCACGTGTGAAACTGGGAGATTTGGAACCTGCCGCAATCTTCAGGACTTAGGCTACTTCCTAGACTGCAAGAACATCAATTAGAACAACTAGGGAGGATCAACACAAGGATGTGTGGCGCTTTATATTTTCTTTGCTTACAATGTTTAACTGATCATACCCCTTCCCCTTCCATTTTCTCTTTGGATCTGCGTAGATCTCGGGGCATCCCCAAACTAAGGTAGGGGGGCTCGAGCCCTCTCAAGCCCCCCCCCCTCCCTCCCGTGAGTACGCTACTGATACCTATACTCCAGATACTTTGTGAGATTGGACAATTGTCCTATCTTGTAAGCTACGCCATAGTGGACCTCTTCAAATTTAGCTTGCTACTTTCATAGCAAACATGTGGAAAAAAGGAAAAAAGAGAGAGATAAAAGTTAATTTCCATTACTAGGGTACTTTTTACATATTTTAACAACGACCACCGCATATAAAAGAGCCAGATTTTAGAAGTAGGTAAAAGCACATAACAATTCATGCTTATGCTGAGAATTGCCAATGTAAGTGAAGTTCAAAGTTTGACGGAAATGAATCTAGTAGTTGGTTTAAAATGAATCATAATGAGGTAATCAGTGGTTGATCCAGGGAATATTTTGGGGTAGAAGGCACATACATACTGTAGGCAAACAAATTTATGTGAGATGGTGCATAGTTCAGTACTAATTGCCAGGGAGTCGAACCGGAACAGGAACTGGAACCGATAACAGAAATTAATAATTCTTTTTAAGGAATCGGAACCGGAACCCTAAAAACCCTATTCTGAAGAACCTGAATTGGAACCGTTAAATAATTTTAGGTTCATAAAGGTTCTTAAAGGTTCCTAATTTACAGAATTGTATATAATTTTGACATGTTGCACACAATTTTTTTTATTCTTCCTTAAGCTTAGTTTAGTTTTGAAATGTTTTGTTTCCCCCTTTCTCAGAAAGTTCTGAAAGGGCTTGATGTATTTTAGTTTACTATTTTGTTTGAAACCTCTTTCCTAGGATGATTAGAAAAGAGTTAATGAGCCCTTAGCAATACATACACTAATGTTAGATTCCAGAGGAATGTCGTGACTGAGCTCCTTTTCAGTTTTGGGGGTGGAGAGTGAGGGTTGGGGTGAGTGATAGTTGCTATGTTCACCAACAGGTGTCGCTAGTTTCGAAACATTTCTTTGAAAAAATATACAAAGGAGAAGGGGTTAAGCTAACAAGTGCTGTTAGAATGCAGTCAGCCGGTTAATCTCTGGATTCCTTGAAAGTGCGGCGGCCTGAGCCTAGCCTAACTCACGCACCTCTGATAGAGTAACCTTTTCACTACCCATTTTAAATTACTAGCATGTGACAGCGGTTGCTTCAAATTAATGAAGTAGTATCAATTTTAAATTTCTAGCTTTTAACAATCCCATAATATTTTAATAATTTTTTAATAGCTAATATATCAAAATTGTAGCTACAAGGTATAAATTTAACTCTTGAATTTTAAACTACATTATATTCTTTAGAGTTTGTTTCTATTTTTAATGAAAACACTATGAGCTACCAAATATATCACAATAGTCATATCCTAAAAAGATCGACAACACTATATTTTGTTTTGCAAAATTTGCCAGCTCATATATGAATTTTTTTAAATATTATATTCAATGGGAGAGTTTTATTTAAAGCTTAGTTCTTAGACCGTTCAGCCACTTTTCCGTGCTATTTTACGTGACCTGCAACTTTTTAACCGTTAAAACTTTCTGGATATATTTTCTAAAAAGGTCGGGATAAGAAAGGTAGGATCTATTAATATGCAGTTTACACACATTTGCATGAATAAATAGTGAAAGGCTATTTAAGAATAAAGCATCTACGTATAAACTGCCGGGATTCAAATCGTCACTGGCAAACCGGACAAGACTAGATTGAAGCCTTTTCTGGATTGCCCACCTATTAGGGTTGAATAAAATAAATGGATACATTCCTAAACATTCTTCAAAACATTTAGGATGCAGAAGACAAACTTTCGCGAACGTTTCTTTCAGGTTTTCTTATTTGTATTCCAATCTTCCCAGTTCAATCATTTTGGATGTTATGGAACGTAAGTATACCCTGATTTTGGTTAGAAGAACAGTTTAGAAAATTCAAACATATTTCCTTACAATCAACATTGATAACATTTTACTGTATTATTTGAGTCGTTCTATAGGTTTTGATAATATCTATCAAAGGTGACAGCTGAAGATAACATGTCTTGGTGAATGAATATATTAAAATTGATTTATTAGCTTTAGTAACTAACTTCTACTGTTCTTCCTACCAAAATCATACTGTAATAACCTGTACCGCTCTTGGATTCGGGAACTAGACAATTTACTTTGCTTCCAGAAGAGGATGAGAGATCACAATACAGACCTCTCTAGAACGTTGGGTAACGAACACCGGCTTCTCGGTCCCAACGCAAACACACTAGGCCACACATAGCTCTGTTGACCGCTAGATATAGTCAGATTGTAATTGGAAGAGCCATATTGTGTCAATTATCGTGTAAAGTGTTCTGAAGTTGTCACGTTTACATAGTCTTTCTCAACAGCTGCTGAAAGAAAAAGAAATGTATTTTTGATAATGTTGTCATTCCTACATTTTATAACTTTTAAAAGGCTCTTCTTAGGCGATCCATCTACAGTCCAATTGTCATATAAAGGGTATTTTAGTTAGAAAATATTTTTTTTCTGCCATTTTACTATATTTTTAGCGTTATTTTATAGTTAGTCACAGTTAGTGACAGATGTAGATTATACGGCTTGACTTATCAATACCGGGGAGTTATATCTAGTATCGTTTCTAGTTATTATTATTATTATTATTATTATTATTACCCGTTCGGGTTATACGCACTTACGCTAATGTGTAATGGTAGGGTGATTGTGAGATGAAATGGAGGACCTACAGTTTAACGTGGAATCCGAACCACGGTGGAGGCCTGGCATTCCCCACATACACAAGATGTCTTGTCAGAGGTGAAGGATGGGTTTGGTAATCAGATAAATTTGTGCCGGGACCGAGGATTGAACCCCGGACCCCAGCACAGAAATCCGACACCTTACCTCTAGACCACCAGGTCACCTGCAAAGCACTATTTAAGTAGTAGCATATTAAAGAATTAGTTGATGAGCTATGAAAAGTGTAAATTATTAGCTTGTCTAGATTAGAGTTATTAAAATTATAACTTACACTACAACATTTTGAATACTTGAGATAAATAAAGATTATAGGTTTTATGAAGGTTATGACTTTAAGTTATAATTTTAATAGCTCTAATCTAGTCAATTTTCTAATTTATACTTTTCATAGCTCATCAGCTAATCCTTTAATACGCTACTACTTAAATAGTGCTTTGCACTTTTATGCTAATTAATTTCAGAACATTAATTACTATTTAACAATCTCAATGATGATATTTTAGATGTTATTGTACCTGTTTTATTTGACTTAATTTCTTGATATATTAGTTTTTCTTTGAATACATTATCTCCATGTTATGTTTCTTAATTTATATTGTTTAATTGATCAAAGAAGTGGTACCAATTAATCTAATTAGCTGTTCAATTGAAGTACGTTCCTTATATTATAAACTTATAGGTAGGCTTACATCTCTTGAAATTGCGTATCTGCTGTATCTCCAGTAAGATAGTTTTCTGAATTATTTGACTGATTATTTTGACTTTCGATACTTTCGGCGTATTCCACACTGGTTTCCGATGCTATTTCTTCAGAACCACTATTTTCTAAACAAAAACTACTATATTGGAATAGGTTTCAGCACAAGTCAAAAAAAGGATGAAAGGCTTTAATTTAGACATCCCATAGCAATTTTTTTTTGTGCTATTTTCTGCCCATACAATTTTTGTTTTAGTACACTTGATATAATGAGCATAAATGTCTCAGAATTCTCCCTTTTCTTAACTTCTTAATCTGAAACAATAATGTTTCTTTTACAAAAATATTTCTTGCCACCGGTTATCCTTTCTACACAATTGTCTATATTTTTCGAGTTGGATTTTCAAAAGTGAACGGAATTGTAATAAGTGTTTGTGAAGTCATATGAAAATATATATATATATATAAATCTACCGCAAGTCACAATGGAAATTTAGAAACAATCTGTTGGAGGGTTTACTAATTTATGGCTAATACCCAACTGTATTGGCAGTGTGGATGGCAATCATGCTAGCATTAAGTGTTCAGACAAAACTGGGTCCAGCTACTGGTGTTATTTGAATAAATTTTCACTATGGTTCATGGCTATTGTTGACACAGATTATAACATTATATGCGTTGATGTTGGTGGTTTTATAATATTCGTGTGATAAATCATATAATATAGGATAATTTCCAAACATTTCTATTAACTTTTCTGTCTGCATTTCTAGCTCGTGAAATAAACGCAGCCATGATTAAAACACGTTCGACAGCGAAATTAAATCCACGGCGAAAAAAACACACACGATAGCAGTTACAACGCTGCTACACTGCCCCCGCGCAAGTTTGATGTATATAGGCGAATTAATCCAAGCGAAATATTCGCAGTGGCAGGGATTATTTCGCGCCAGTCTGTGGCATCCTATTAATGCATACTGGGAAACAATCAAAGAACACCATATTAAAAAGAGAGAGCGGTGTGTAGGAGGGAAGTGAGGGCAAGGGGAAGGGGAAAGGTTCGTGAAAACAAATGATAATGAAATACACAAATATACTAAAATTATATTTTCAATCAATTACGCAAGTCACCCTTTCTCAGTTTAAAAATATAAGCCTATATATTGGACTTAGACATATTTGTGTGTAAGTCCGTTCGGACTACATACACAGAAGGTGACAGTTACAGATTACATAAATCAGTGGAAATTGTTCTTCCTATCCTCCAACGTTTGCGCGGTGGGCCGATGTTGTTTAGTAATCCTTGGGTATATAAACAACAATAATTGTAGAATCTTTCATCTTCCAAAATGTATCTTCACGCAAATAAGCTTAGCTACTTCTCATATACAGTACAAACACCTCGGTACACGAGATACAAACTCAGATATTGTGAATATTTAGAGGTATTTCATATAAATATATATATTATCAAATATATTAATATAAATAATGTGTATACATTTGTTATAAATTAATATATTTAATATTAATTCTTTAATCGAAATGATTAATATATAATTTATATTTAATATTCCAATTCGTATGATTAAATATTTATTGTAATTATAACAATAATTAATATGTAATTATATTTTGGCGTGAGCCATATGGAAGGATTTTTGAACCTTTACTATGCGCCCTAAGGTACTCCACTATTTTATTTTAAAGCGTCACGCTCACACAAAGTAAAATTGGTATAAAATGCGTCACAATTTTCGAGCCTTAACCATGCTTGCAAGGGTGCGCAAGGGTGATGACTGATGACTCATATCTGGCACCGAATTGGTAGCTCCATATGTCGATACAGGAATAGGCCAAGGATGCTAGGGGGTATGTATCGGCTAAAAGGGGAACAGAATTTCTCAATAGGGGTGCGTGCTCCATATTGGCGTTTATTTATGATTCTCTTTAAATAATTACCCCCTCCCAGGAATACCCCCCCCCCCCCACCCTGGATATATTTCAAATCCTCTGATATTATCGAATATGAAGCTGAAAGATGGCCTTAAATCATACTCCAAATGACTTCTAGAGTCGGGGTAGGAAAGCTCTAAATAGCTTCCAGATGCATGTCATTTTGAAAAATTTTCAGGCGAGGACCACCTAGTTTCTGAAATAATTCAATTTTCAAAACTTTGTCGGTGGAAGACCATTTCAAAGATTATTTTCTAGAGGTATCTAACCATCGTAAAAAATTAAGGTGAGGATCATTCTAAATAGCTTTGAGGGTCAACCAAATTTCAAAAATTTCTGGGCGAGGAACAATTTAAATAGCTTATAAATTAATCTAATCTAAAAAAAAAATCCTAGGCGAAGACGACTCATATCTTCTAGAATGAACGATTTTTCAAAAAATGGTTGAAGGATGGTCACTCAAAACAGTTTATAAGAATTATCTGATTTTTAAAAATTGGGGAGAGTGACAACGATTTAAAACATAAATAGGATTATAAATTAATGAGAAACCATCAAACGGCCTTATACAGAAATTTTACATTGTATTATTATTAGCACCGTGTCTTACTACCCATTCGGGTTATACGCACTTACGCTAATGTGTAATGGTAGGTTGATTGTGAGATGAAATTAAGGACCTACAGTTTAACGTGGAATCCGAACCACGGTGGAGGCCTGGCATTCCTCACATTCACAAGATATCTTGTCAGAGGTGAAGGAAGGGTTTGGTAATCAGATTTACATTGTAAGTAATAATGTTATTTATATATTGTATATTTAAAATGATCTGGATCCGACCCTGATACGCACTAAGGGAAAACTGAGGGTGCTGAGATAGGATTTTTTTAAATTATTTCTATATTAGAGGCACCGTGCGTTGATGAATGTAGCACTGATAGTGGCAGAGTCCTGAAACACTTCAATGAAAGTAATTCTAAAGAACATAGCTTATTGATGTGCCAAACATGTTTAAACTTTATTTAAATAAGTTAATTTCAATAAAACAAATCTATTAAAAAGCGTCACAATATTAAATAAGAGTTGTTAAACTCGATATAAAATTCTACTAGAGCAGTTGACATTTTCCTTGATAGGAGTGAAGTGAAGAAAAGGGAAACAAGTCGGTTCAAATAGGCAACATAAATAATATAGTAGATATGACACTATCTATATTTATCCTAACACTTTCTCAAATATGAGTAAAGCTAAGAACTATGTCAAGAAACTAACCAATTTAATTAGTTTTAGGCTATAATAAATAAAATAAACTAAACTTAGAATAAATTAACTAACGTTCGTAGTTCATAGAGGATTAGTGGAAACTTCAACTTTGTACCTAGTATTTTTGATAAACTTATGACTAGTCTATCTCAGGTTTTGTTGTTGACAATTATTTGTAAATCTTTGTTTAGAATAGGCCAAACAATACATAATAAAAGTACATCTGTCATCTCACATCAGTAGGGCCTAACGTCTTTGTAGGACATGACATAGCCCTCTTTTGTGCAATAAGATCGTGCGTGTCACCACTTTTTCACTAACTATAAAAATTATAATTTAATTGTGGCAAAGTATAATATAAAATATACAGGCCTAAAAGGTAGCTATTCCTAACCTAACCTAGATTACGTTAGTATTTTGAAGTTTAAGCTCTAGGCTAATTTGTATGGATTTGTTATAAAATTATAAATGAAATATAACGATTTAGTATCAGCTAACACATTTTCTATTGTTTGATTTATGTTGGACAAAGTTTATACACTTTTAACGTTATAAGGCGTTAAACCAATCCACATCTGCCTTACAATTTTCGATTTTACTAAAGTTTAATTTCCATATTGAATGTCAGTTAATTTGATTACATGAATTGTTTTAAATAATCCTAATCGCTCCTAAAAGATTTATGTGAATAATACCTAGTATTAACCTTTTTAAAATCGTATTTGATTATTATTTTGTCCATATCTGTTGCGATACTGTACGTCTACTATCAACAGCATTATGTAAAAGTTTCAAGATTTTGCCACATCGGTCGGTGACTCATGCGTTTTTACTTGCGATATCAACTTTTAAACATGGTGCCTGTTAGCGTGAAGACTTTAATTGCGAAATCACAGGTTTGTGATGTTAATATAGTTTGCTATCCCTCTGTGCTGTTGAATATATTAGTGATTCGTTTTATATTGGGATTATTTTCCAAGAAGGGATTTAAATCTTCAATCCAGATAAATTTATAAAGACCAATAACTCCACCTGGGTTGTGCCAGGCACTTGCAGCTAGCTCAATAATAAATACGAAAACCTTTATTATAATTATGTATATGACGGATGCATATTTTAGACAGATTTCATGGTGATTAACAGTATTTTTTTTATCGTGTGGATTTTCTAAGGTTATTTTTTCAGTGTACATTGATTTTACAAAGCAAATTATTCCCTTTCTTCTAAAATTTGAACTAAAAGAATATATTTAGTTAAATGTGAAAGAAATATATTATTGCAAATAATCATATATTTTGAGAACTTAAAATTGTAGCCTACCCATTATCAACTTACCTTCGAGTTCATAGAGCTTCATTTTGAGATGTCCATTTATCAAGAGAACCAATTTAATTTATCTGAAAAACATAAGAAAAAAATAGAAGAGTACTATTCATTAAGCTTTATAAAGGCATGTTGCCTACCCTCCCAAACCTTTGTCGGAGAATATTAATTTCAGAACACTAAAATAATATTTTACATTTAAAATATGAATTAAAAATATAACAAAACCTAATACTTAAAAATGTATAAATTATTTCAATCGAGTCATAGAAGAGCAAGCGATAAGAATTTACAAAAACGCAACTAAAAACACTAAAAGTGAAATTCCTACCGGTCTTATCTTTTTTCTCTACCTACTTATGACGTTCAAGATTCGTTTTGCCTTATTTAATCCACATTTTTTGTGACTCGGCTGTCCCTATTATTTTTTTATCACATATTCCTATCTGTTCAGGTTATACGGATATATGATAATTACTCTAATGGGCTAGGGATGAGAGAGGAAGTATTTTAGAAGTACTCTCACCCGCATTTGCATGAAAGACGAGAGATAACCCATGTAGAAAAAAAATCACGCGACCCGACCGTGATTTGAGCCCCGACCTCCCCGTCATCAGCACGCCAGTCTGATACGATATTGACGCCTTAGACCATTCGGCCACTGTTCTAATAAATACAGCATATTGCTGCCGATATAAGTTTTATTTCTGAACTGCGTCTTACCATGAATTTTTGTGAACATGCCAACCATTTTTTCAAGAGCTTTAGGAGGTTTCGGAGGAAAGAGGTGTGTGTGGGGGGGGGGGGGGGGGGAGAGGGCGGAAGTTAGTATTCGAGAAAAGATTTCTACGAAAGAAAATCAGGCATGTACACGCCATAAACGTAATTATTAAAAACGAAATATTAAAATAATGTTATCCAAAATGTGCCGCCCCCAAAAAGCCGCCACCCTTAGGCCCGTGCCAAGTGGGCCTATAGTGTAAATCCGCTTCTGATTGGGTATGTAGCTTATTCCAGTTAAAAGACCTGAAGTCCTAGCGCGCCAAGTACAAACAACTTTCATAATGACCATCACGTGACTTATTTCGGCCTAGAACGTGATATAGCCTCCTTTGTACTATTTCCCACTGGTAGACAACGCCATGGCCTCGCCATTGCCGTGGCCCGGGGTGTGTCCTAGGCCCCGTCAGCCTGTATGACAACCTGGATGCAGCCTAGACCTTTTGTACCCCCTTCTCCTAACACGTAACATGGAGATGAGCTAATCTTAACAGACCTTGCCGTGGAATTGGGTTGGGTGACAAAAATATAACTTTTGCAGTCCCTGTGGCAAATCAAATTATTGAATATTGTGACCCAGGCCATTCACCGCGTAGGCCTATACCTTTATCGAGGACCAGGTTAGGGATGTAGTATCGAAAGAAAAGTATCGATACTGTACTCATTTAAAGTATCGGAAGAAAAATATCGATACCGTACTAGTATCAAAAGAAAAGTGTCGATAACAGTAAGTATCGGTATCGAAATTTAATCTGGGAAAAATATTTTGTTATCAAGTAATAATTTTAACTCTTCCATAATAATAATTGCATTTTCATATTTATTTAAACACTGAAAATTATATTATATAACCATATTATAGTATATTTAGGTCTATAGCGTCTATGTTATGTTTTGGAACTTGGAAGGTATGATAGAATACTATCATGGATATTATAAAAGGTTTTACCACACCAGCTTTCAAAATGTCTATGAAAATGTAATTGATGGAAAGTTATTTAAAGCTAGATATAATTAGTATTTTTTTTTCAATCTATTTTGCACCCTTCCTTAACCATAGTAAACATTTAATCCAAGCATGAGTGAAGATCACAAAATGTTGTTTTTCTATACCGATCCGATACCTGAGTGTGAGTACTAATATCAGTAAAAGTATCGAATAAAAATACTAGTATCTAAAGGAAAATATAGATATTAGTAACGTATTGATATTTTTTTTAAATCCCTAGACCAGGTCGTGCGTGAGCTCGAATGAGATCTGTCCAAATGTGTTGACGAAGAATAGGGACTCCCCTCTATGAATGATTCCCCCTGACATCATAACAAAACACATAAAATACGCCATGGTAGCTCAATTACCATTGCACCACACAAATGTCCCCCCCCCCACCCAAGTGAAAAAAACAACGATTATCGGGTAGGTCAAGCAGTTTTATTTATATTAAACTTCGGGTCCCATAACCACTATCAAAATGTGAATAATAAAGGTCCAAGGAACAGCTGCGTGGTAAGTTATTTATCGCGAACCGTAATACATATCAGTCAGGTAGGCGAGTAATGTACTGAGGTCCAATTACCATTACCATAAATTGAAACAAGGACCTAAAATACAACTGCGTGGAGGGTGTTTTCTAGCGAATCAAAATCGGAACACGGAATGGCTTGCAAGCCAACGGCGTGGTAGACATATTATTCTTATCCATAAGTACAATAATTTCAAAATATGATAAATCAATCATACAGGGGTTAAATTACCATCTTCATATAAAATTATATCAAAAAAGGCCTCAAGATAACCGGTAGTGGCTGCTTAAAGAATAACTGCATAGTAGGCGTTTTCTCCTAAACCACGATGCATACCCGGCAAGTGACTAGTGTTTCGAGCTTCGAGCCAAAGTCAAAGACAAGGAAATAACAATCCAGTGATAACAGCGCTTCCAAGTGAGAGTTCTTTAAAACAACCCACTTTCAAAATGTTCCTCCCGAGAAAGACAAGTTGAGAGCTAAGAGCTGCCGTCTCTCCGGGTACAATACTCCATGTAGTGGTAATCTCTTACCCCGTCTCGTGCTTCGATAGTGTTTAAACGTAAGCGACGCGCAGTCTTGGAAATTAACTTGTAAATGAATTAATAAATATTTTGTAACCAGATTATGCGGTTAAAATTCTTTAGGATTCACTTTTTCATTAGACTGGACTGCAAATAACTGGGATATCGGTGTATGAATTCCGATCGGGTGTACTGAGAGGTTTTTTTCCCCTAAAATATTTATAACTCTCCTTCAACGCAAATACGGGCACGTTTCCCAAAAATTGCACCTTCCTCATTCCTAATCTATTGGAGTAAATACGCGGATAACTGTAACGGTAAGTAAGACAGGGTGCACAAAATATATCAGTAATTAAAATTAAATACTTGTGTTGTAAAGGTTGCATTTATTTTTTACATTTGGTTGTCAAATTAATACAAACAAAATATATAACTGATATGCTACTTTATAAACTAAAAAATAAAGTTTAATGCATAGAAAATATAATGAAAAGTCTCCTAAGTATATAATTGGTATCGGTAATACCTTCTTATTTTAAACAATGGAAATATTATATTTAACATTATTTTATACTGATATACAATGAGAGTTAGCAAATTTGTTTTAAATAAGTTTATAATAAAATCAAGTCTGAAAATTAAACTTATGCACAAAGGAAGTGCTCTGCAAGCATTGTGCTCATCTTACATCCGTTAGACAAAGTATTTCTCAAGAAGCTCATATCAGTCGTGCATTTATAAAGTATAAGTATTTATATACCTGTGCAAAGATCGCAAGCAGAATGGCATCACAATGCAGTTGGACGACAAAAGACTTTGTTGATGTTCTTACTTATCAAGAAAAAGGTTTGAGCAACATACATTCTCAACACTGAAACTAAATATCAATTATTATAATCAGAGAGAGTTAAGCCAAAATGTTTTGTACTAAAGCTATTATTTTGTGATGTTCATAATCTGCATCTAAGCGGTCACACTAACCTTTGTTATTATTATTGGATTCTGAGCACATATCAAGAACAATTCTATCAAATATGTAATATTTTAGACCACTTATGGGCAACTTAGGGCAAGGTTTTGATGGATGCAAAATAGTGGCTGTTCATGTTGATGGAGTACATAAACGAACTTATTACAAGTAATCAAGATATATTTTCACCACTGTTCTGGTCACAAACTAAATTTAATTATAAAGGGCTTTGTTAGGATAAATTTGTGGAATTCAGAACAAAGTTACAATTTCTAAAGAGTCCTTGAAATTTTTATAAGAATGACCAAAGAGGAAACAGCTGCTGTGGAGTACTCAAAAGCTTTGTGAAACTCTTTGGACTATAAAATAAAGGGCTATAATATATTACAATGACCTCAAAGCTCTCAAAAGAAATGAAGAGAGAAACCTGCTAGCATGCCACACGTCTTGTTGCAGCATCGTCAACATTTATTGTTACAATGAAAATAGTAACAAAATAATTAGAAAACTTGGAACCTTTTAACAAATACTTAACAAGGAATAAGTGTAAATCTGTTACAAGTGTAAGGTCATACCAAGCTTCTAAAGCTAATAATTAAGGTATATTTTACTGATACGCGTGTCAGGGTATGGGTTGGATGCCACTTATCCTTTATAAATACATATTGGATTGAAACAAGGAGATGCACTTTCCCCACTACTTTTAAATCGAGCCTTAGAGTATGCTATCAGGGTATGCGAGAGATTAGGGAAGGGCTTACATTACACGGTATTAGCTATTAAGTTACGCAGATGACTTAGATTTATTGGGCAATAATAAGGAAGGTGTTGCAAGAAATGCAGACATTTTACTAGAGTCTAGTAAGCAAATAGGTTTAGGAATGAACGCTGAAAATATTAAGTATATCATCACACAGAGAACACAAATTGGGGAAGATAATTTAGAGATTACTTCGAGCAACATATCATTTGACTGGGTTAATGATTAAATATTTGAGAACAATTTTAACTGAGCAAGTAAGTAGTAGTAGAAATATTAATGTAGTGTTTAGTAAAATAATGACAACCGCTTCAGACACATCCCTTGATATTAGACTGAGCAAAATTGGCAGGCATAGGGAAAGTTCCATAGTCAGATTGAGTAAACCTCAAGTGCAGTGCTATACTAGGTGGGTGTCGTTCTGTATTTAGTACAGCGCCGCATTTGAGGCTTACAAAGTATGACTATGTATGAAAGTGGCCCTAAGATTGTCTTTTGTTTCAGAATATTATTAGCGGTCAATTTTTGTTACGATAGAGAGGGATGAATCGCGTGCACGAGTGTGAGAGATAATATAGCGCACTATAAATATAGAAAGAGAGAAAGAAGAAAGAGATAGAAAAGAAGAAAGAGAGAAAGACAGAAAAAGAGAGAGAGGAAAAGAGAGAAAAAGGAAAAAATTGTGAGAAAAGAAAAAGAGAGAGAAAAGAAATAGAGAGAAAGTTTAGTTATGTTTGGCGCTCACAATGTGGCATGTAGTTTTGAGCTCCTCTTTACAATGTCACATTATTAATATTAGGTGATCTGTCTTAGGAATTTTGTCAGTGAACATAAACTACCAATGCACCCTATCCTCCGCCTCCTCCTTCAGATCCCAGTATATTCTTATTTGCTTCCCGTCATTCAATATTTAAATCCTTATATTTCCTAAGTCCCTCTTTCTCTCAATCTTTCCTTCCATCTTCATTTGTTATGTTGTCTGTCCATCTGATCTACCCAAGTCTTCTCCAACACCAAATTTCAAAGCCCTCCAACTATTTCTTTTCCGTGATCCTAAGTCCAAGTTTCTGATCCATACAGTGAGATGCTCCAAATGTAGCATTTCATCAGTTTCTTCCTCAGTTCCAAACCCAACTTGCTGGTCAGTAGTTACCTCTTCTGGTCAAACGCTTCCTTGGCCATGGCAATCCTCAAGATAATTTCCTTGGTGCAGTAGGCAACTTTTGTCAGTGGACTTTCCAGGTACTTGAACTGCTTTAAGTTTTTCAACTCCTGGCTTCCAATTTTGATTTTCAGCGGGTCTTCATTTTTTGAAATAAACATCACTTTTGACTTCTGAATAAGGATCTCTTCTTTATATCTCCATCAGCCAGTCCACCATTTTCTGCAACTCTTCATTATTTTTCACATAAAAATTAAATGAAAAAATGAAACTAAGAGCATTAATAATTATTTTGAAAAGTTGTCCTGATTCATCGTAATAAAATAATTATTTTAGCAAAACATAATAAAACATAGTTCTTCTTTACACCTGGTATGGTTTTGGTTGTTAAGTTCTTGTCATCACATAATTGATGAGAGGGGGGGTCCAAAATTTGATAAGTTACTGTCTAACTTAAATTTGGATCTCAAAAATAAAACATGACTATACTTTAGGGTTTTCAACCATGTACACCTCAATTTAACCACCAAGGCATATAAATTGTCTATGAATAAAATTAATATTAGAATGTGTCATATTGAAACAAGGATATTCCCTGTCAAGAACCAAAATTTAATTTTAGCCTTTGCGTAAGATAGATGAAAAAAATATAATTTTGAAAATGAAAATGTTACCCTGAAATGTCCTATTATTCACCAAATACGCTCAAAGAATGCTAAATTATATTTTCCTTTCCATTACACCACCCAAACATAGACCATTTAACACAGCAACCTTAAGCGAGCAGAGCAACTTTTTTTTACTGTTGGGAAATTACATGGGCGTGTCCATTTGACGGACGGAGAAAGGATGGTTCAAAGGAAGGCCTTGAAAAAGATGTTTGATGGCACCTAACCCAACATCCGTGTACAGGTTGGTGCGTGACCGTAAGCAGAGAACAGGTTACACTGAAGGTCCATACGTGTACATTTGGCAAGATGTCTTGAATTTAAGCCAATGTTTTCAAGAAAATGTAGAACAATAAGGTGCCAAATGAGTATATATTTTCTAGAATACATATTTTTAAGACTAATGCAAAGGATTTAAAATGTAATATATTAATGTGTAGAAGAAAATTTCTGCTACAATGACGACAAAATTTTCGTTCAAATACATAATATTAAATAAATTCAGTACGAAAAAAGGTGTTTTTTTTTATTCCAGTATGTTACAGATTATTATTTTCTAGTTCTATAAATGGGATATTTGCCAATATTTGTTAAACACAAATAGCAATTAAAATGCTATTGTAATCAGCAATTCATGTGTAGACCTATAGAGTATTCATATTCGCGAAAAGGGTTAAGGCTGATGAGATATTTTACAAGAATACAATAGGCCTACATATTATAGAACTATAGCAACACATAGAGATACTAAATATAACATTTATTGGTTTGACTCTAAGTAGATTACCTAGTGTGTAGTGAGTAGTATTGAAATATCAGTGATTTAATTTGCTCTATTAACGAACGAAATTGTAGCTTTGAGACTTTTCCTATGTTATAGGAAAACTAGTTAATCCGATGACGATGTTTGTGCCTGTGTATTTGTTTGTGTGTTACTTGTCCTGTTAAGTTGTATAGTTTTAGAACAAGTTGATGGCTATCAATAAAACTTGTAATATCGGCAGTGGCGTGATATCGACAGTAAGGGCCTTGGTGTAACTTTTGTTAATGAATACTCAAAGGAAGGAATTTTATTAAAAGTGAACATAATAAAAAAATATGTTATTATGTGATAATTTAATATAACAAATTAATTAATAGAACATATGTGAACTTTTGTGTACACTATACATATTTTTTGCATAAAATGACATACCTACATATTTTTAATATAACTACTTTGTTAAATATTCCCGGGTGGAATCAAAATTAGCTGCTATTTTATTTTTGTATTTATTTTTATAAAGTATGACTTAACTAAAATCTACTATTCTAATCTTGCTATCTTTAAATCCCTGTTTAGCTGTTGATCCAATTAAAACATATCTATTATCACTTCACCGTTAAAAAATGTTATAAATTATAAAGCCTTTTTGTTTTAAAAAGTAGTCAACATTCGAGTGTAACAAGAAAATTAGTGAAGCCTCAAAATTCCAAGACAAACATTAGAATTAAATGTTGGTGCCAGCTATAATATTATTGTAAGCCAGACTCACTTAGATTTTAGCTTTTCTAGATTTCATTTCCACAAAATGTTTTACAGTATATTTAATAATTTAATCCACGCACTTGCTGGTTTTCAATCGATAAAATGGCAAGTCCTGTCAACCTTTCTTCTGTTATTGGGTTTCACAAATGGTTCTTTATTATTTTTAATTTCGTGAATGACGTTTCCGATATAGCCACAATTATCGGAAGAGTTAAAAATAATAAAGGTGAAGAATAAAAAGCTTGTAAAGCAGAAATAAGGGAGCTATTTAAAATAATTAATAATTCAGATAGATCTCTTAATGACTACATTTTAACTATTTGTGTTCTCAAACCAGCCCTGAATTAAAGTTGAGCACTGAAGGGAGACGTTAAATCAGATTAATACTCATTGTACAGACGTTCTGCAGCTCGGTGAATTTTTCAACAGTTTATGTTTGTAGAGTGGTAGGGTGTAGTCCGATAAAGTTTAAAAAAAAGTATGGAGTAAGGGGCTCCAGAAGCTTTTGGAACGTGAAAGAGTTTAACTGAAAGAGGTCCGGAAGTACTGCTCAGATCAAATTTTAGACTCTGGATAACTTTAGAAGCTGTATGAAGAAGGTTTATTTTTTAAGGGTATTACTTTTTTTTATGCCTTTTTTGTCACTTTACAAAAATGATAAGTAGGTACCTTCTAATTTTTATTTTATAAGTAATAATGCAATACAGTTATGGTGGAACCATATTTGTGAAAGAAAGGTCATTATCAAAAATAAAATGTTTTAAAAGTCTTGGCCCCTAAGCCAAAAGAGGGATCAAGAGCGCTCCTCCAAGGATTTTCGTGAAAAAAACACGTAAATTTGGAGGACCTTATGTATACATCGAAATGTCTTCCTATATTTAATCGAGGAAAAATCTATCAAACCCAGATCAAAAGTTCGTTTGAAAGGCTTAATGGAGAAAAATATGTTTTTGGTAGTTGGCATTCATCGCAAGTCAGTTATCAGTGAAACTCCAAGCAACCCTTAAAAGACTTTTGATGTCATCACATTTTGAATTTATTCTGTGTCTCTCTACGGATTTTTTTTTAAATAAAGAGTTTGGGGTAAACAGTAATTATTTACCCACCAACTCTTTTTATTGATTTTAAATAAATCTGATAATGTTTTACACACAATGCCCCTACTGTATTCTTTCCTCCCCTCTCCCACCAATTTCCTACAGTTCATCCGCTACTAATACTAGATCAGATGATCATAATGACTTCATGCATATATGAATGTAGTTTTAGCAATTTTTGTAGCTATCAGACACTAAGGTGGTTGATAATAGCCTTACATAGACCCTACTTTGATGTAACCTAAGTATAGTAATCAAACATTGACCCTACACTCTGGTGCCCTTTAAATTTCAAATATACTATCAACGATAATGGCAGATTAAAATTCTGAGCCCAATTGATTTGGATAATTCAATATATTTTTCAAAACACATTCATCAAACGACGCTCATAGGAGCTACAATTTAATATTTTAAAATTCCCTTACTTCTCCAGGTTTTCCAGACTAAAGAATAATGTGCTTTACTAGTGTTTTATAATATAAGCTATAAATACAAACTCTAATAATTTTCGTTGCTTTCTATTAAATTCGTGGCACAAAGATTATCAATAAATCACATTAATTGGGGATATAATTAAGTGTTGGGGAAGGACGGGCATGACGGCCAGGCGGGTTTGTAAGACTGTACAGTGCTACTATCCTGCGGTAAACATTTGAATGTTACCATCACAGTCCCTTTAGTTGTGTTGAGTCACTAGAAGAAGAAAGACGCGCGTGATCACAAGTTATTGCAATTTTAGTGTTTTTCATACCCTCTGATCTAAGGTAAGTCCTCACTTTATGTAATGATTACAAACTTAGTAAAACAAACTGTGTTTTTGAAACATAGTTGTTTTAAAAGAGTGGTAACTTGGCTACAAAATTCAATATTAAGAAATGGTTTATCGCTGTTTGTTTACGTCTGACAACAAGCTTTTGTTAATGTCGTCTGGATGGGCACAATGGCCAGTAGGTGGCCGATATGCCCACCGCTGTGGTCATTATACCCGTCTGCAGTATCTCTCTTTGTTTTTAATACAATTATATTATAATTATAATTAATACAAGTTTTAAATATAATTATTTGTAGCACTTCATGTTTCCTAATAATGTACTAAAAGTAAAAAAAAAAAAAAATTCTATTAGAATAGTTTTAAATTTCATAATTTTGTATGATTGTTTAACTATATTTTAATTTTGTTTTGTTTTAGGAGCGATGGTTTACAATTACAAGCGCAAGGGAGAAAGGCAATCTTGGGATTCAGGTAACATGATAAAAGCAATAGAGGCAGTGAAGGATGGCATGGTTTTCTTAACCGCTGCAACCACATATAATGTTCTTAGTAATACTTTGAAATGTTCTTAGCAATACTTTGAAGAGGCGAGTGTTGAACCAAAATATGCTTGCTACAGGCAACAAAAAGGAATTTGGAGGTTTTAAGTCCGTATTTACTAGGGAACAAGAACAGGAAAGCTACAACCATCTACTAATGTTGGAGACGAGATTTTTCGGTATGACTATTAAGGATCTGCAAAGTTCAGAATTTGAACTTGTTGAGAAGAACAACCTTCCTCATAATTTTAATAAAGATATCAAGATGGCTGGGAAGGAGTGGATCGCTGGTTTCCGGAAAAGCCATCCAAAGTTAACGATAAGGCCACCTAACCAACTTCTTCAGCAAGAACTAGTGGTTTTAACATGGTTGCCGTTAAGACATTTTTTGACATCCTGATCGAGGAAAGCGGCAAACACAATTACCTAGCCCATCGAATTTCCAATGCTGACGAGACTGGGCTCACTACAATCCAGTATAAAAGCTCAAAATTTCTATCTTTAAGGGGTAGACGACAGGTTGGGTCTTTCACCTCAGCCGAAAGAGGGGTTTGATCTTCTTTGGTAATGTGTATGTCAGCTGGAGACATCTACATCCCCATTTAATTGTCTTTCCACGGGTTTGGATAAAGGCTGAATTGACGGAAGGAGCTCCGCTCCTCCTGGAACTTCATTTACTTGCCACCCTACTGGATGGATACAGACAGAGATTTTTTTACAATGGTTTATGCATTTTCTAATGAATGCTAAACCCACAGAAGATGATCCATTATTGTTGATGTAAGATGGGCATAGCAATCATACTAAAAACATTGAGTTCATTAGGCTTGCTAGGGCTAAACATACAGCTGTGGTGTGCATACTATCTCACTGCAGCCATAAACTGCAGCCCTTGGACGTTTCTTTCATGGGGCCCCTTAACACTTTTTACGTTCTAGCAATCAAACGGTTTTTAAGGAACAACCCGGGGCGAACAGTGACGCAATTTCAGGTGAGTCGTCTTTTTGGGGAAGCCTACATGAAGGTTGCTGTTCCACTCAATGCAGTGAATGGATTTAGCAAATGTGGCATTGAACCACTCAATGAACACATTTTCTCAGAAGAAGACTTTGCTGCAGCAGAAGTAACGGAAATACCACATTCACCAACTGCCATGGCATCAGCAGTAAATGCTATAGAGCCACCACCCAATGACAGGACTGCCTTTCCTTCATTGCAAGCTGGATCATCGAGCAGTAATACCTCTGTCCTAGATAAAACTTATGATCCACAGCCGGGGTCATCATTTTATATCCGCCCTGAGGATGTTTCCTCTGTGTCTCGAGTATCTGAAGCAAAACGTAAAAGCAATGCGTGGAAGAAAGATTATGCAGCGTTGTTGTCAGGAAGTCCTTATAAAAATGATTTGTTAGCCGAGAAAGCTGGTAAGGAAACAAAAAAAAAAAGCTATGAAACGGAAAATAGCTGGAGAAAAAAAGAATGCCAGGACTATTAATAAAAATCCAAAGGAAAAAGCTAAAATAACGGGTCAGCACTGGTAAAAGAAACCTGTTTGAAGACATCGATTATGACTACGATTCAGAATGTTTATATTGTTGTGAAAAATTTTCAGCTTCAACTTCCAATGATCAATTGCCAAGGATGTGGTTTGTGGGTCCATGAACTGTGTGCTGGTGTCGGGGAAGAGGACAATGGGTATTTACGCGAAACTTGTAGGTAAACTCACTAAAAATTACTTTCCTTTAAAAAAGAAATTATTAATAGGTATTTCTGAAAAAAAAACATGTTTTGTATACAACATGTTTAAAATTATATTTTTTTACTTTAAATAAGTAAACATTTCCTTAAAATATTTTTTTTCTAATTTAAAACCCGTTTTCTCAATTTCTTTACCACTTTTCAGCTATGTGGTCATTATGCCCTACCCTGTGGGCATAATAGCCAATTAGGTACTTTTTGGAAAAATTGATTATTTAGGTATTTTCCCTTTTTCCAACCACAACAAAAAAAATTCTCACATGTACTAGGATGGTTGATGTGTATATTCTATGATTTTGAAGTTTCTGTATCGCTTGAAAGTCAGTTAAAAACTTCAGAAACCCCTAGCCTGGCCGTTATGCCCGCCCTTCCCTTACACTAAGTGTATTGGTAATACGCATTACTTCGTATTAAGTAGATTATTGCAAATCTTTGAAACCTTAAGTGACTTTTTTATAATATATAGTTTCTCTAAATTTACATCGATATTTTCATGTCACACCCAACTACTTGAATTTTAAAAGTTTTCTCTGAAAGGTAGCAGTCTACCATGGAAGACTAAACTATCTCATGGGCATATGGATAATTTAATACTAATTATTTTAAAAAGTGTTTTTGGAACATTATTTGTGTGAGAGATGACCAAAAAATTGTTTATTTTATTATATTTTCCCTCCTCCAGTTAATGTTTGTAGATTGGATGCTCTAAAAGCTAGAGTAGTCCGCAAGTGTAAGTTTAAAAAAATTAGAATCTTTTAAAAAAAATAGAGTAACTCTTACCCCATTTAAAAAAAAAAAACTCGGATAATCCTAGAGGCTATATGGATGTGTCCTCCTTCGGCTAATTTTTAAAATTGGATGCCTCTAAAACCTATTTAAAGTAATATTCAAACAATTTTTTATTCGTAAATTAAATTCCCTACATATTTTTTAAAGTGGTCCTCCTCAAAATATTTTTATTTTAATTTGGATGCCCATAAAAGCTATTAAGAGGGCTTTTCGGCTATTTTTTCCCCTATAAAATTAGATTCTCCTAGAAGCTATTTGAAGTGGTATTGCCCCGCTACATTTTTGAAAATTTGATACTTTTAAATGATAAACTACTATCTCTGAAGATCGGATTGCAGAATCAAATTAAGATAAATGGTTTCGCTAGCAGATTTTTTTAGACATTATTTTGATATAAACATTAAAAACATCGGAAAATTTCTAGGAGAGGTGGGGGGTTTGAACCTCATAACATTGTCCTTCCCTTACTACACCTATTCTATGTTTCCATCGTAAATAAATAAATGAACCATGCAAGGTAAGCCTACTACTTTTCGGGGCAAACAAAGTATACCTATCAACCATGTCAAGGCTCATATTGTAGCAGGCGGCTTACGGGACCTTTAAACTAGGGTTGATTAAATACTTAGTATTTTTCTTAAGACTCATACAAACACATAATCAAATATTTTATTATTAGCCCAGCATTTTACTAACCGTTTGGGTTATACGCAATAATCAAATATAATATCACGACAATGTTTAACTGAGATTTAATATTTTTTAATTTTTTATTCAAACCACACTAAGAAAGTGTGTTAGTAAATGTTTTAGCTTTTTAATTTTATTAGGGTAGATAAAGATATAAACAAACAAACAAATTTGAATCTGTGATTTCAAAAATCACGTTGTGTCTAAACTAAACTTACTGTGAAACTGTGAAATTGTATCACTTTTCTCTGTGTCAAAAGTGTGAATAATTACTACCCTTTTGGCTTTACTAATTTTTTACATCAATTACTATTTACAGCCTGTGGCCTTATTAAAACCATATATTTTCCACTGCTGGCATTGCTGGCCAGAAAAAAGAGGAGATGCAGGAAATGACGGACCGGCTAGTAGAGATAGGGAGAAGATATGGCATGGAGATCAACAGTGAGAAGTCAAAAGTGATGGTGATTTCTAAAAATTTAAACCCACTGAAAATAAAAATTGGAAATCAGGAGTTGGAAAACATAGAGCAGTTCAAGTACCTGGGAAGTCTGCTGATAAAGGATGTCTACTGCACTAAAGAAATTAGGCCGAGGATCGCCATGGCCAAGGAAACTTTCAACAAGAAGAGGTTACTTCTGACCAGCAAGTTGAGTTTGGAACTAATGAAGAAACTGATTAAATGCTACATATGGAGCATCGCGCTGTATGTAACAGAAACTTGGACTCTTAGGAAGATGGAAAAGAACTACTATGAGGGCTTTGAAATGTGGTGCTTGAGAAGACTTGAGAAGATTAGGTGGACAGATAGGGTGACAAATGAAGAAGTCCTAAGAAGAATCGGTGATAAGAGATCCATTTTGGATGTGATTCTTCGGCGTAAAGGAAACTTGATCGGACATATCCTTAAGAGGAACTGTCTTCCGCACGACGTCATAGAAGGAAAAGTTGAGGGAAAGAGGGGCTTAGGAAGAAGGAGGATTCAAATACTATATGACTTTAAGGAAAAAAGAAAATTCTGGGATCTGAAGGAGGAGGCAGAGGACAGGGCACATTGGCTGTCTAGGTTCAGTAACAAAAAGAATGGACCTGTCTTAAGACAGAACACCTAATAATAATAATAATAATAATAATAATATTTTCCACTAATGGCTTGCTAGGCCTGTCGTAGATTCATATGTCTTATAATCTAACTTAAGAATAGGACGGGCACAACATCCAGTCCCTGGCTGTTAATTCATCACTGTGAAAGTAATCTCACATTTCACTAATTATAATTTTTTCGGCCTGGCCGGGAATCAAACCCGTGACCCTTTGCTCAGTTGTCAGACAAGCTACCGACTGAGATAGGATATCAGATTTTTTTTTATTAATGGCAATGCCAAATAGGCCTAATGTTAGTTACTATATTTTTCTAAGATAATTTTCTTTTCGTGTGAGAACAATATAAACATAAAAATTTGGGCATTTCAGTTTTCTATTAATTAATGATACATTTACGTCTTCATTACCAAAAATTACTAAACTGATGTTAACAGTTGTATGTTTTTATACATGGGTTTTGAATTGACTTGGGAAATATTGGATAATTAAGTTAATCACAGACTCCAAAGATAAAAATAAGGGCTTGAGCCTCCCTGCCCCCCTGATGTATTTTCCTTTCAGTTCTGTTAAAGGTAGCAATGAATACTTCAGTTTCAAATAAATGTTCTGCATTTATAATCATCAATTTTCGCAAATCTCATTAGATACCCAGTTTAACTTGAAATCTTGGTTCTATTCTCTATACTGTTATAGTTTCTGCACTTACGGTGTGAGAATTGCGAGAAGGAATACATTTTCTAACCTTTCAAATTTATGTATAACTGATTTTGTACCTATAATTGCCTCTTTGTTTTTGACCGGTAGAATTGTTTGAAATAAAGTCTTCATTGCGTTTGTAAAGTTAGATTTCAGGGCATGCAATGACGGGTACCTCGATAGACAAAGAGGTAATTTTTAAGAAATTATTTTAGCAGATATTTGAAAAAAGTACTACGAAACCTCCAACTAGTTCAAATAATTGTTTAACTCCAAGTGATGCTGATGTCACTCAGTACTAAATTAAGATTGTGTGCGGGCCAATGTACCATTTTTATATATTTGGTTTTAGATTGGGCTTGCACCCCACCATATGATTTGTTCATAATAGCTACGCCATCATAGCGCTGAAGACACAATTTATAGGGATCCAGACACAGTATCTTAAATTATCTTCCATAAGTTTTTTAAGTACTTCTGCTTGCTACAATAATCGAGAGAATAGATTAAGTCACATTAAGTTAATTTTGTTTGGAATACCGTTCTCGTCCTTTTCGATGGAAACAAACTACTAAACTTTGTTGACATTTTTTAGTTATATCTTGAGTGGTGTTAGAAATAATGTATACAATTTGGGCTTTTCTTATAGCATTGAAAGGACCATATTTATTACACTTATATGATTATTTTTTTATACTTGCTCATAAAATTAGTGATACATATTTTTATTGAAAATATTACAAATAACAAAAAAGTAAAAATAATTACTTTTTTCACTTACTTAATGCGTCTCCAGACCCCGAGCTCTGGTCGCACCACTTACACCATGAGATGGTACGACACTGTAACCCTCCAATAAACTTCCTTTGGCTTGTTATGGATCACTAACTTTGCCCACCATATTCAACATTGGTAAAATATATTGGAAATGTTTGGTTTTATATAAGTAGTTATAAACTTGTACACTTGCTAAAGCTAGCATTTCATAATTGGGCGAGAGGAAAACCAGGTTAGACTATGTATTATTATTATTATTATTATCACCGCGTCTTACTACCCGTTCGGGTTATACGCAATTACGCTAATGTGTAATGGTAGGGTGATTGTGAGATGAAATGAAGGACCTACAGTTTAACGTGGAATCCGAACCACGGTGGTGGCCTGGCATTCCCCACATTCACAAGATGTCTTGTCAGAGGTGAAGGAAGGGTTTGGTAATCAGATAAATCTGTGCCGGGACCAAGGATTGAACCCCGGCCGCCAGCACAGAAGTCTGACATCTTACCCCTAGACCACCAGGTCACCGACTTTAGACTATGAAAATATATAAAACTGTAAGAAGAAATAAAAAGTTTTATGAAAAATAAACCAATTTTGTTTAACTCCAAATAGTATAAACTCACTTGTAATCAACTCATTGGAATTTTGTTATTGTTGCTTACATTAGTAAGCACTCGAGTATTATCAAATAAAAAATATAAATTAAAAACTTTGGTGGTTTGGCACTCAAAAGGTAAAACAAAACATAATCTGAACTAATTAAGATAATTTCAAACTCAAAAAAGTGTTGTGACACCATACAAATTAGAAGTCAAATAATTATATGGGTTCTAAACAGTGGCCATGAGGGTGAAAGTATTCAAATATATTAAAGGATTTCAATAAAACAAGAAATACTCATTTAATTAATTCATAAATTATATTTGTCACATGCCTAAATTATCAGTGAAAGTAGTGGTAATTTCGACCACCTAGCCCACTTTTACCTTTTATCTTATTATTAGAAATCATGCACTGCAATACGCTGTATACTTATTTAAAATTTGGGATCATTAAATAGCATGAAATTTAATAAGCTATTTTTTAGGTTACTTGCCTACTTGAAGAACATTGAGCTAATTTGGAAGTAATTACCAACGTTGTAATCACTGTCTTACTTTGAGGTTATTTTCCAAGCCTATAGTAATATTTATATAATTTACATTATATATATTAGCCAGAGTGCTTATGATGCCTTGTACACCCACTTCTTCTTAGTGTAAAGTTGTAATTAGTTCGGCAGCCAAGTGAGGTATTTTAGCTTAACAGCTTTTTTAGTTACAAAGGTTTTTTATTGCTGATAATGATAAAGGTGTGAGAGTTTAGAAAATGCAAGGTACCACGAGCGTGCCCTTGGGAAGCTCTCAGAATTCAATATGGCGTATCTACCTGCACAGAACATTGGTTTTTACGTACCGGTACTTACCCTTGATCTTATTTTGTCAGTATTAACATTTTTTATTAAGAAATAAATAATATTTCTTTCTTAGCATTGGTTCAACTCTAAAATGTATTAAAATAAATATGTATCGTCCTTTTTACCCACCGCCACTCTCTTGAATAAGTTTGAATTTGAACGAGTTTTGCAAACAAGTCCCCAAAATATTTTTTATTTAAATTCTAATCTATTGAGTGACATCATTTTTAAAATAAGGATTGTTATGTTCTAAAAAGGGGAAAAAAATCTAATATTAAGTATTCATTATGATATTTTGCCTGAGGTGCAGACAAGTTTTTAATTGTGTAGTTATCATACTCACCATCGGGAAATATGACATTGTATTTGTTGCAATATGTACCGCCAATGCAATAGCAAAAAAAAAAAAAAAAAAAGTCCAGGGTAATCCTGCATTTAAACAACCACTCTTTTTTGGTTTGTCAAGGTGTTATACTGTCACAATACAAGCACTTCATCTATTTTGACCCCAAAAAATTGTGCAGGAGGAACTTTATTTGGCACTATGGAAACAAGCTTTATGAAGTTTTATCATTGTAGTAACTGCAGTTGAGGTGGTCAAGCTATTCAATATATTCATAGCATTGTTCAGTATTATGGTCCTAAGAAACTGCCATGCTTCAAAACTTTCACGTTAAATCCCTAACATCCCTCAGGATGCTTTGTAATCGTGTACGTTCTTCTCATCTAGCACGATAAAAAGATTTTCCTTTTCTAAAATTAATCAATCACTAATAATGATGGATACCCAGTGTTATTTTACACAATTTCATAATCAAAACAGGGGATCAAGAATTGATCGAAAATGATTGCCTCCCCACTTTTTTGACATTGAATTTTCTGGAGGTCACATTTCTTCAGACCAATGGCATACTTTGGTCCCAACTACAGAGTGTGCGTTAGAACCAATCACCCACTTCCGCCTTACTCATGTGTTTCTCCTGACAAACCCACGCTTCACATTCATACAACAATGTTGGCTTCGACACACTTTTATAGATCTCCATCTTTGTCTCATTTGATACTACTTCATTCTGTCTATCATTCACATACATCCAACTACTCTCTGAGATGCATTAACCCATCTGACGATTTAACCATTCATTCCTCCATTTTAACCAAATATTCTGCCCAAATACACAAACTCAGGCACTTCCTATAACAGGTTCCCATTTATACTAAACTGCAATCATTTCCTGTTCCGTCCCTATCAAAAACATAACCTTATTTTTGGAGACACTTATACGAAGATCATTATCAGCCTTTAATACGGTATCGGGTGACCTGATGGTCTAGAGGTTGTTAGGTGTTGGACTTCTGTGCTTGGGTCCAGGGTTCAATCCTTGGTCCCGGTACAGATTTATCTGATTACCAAACCCTTCCTTCACCTCTGACAAGACGTGTATTAATCGCAACTTGTGAATGTGGGGAATTCCACGTTAAACTGTAGGTCCTCCATTTCATCTCACAATCACCCTACTATTACACATTAGTGTAAGTGCGTCCAACCCGAACGGGTAGTAAAACGCGGTGCTAATAATAATAATAATAATAATAATAATAATACGGTATAATTTGCATAACAGTGAGTTCACATTCACATTGTCGATTTGCACACCAACCGCGTCCTCACAAGCATTCCTTATACAATTAACTATGAATATATCAAACCACCATGTAGACAAATTGAACAACTCCCAAAATCTGGCAAAAATTACTATACCCTAATCCCGCCCCCCCATTTAAGCATGTCACTTGAGCTCTAATCTACGCCCAAAGCTTTGCCATTTTTCATCACTTTCATATATTTTAACACCTAATCCTCGTTAATTGTCTCTTTCATCAAACCATTTTCTCTATTCTCTGCTTTCTCTACGTTTTCACAATATAATATTGCTCAAAATACTCCCCCAATCTCTTTCTTATACTGTTTTCACCTCATGTTATCTCACCACGTTCATTCTCTATGCTATAAGTCTTTTCTTGGACTCCTTGTTTCACTCTTTACAGCCGTCATTCGTCTGTGCACTTCTTTCTTTTCATTCACAGCGTCTTTAACCTGTTCATTCCACCATACATCTCTTTTTAAGTTTGTCACCACTGCAACTCCACACACATCTTTTGCGCACTCAACTACGGCCTCTTTTATCCTGATACAAACCCTTTCTTTAGCATTATCACTTATTTCAAAACTTAATACAAGTTTCTTTTTTTATTTAGCACCACGTCTCACTACGCATTTGGGTTATACGATTACATACGCATTTGCATGGAGAAATAGTGGAAAGCCATTTTGGAATAAAATCATTACACATGGCCTAGATTCAAACAGTGATCCCCCCGTTATCGGCAGTCTAGTCCACTGCGAGAGTGACGCCTTAGATCATTTGGCGGCCACTGAAGTGGGTAATTAATGACCTTGCAAAATTAATTTTTTGCCAAACAATCTTTCATGTTCCTTCCTCTCACTTTTATCGTGCCATTTTAACACTTTAACTCTTACTTGTCTAGTACTCCTGCGCTGTTTTCTCACAAAATTCCTACCTAATTCAACTATTGAGATAACTCGAAAGTGAACCGTTCCACATTTATTTTACTAAACTTTAAGTCGCTTACTACACACCGCAAAATCAATCATCGTTATCGAATTGCCTCTTTTTTCATTTATACAAGTGAATATCTTTGTGCTTAAACCACGTGTTCGACTCAAATGAACCTTCTTTTAATCTTAGACTAACTAACTCATTACTATTTTCGTTTACCCTGTCATCACCATACCTTCCTAATACTCTCTGTGAATTCTCTTTTAGGGTACCCATATGTCCTAAGAAGATAGTTATTTCACCCGGTTTACATGAATTTAAGATTTCATTCCACACATTCCAAAACTCCAATCTCACATTCTCGTCTTGACCTTTCACTAAAGCATAATCAGCAACTAACATAATTCTATTAATTTTAGACAGGGTACATCAAGTATAACCGTTGCTCAGCCCTACACCGAGCTCACTTGCACTATTCCTGTAAACCAGTATCCCTACTACAGAGGTTACCTTGCTGGCCAGTATACCGTTGCCTGTGTCACTACCACTAGGAGCTAAGGCAATGCACCGACATACCAGGACACATTAAAGTAAGCTATGTCTAAAAACTGCTATTTCACTTTTACAAATTTTACAGAAACAGTAAAAAACATTGACATATTTGTATGAGTCGATTTTGACACTTTATTTAAAAAACAAAGTTTAAAAATCATATTTTGTAGATTTTAACGTGCACTTTCATTTAAGTTTTTTTTAGTTAAAAAATGAAATAGTAGGTTTTGGAAATGAAATAACAATATGAGTAATAAGTAGTTCTTGAAAAATAAATACAGTTCTAATATAGATCCTGGTAATGACATTTTTAATATTATAATTTTATGGAGGTTCACAAAAAGGATATCATATGTTCTACAAACAAAAAAGTCGTGACATAAATAAAGGTACTTAGTTATTTTATCATACCCACATATTTAACAAGCAGAACACCCATTAATATGCCAGGTATATGTATACCATTTAAAATATTCTAAATTTAACAATATTAAAGTTTTATAATGTCACACTAATTGTTCCTTAAGATAATCGGAACCAAAGCACTTAGATCACTACTACCCAATCTCAGGGGAGAGATAATAACATCTAGTTTATTATTATTATTATTTATTATTATTTAGCACCGCGTCTTACTACCCGTTCTGGTTATACGCTTTAAGTAATAATTACGCTAATGGATTGGGAAGGTTGAATTAGAGGAAGTGAGTCCGCATTTGCGTGGAGGAAGAGTGGAAAACCATTTAGGAAAAATCAACCATAGTTCACCCGACCGAGATTCGAACCTCGATCTCCCTGTCCTCGGCGATCGAGCTCAACACGACTAGCGCGTTAGCCAACTACGCCACCGAGGCGGCTAACATCTAGTTAATGTTGTACAATTATTGATACTAAACACTTTAAATGGATTCATTTTCTCTGTTAAATACTATTCAGAAGTCCAGTCAAAACAGTTACTAAATTAATTTATTCATGTTTACAAAGATTTTATCAAAATATAACATACTTGTTGGGGGGGAGGGGCAGAGAGGGGGGATTGTTGGTAGCAGTTCAAACTTACATTTCAACAGTAATGGTACGTATTCAATTATCATTCATAAACGTAATATTAATTAAGGATTTTCGGTCGTATTTCCCAAGCTCCAATGGCGTTCCGTATTGTAAAACAATAGCTACGATATCAAATAGCAGTGAGCTATCGACGAACACAATCAAGGTATCACCATAAATTTCGTATACAGAATTATTAGTAAAAACTACAAACATGAATGCAAGAATAAATTCACCATCATGCTTCTTACGATTAAATATGCATGTTTATAATTTATTATATAATGGGAATATAAACTGGATGGATACAAATTTAATAAAGATATCTAAAATACAATATATTGACAATATTGACAATATTGACCAACAAAATATGATAAATGTACATTATAAATATCGGTGAAACTGTCCATCTACAAAACTTTCACTGTTTCACTACATAAAATAATTCAAGATGTAATAGGTATTCATGTTTTATCAACTATATATAAGAAAAAATACTATGCACTCGAAGGCTTACGACTTCCAATTAGGTCAGTGATATCTTAAGTATGTTCAATCAACAACCGTGAAGTAAGTAAATGGCCTCAATTTAGGTCCATGTAAAAATTAATACCTTTACCTCATATCAATAAATCTTTTGGCCTCAATCCATGACCCAAGAGTAGATAAATAATCCCAATTTTCAAAATTTTTCCAAAGATATAAATTTTATAATGACGATATATTGGGTAAAAGGAGCCCAATATAATGTCCCCCCACCACTAAACACATTAAATATGAGTGAAAGCACCCCATGATCAGTATCTCGCTGATTAAAACAAAGCTTTGGCCCATCTGTGGGAATCTCCTGGGTCAATCATATAGTTCCACAGCCCCTAGATAAGAGGAATGTTGGAACCCCATATCTTGTTGTAGAAGGACTTCGCGCAAGCATCCTGAAGTGGTCAGTGATTCATAACATCTCCAAGTATCAGCAGTGAATCACAATGGAAACTTACCAGAGTGCGTCCACATTGACTTTAAGACAGAGGCAATGAAACCTCTGCATCTTGTACAAGTGCGTGTCTGATAGGTAACTCCACTAGGGACATGCATAGTAGAGAAATGGCTTAAGAAACGGCATGTACAGCTTCAGACCATTTCTCAAGGCAGTGTGCCTGTTTAACAGTAGTTTTAAGATATCCAATATTTGTATCACCTTGTTCAGTATTTTAGTCAAGTGTAGTCACCAGGTCAGACTTGTATCAAACTTAAGCTCAGGGTACTTAGTGATAAACACCCATCTAATTTAGTTTTCGAAATACCATAGTGGGACCACTGTCAGAGTGGAGTTGGGCCACGCCAAACATGGTCTGAGACTTATTCCACGTCTATAAAGACGACCCAAATAAGTATATTAATATTGAAGTTCCTCGTAATTAATGACAAGGCAAACCAGTTGGTGAGCCTTCACGTTTCCAGCCTAAAACTTAACATCTCATCCATCAGGATGAGACCCACCCAAACGTGTCATACTAGTCGCATCGTTAGTAATCGTTCTAGCAAATTACCCAGTAAGTATAAAGTTGATTGGTCAGTAAGACGATTCTAAGAGCTGGTTGCTTAAACATATTTGGAAGAAGAGGACGTTGGCTTGCTTCCAGGGCTCAGGAAAATAATAGAGCAAGACGACGTTGAGTAACCTTATGAGTAAATATTTCGCCTCCAAAGTGAGATATTGGAGGACTATGTTTTTAATAACTTCCGGTCTAAGTACCTTGTTTGGTTTTAGAACAGTTAGTATGCGTGAATTGTATGCCACGTTCACTAGTTTCAGCACATCTAAGGGTCTTCGCACCAACGACCTCCTTTCTATGCGTTATATGCACTGGGTCTGACGATGTAAATTGCGCCTCTAAATACTCAACAAGAACGGTGGCCTTTTCTCGGTCGGAGCTAGTCTACCCATGCCATCCCATGAAAGGTGACCTTGGTACGTGGATTCAATTCAAGATCCTCGTCTTCTGCCTAAAAGCAGGGTCTCTCACCTTGTTATCTGAGATTTTGATCAAGTTTTCTTGGCCCATATCGTGTACAGTATGAACCATGGGGTAAAAGTTGGCCTATATGCCGCGTATCTTGAGATTTGCCAAGCCGTCATTAGCTGATTTTTTCCGTGGATGTGCCTATGGATAGAATAATGCAAGCCATTCTGCAACACTCTCTTAAGATAGTGCCTCGTCGTTGAATCTTCAAGCGTTTCTTAAATAGCGGACGCTATGAATTCTTCACCGATCGAAAGTTACAAACCTATCCCAGTCAGCGCATAAAAAGGTTGTAGTGAACCATATACTTATGAGAAATTTATTTTAAAAAGTTTGATCTTATGATATAGTTTTATGTGTTCGTGAACCTACCACTAGTGAACTAGTGTTAGGCTGTTGATAGTGTTGTAAAAGGTTTGGTTTTAAATTGAGCTTGTTCATTTAATACAAGCTTCTAAATATAATATGGATGTTAGAATATGGAAGTTTTTTTGTGGTTTTAATATTATTACCTTTGCAAATGTTTTCTAATAACCTCATACATTGGGATTGTTGCCCTGTAGTTACTATTTAATCGATAAATTTAAATTTGTTTCTCTTAAATTTGGAATAGGCTAAATGTTGGTTAATGGAGAGAGGTGAGTTTGTGGGTGGAAAGACATTAATAACACAATAGCGTATACTTTAATTGAAGCGAGATGTATAGACAAATCTGGCTTTAGTGAGGTGTATCGAAAATTACATATTCAGGTTAAGGTAATGCGAGAACAGAAGTGATGTCAAGAAGATTGTTTTATATATTTAGGAAATAATAAATGTGAGCTTTATTTGATCTAGTGTGGACTTTTAGACGTGCAACTTATTCTAAGCAACAGTAGAGACAAATACATGTATTCTAAAACGAAATGCTGAACACTCTTCAACTATGCTGTTAAGAGTATGGATTTATTGAATGATATTAAGCGTATTCTTAGCAAACAGTGTTATTAAGAATGTGCATTTTAAAAGACATTCTCCACACTTTTAAGCAACAGTTCCAATAAAAGTGTACATTATTTGGCAGCATATTAGCAGATCTTCAAATCGGAGCAGTGGCAGGTTAGGCTATTCGGAGAATTAGGTGGAGAGGAGCAGAGAGAAGGTGAATTGTTGTAGCATTTGCCTGGAGGGAGAAAAAAAATTATACTTAAGAGTGTTAGGCTAACAACCGAGTCTTGCGGGAAATATAGGTGGGCTGGGAGGAATAGGTGGAGGGAATGAATTCACCATAGCAATCCTTTTGTGGTAGCCCGTAAGTGAGCCTATGGTCAGTCAATGAGTTTATATATGCACCATTAGCTCGTGCCGGAAATTTAACCTCAGGCCCTCAACCCTTAGCTCAGTAGGCAAGCTTGCTGTGCTTCTGCTATGCCAGGAATAGAACCCGGAATCCCTGATTGAGTAGGTGGACATGTTATTACTTGAGTAGGATGGATGAGGAGGAGAAGAAAGGTTGTTTATATATATACAACAGCTCTAGTTCGGAGGATGGGGAGGGGGGAAAGGAGTGGTGGCGGGAAGAGAGGGAAGTGAGGTAAGAAATTCAACAGCTAATCAGGTATGGATGCGTTCATTTCAACTGCACACGGTATTTGGAATTGACGGCTGAGGAATCCCTATTTATAACAACCGGGAGGACCATTGAATTAAACAACTCAGACTAAATTATTATTTTGTTTTATCACGCGCATAAAAGTGGACCCCGTTCGGTTGCTTCATTTTAGATAAACGAAACAAAGACTACAGGCTCATGGCAACAGAAAGTGACAACAGTAAACAAAATGTGCAAAGCAAATGCAAAGATACACAATACACAACATACCGCCCACAAAAAATAGCACATATTTTTAACAACAAGCTATAAGGTCTTAAATAGAACAATATAAAATATAATAAACACTGGAAGCACTACTGTACAGTAGTCAATTGAGTCAATTGGTAAGGGACACAGCTTTTGTACCACCCGTTTTACAACACTGGATGACGTATGGAAAGTAGCTAATCGAACACGATTGTCAAGACCACGATGAATTTCCTCCACCACTGGCAATTTCCACTGTAGAAGGGGAACATCACCGTTCTTCAGGAATACAAACATCCCTGGTTGAAGATCGGGGGATACAGTGGTCCACTTGGAACGCTGCTGGAGCTGGCTTAAGTAGTCGGATGACCAAAACTTCCACAACCACTAGGTGCATTGTTGAACCAGTTGCCACCTAGACAGTCTGTTCATGGGAATGTGTGTGTAGTTTGACTCTGATATCGTGGTGATAGGCCCATTTTGATCTTGCTATGCCGCCCACCTTGACGAATTATGAATGGATCATTATAATCCACACCACATTTCAGAAACGGCCTTTCTGAACGTACAAGAGATTCTAGTAACTGTCCCATTAGTTGTTGAGCTGCCCTTGCCGTTAGCTTGAAGCATTTCATACACTTGTGGACTATTTGGTGTACAACAATCTTGCCATTCACTATCCAATATCGATGTCTGAGAGCTGCAAGTAACAACTGGGGCCCAGCATGAAGTAGTCTTAGATGCTCATTTTGGATGATTAATCTTGTTAGGATGGAGCTTGCTGTCAAGATGATAGGGTGTTTCTGGTCGTCCTCAACCTCAGCATGCTGCAATCGACCTCCCACTCGCAATTCGTCAAGGAAAGGATGAAGATTGTGAAGAACGCTCTTCCCTCCAATTTCTTTAAGATCTTGGCGATCTTTAACCCCTTGTGGATATGATGATAGCTGTCTGATGAAATGATACAAAGTTGCTCGAAGCTCTTTCACCCTTATCGGACCTTTGTTTCTAATTTGCTGTTTTCTTGCATTGGATTAAGACCATTGATCACCTTCCTTTGCCAGCCAATCTGGCCCATACCACCATTTGTTGTGCTTGCAAAGGTCTTTTGGAGCTGCTCGCTTAGGTTAGGCTCATTTCTCAAGAAGAATGATGTGTAAGATCTCAGTTGCTTGCTTCCAGTACTCGTTGGCATCCTTCCAGAAAGAATCCAGCCCAATTCTGTCTCCTGTAGTACAGGATGATTTTGATTACGTGTCCGGCAACCACCCTTTAGTAGGTGCAGGAACAGTTCAGAGCCTAAAAGCATGTATCTATGACCAGGGATGTGAAATTGATCATCTTCCAGCTTAGTATCGTCAAGGATACACCACTCACCAATGTATAGACGTGTAGCTGGCATAGCACCTGTAATATTAAGAAGTACATACAATGTTAAATTAGCCAAGTACTCTGAAAAGCTTGACATTAACTGTACGTCTACGCTCTGTGAAGCTGTAAAGGCAATTTCATTGATTCCTGCCATTGGAAATACTTCTCAGTTTTAACCGCTGAGCAAGTGACTCCGTGATGAAGTTCGACTGTGAACCACAATACAAAAGTACTCTGCAGGGGTGAGTGCGACCCAGGTTGTCCTTGACCTAGATGATCACTGTAGACAATAGCACTTGAGTTTGGCTTCGCTGTTTGAGACTACAAGAGCTGCCCTGAGTAGGACTTAAAACAAGCATTTTCTAGTTGTTTGTAATCACCTGGACCTTTTTGGTACTGGTTGCCATGGTGTCCATTATTTTGACTTGGCCAAACTTGGTTCTTATGCACACCTACTGACAGACACCGTTCATTGTGAAGCAATGTATGGTGAGATGCACCAAAATTCTTACATTTGTGAGTGCTAAGACACTCATTTATACTGTGACCATTTTGTAAGCAGTTGAAACATAACCCTCTTAGTTTGACATATTGCTTCTTGTCATACAAACTAGCATACAAGAAATCATTAAATTTGTACAGACTGTGGGTGTTATTACCACAGTAATGGCACTGCCCTTGTGAAGTGCTAACTAGTGAGTTGGTGTGACGAGGCTACCTCGTCACCTTAAAATTAATATCATGTTTGACTAAATTGATATATTCATTATCAAAAGGTTTAATATTTTGTAATGCTTGCCTTCTGCGTTCCAAAAATCCAATGAAACTATCTAATGTTGGGAATGACATATCAGAAATTATTAGCTCCCATTCTCGCCTTGTCATAGAATCAATTCTCTGTGTGAAGAGATGGACAAGAAGTAGGTCATGTAAAGGTATGTCAATGTTGAATGCCCTGACTGCATTTACGTTATTCTTTGCAGTGTTAACGAATTGTAGTAATTCTACTGCAGATTCCTTCTGGATTGGTTGAATGTCTAACAATTGCCTCATATAGGAAGATGCGATAATACGTTTGTTTTTGTATCTATCCTCAAGCACCTTCCATGCCACTGAATAATTATCTGCCGTAAGAGGTAGGTTTTGTACGAACCGTGTGGCCTGACCTGAAAGTGATGACACAAGATATTGAAACTTCTGGATTGTAGGCACTTGTCCGTTCTCGTGTACCATTACCTTGAAACTGTCCGCAAAGGTTGTCCATTTCTCATATTCACCATCTAAAGTAGCTAGTTTTATTGCAGGTATGCTTGAATTATTACAGGAGTGTGAACTTAAATTTACTGATTCTGCTGACCCATTAATTGTTAAGGGGGAGCCCCCATACATTCTATTTTGTTTCAAATCCACTACACTTCGTGCTTGTAGAGAACTTCAATTCCATTTCTCCCTCTGTTAATTTACTTGTGTACAGCTAGATATTTCGTCGCCTGTAGGGTTGACTGACAGGCAGGTATAACATTCTTTCCAAAAATAGATTCCGAAACAAAGAACGTAGAGGGTCGGTTTCTTTTTTGTTTCTCGACTAATGTTTGGAAGGCCGGGTTTGGGTTCTATCTAAAAATTATACATAGCTGTAGTAGTTTTCATTCAACATTCTTTCAGTGTGTACACATGTATAATATAGTATATTATTAAGTATCAATAATAGTATATTAGATTTGTATTTCTAATTAAGGTGTAGGCCTAAAACCTTGATAGTCTTCATTAATTAATACAATAACTATTCTAAGTGAAAGTTAATCGTTAAAATAAAAGGCCCAATAAGTTAAAATGTGGGTAAATCTTTTAAATTGTTTTGATAATAATTCATAATAGACCAAATTAAAACTACTTTGGATTAAAACAATTTATTTTTATATTAACATTATATACAAGTATTTTACTTATAATAATTTAAAATTAAGAAGGATTGTTTATTGGAAATACACCAACATTCTTCTGACGAGGATGTAAAAAAAATAAAAGTGATAACTATAAAGGTGAAAACCACCCCCCAATGCATTATACTCTAATTCTTGTAGGAAGAACAGGTTTAGAAAATACAAATAAATACATAACAAAAAATGGTGGTCAAAGTTAATGGCATTTTACTTATTTATTATTTTAAAGGTAGGCCTATTTATAATACATATAGAAAGTTAAAGATGTAAATCACATTACTTAAGCTATGAATAAATCAATGTAGTTTTACTAACGTTTGTGACAGTCATTTACTCTTCTTAAGATCAAAATTATAGTATACTCAACCCAAAGACAATAAAAATATAAATTATATTAAGTAAAATTTTACAATACATTACAAAACAACTGTGAAAAAGTTAATACATTCCCATGTGTGTTTAATTCACATAGTATTTACAAAGTCCAGACATTTAGCGTTAGGGAAGGAACTATAAATAAAACCAATGACAAAATAAACACTTCTTTATTTATTAATAAACAAAAATCTTTGTAAAGTGTCTGATCTTTAAAATTATTTAAATTAAGTATTGGAAGTTAATGATTAGCTAATGTTGAAATGAAATATAACAATATAATATTTCCTTAAATGATTGAGTAATGTTGTTTTTGGGGTTACGTATTGTTATCAAGTATCAAACAACGGTATGTAAAAGTGTGTTTGAAAAAGTGGTTTTATAATCAAATTAAATAAATTTCATATCAAATCACGTCAACGATATAACTTAACAATAAAGATAAAAATGTAAAGGTAAATAATATGGATGCAATAACTCTTTGTTACAATTGCATATAATTAAATCAAGTAAAGTTAGCTAAGACAGGGTTGTTACAATTCCATCCAGCCACCCAAAAAATCACATGGTTTTTTATTAAAATCCCCACTTAAAAAACACAACAAAAAACTTATTATATTTTGAATACAAAGCAATTGTCTAATTTTGTAAATTTTCCTTTTAATATTTAAAATATGATTAATTACTTTAAATAAAAATGTAGATAGATTGGAAATGGAATTAAACATACTGACATAGGACTAGATCAAACTAATGTTATTGAATATTTTAAAGAATCCACATACAATTTAAATTTAAAACATTCTTTTCTAAAAACAAAATTTTACTAACATGATTGACTTAAAGTTTTATTTTGAATTTTGGTAACCAGTGTCTATTGTTTTAATTCCTTAAAAAAAATTGATTTATCTATACTAAGAGGAAAGATTTGATTTTTTTTTTGTAATGGATAAACTCAAAAACTACTGGACCAATTAAAAAAATTCTTTCACCAATATAAAGCGACATTATCAACGAGTAACATAGGCTATATTTTATTTTGCAAATTTAATTTATTCCTCATAAAAATGTCGATAGTGCATTATATAGTCGTTGGGAAAAAAAAAGTTGTTGAAGGGAAAGTGGGGTTGATTAATGGGGTGTAGGGGGTGAGGAAAGAGGAATGAGATGAAAATAGGAGGGAGGATAAAAAGAGGGAGGGGGCTATACAGTGATGGCAGGACTGTATTTTCAAAAAACCAAGTAAAAATAAGTTTTGTTTTACAGGATTCTTTACAATATTTTTTTACGGGGAAGGGGGGCTAGTAAAATATAATATTATTGTTAGGCGTGGACGTTATTTTCTTTGTAAAGTAACAGTCTAGGCACTAATTAATATGTTAGAATTATTGGTAAAATCAGATAACATACATAATATCGTTAATCACACCACAATAAACCCAATAAAACCTAATATAGTCCAAATTATTTTTTAAATATCCCGGGTTTTTTTCAAGCCTAGGCTAAGAGCTATTCATTGAGAATAGAATGGTTTGAATTTCTACAAAGTTAAATAATTAAAAATAACAGTTCTGGAATCGTACTTGTGTGTATGTGTGTGTGTGTGAGATATTTGAACACACCCGTACACATATACAAGGACACAAACATTTTGGTTTGTGATCATCCTCCTGCCCACAATTTATAAGCGAAGGGTGTTCAAATTAATGTATATACTCAATCGAGCTCGGTTATTTTCGGCTTTATACAATTAATATAAAGATTTAAACAAAACTCATCAACGTAGGCATTTCTTTACTTGCAACACCATACTTTAAAATTAGCAGGTTCAATCTTGCTTAAAGTGTTTAGAGGTTAGAAAAAATAAATAAATGGTACAGTGCACCGCACAGACATTCTCTTAAGGGTTACTGACGACAAATTATGAAAATTTGTTTCCTAATTGTTATATACAATGGAAGTAAACCAACTCTTGGTTAGTTACTAAATGATAAAGTATGTAAAATTGTGTCATACTATATATTTTAATTTATGTGAAAATGTTTATAAAGTGATAGTTTTCCATTAATTTATCACAAAATAGAATACTGTCAAAAATATTTCTAAGCAAAAACCAAATATAAAGTTATTTTAATAGATATAATGTAGTTCTGATAATTTATAAATGACAGCCTATTAACATGGAAAATTTGAGTGTATCCTCAAATTGAAGCTATACCACTAAACAAAGAATAATGCAGAATTTCTCTGTTTGTTCTTTCTTGGGTATTATATACTCGTGTGCATGCATATATATATATATATATATATATATATATATATATAATATTATATTATATTATATATATTAATTATGTGATTGTTAAAATAAAGAGCATTAAAGATGTGTCGAGTGCATAAGATACATTTAAAACCCGGTTTACGATTTATATTTCAAAAGAGATAAATGCTCTACACATTAAAATAACCCCTGAATTTCCTATTGAAAATAAGACAATTCATACTAGATGCGATATATTGTATGCAAGGCCAAAGCCAGATACATTTTGAATTAAAACTACCTTATTTTCTGTTTAAAAATAACAAAAATAAATACAAGGAACGATCTATATCTACTAGTATTGTGATTATCAAAAAAATCGAACTAGAAATTTCTGAATGTCAACGTTTCATGACTCCCTGAAACCAAAAACATGGTTTCCGTAATGCCGTTTGTCTGTCCGTCACTTTTCCCTTAGTATCCCCTTTATATACTTAAACCTTATTTTTAACTTAGTACATAACCCTTAAAATTAGTTTGATTTAATTTTTACCCTTTTTAATCTTTTTAGTAAACCTAAACTATTCTCCCGGTACTTCATGCTAGTAATATATCAAAAACAAAAGTGAGTTTAATTGTGTTCAGAATAATCTAAGCTCCTTCGAAATAGGATGAAAAATTGAAATTTCGAATATCTTTAGAAGGACCACCTCATTTAACAAGGAAAATTTACGCAATGAGGAATATCAAAATTAGGCTACAGAACTTGGGGGAGGGAGTCAAAATAAGCAAGACGTTTTAACTTCGGTAGAAAATTTAAATTTGGGGAAAAGGTAGGAGGACAACTCCAGAGAATAAGATAAGTGTTAAAATTTCAAATTTATGAGTGAAAGCGTGAAATTTATAGTTATGAGCTGAGTGTGAAATTTATAATTATGATTGCCATAGTTAGCTTAGTATTGTGCAAGGAGGAATTCTATAAATGCTAGCACCGGATGTTGAACGCCCTAATTTGAATAGTTTGATATAGTACAAAGAATGGATCAGCCTGCTAGTAAATTATACATGTGAGATGATTTCACCCTAAACCATTATTTGAAATAAGTCTCTTCTTTAGCCCCCTCCCCAGTAAACACAATATAATATTTAGTCACAAAGGAATGTCTAGCTATCTGGACAGTTATTATGTTATGGTCAGATAAATAAATCGAGGAACAATGACGTTCATGTAGTGGCAAAAAAATAATTCTTTGCTTAAATAATATTTGTTGAAAATAAATTAGTAAAAATTCATAGCATTTGTAAAAAAAAAACAGTATGTAACATAAAACATATTTGTAGTTTTCAACACAAAATTGATATTTCAAACACATAAAAATGCACACAAGTTTGAAAAACAATAAATTAAAAAGGGGAATTAGTCATAAATGTTAACACTAAGTCAATATACTGTTTAAAAAAAGCCCGTAGCTTATGGAAACAGCCGTTATTTAAAAATTATATTCGCTAGTTTAACACCCTTTAACATTAGCCCTAATCTTTAGTTTATTTTTTTAAATTACCATAAATATTTGTATTTACCTAATGAGTTAATAGAAATAAAATATTCAAGAATCTCTTATAAATAAACAAACTCAATATATCTATTGACATTATTTATTTGACATCTTTTCTAATCAAAAGAGGAGTGGTGATTTTACGCTCAAAGTTCCACAATGTATTGATTCATGCAAATTTTTTTTATGAGAAGAACAATAAGCAGATTAAAAAAATCATACAAGTTAGCACAAATAGCTATTTGGCGTCTTAGTAAGGTTCTCCCTGGCTCCTATAATGAGCATAGTACCCTAGATAAGGCCCTGCTCGACGTTCTTCGACTTTAGTTTTTAGCTCATTGCCTTACTAACCGTTCGGACTGTACAAATTTACTCCCGTTAATAGGGTAGGGGTGATGAAGGTAGAATGTAGGGGAAATGTACCTGTACTTGCATATAGAAATAAAAGAATAACATTTAGAAATAATTCCTCGAGAATGACCGGCTGTGAATTGAACCCCGATCTCCCCGTTGCCAGTAGGCTAGACTAAATGAGCCTTGCATTTAGTTTATGTGCTCACTAGTGCAGCCATAAATGATTTTAGTTGAGATTTGTATTCCTATTCTCGAACAATATTTGGTTTTGTGTTTGTGGCGCTATCTTTATACTTTAGCATTCAATCATATAATAATTCTAGCAGTTTGGTCGACTTCACTGGTCTTGGAGTAAAGTGCTCGCCTCAAGAACTGGTGTTCGTGGGTTAAAACCCCGCCGGGGTCAAAGGATTTCTTTCGAGTGATAACAATTCATATCATAACTTCTTTTGGAGGGAAAGTAAAGCCATCGGTCCCATGTCGATTGTGGTGTGTAAGATAACCCTGTAAGGATTGTGAAAATACCTTTCCCGGCAAAATTGTTAGGCCCTTTCTATCTCACTCAAAGAAATTCTCGTGTGCTTGTATACTTATTTGGTTCAGAAAGATCACGTTCAATACAACAAATAAATAAAAATAGTAGTTGGACCCTTTACTTACCCACGCAATAAAAATTAAAATGATATTAAAATAAGACGTTTAACACCAAACCAATTATTGTCATTAATCCGGCCCTGCTTACTATCCATATGTGTTAGACACATTTTAATTATATTAACGGAATAGAGTTAAGGAAAATATATATTAAAGTAAGCGTATCCGCATTTGCGTGAAGGAAGCGTGGATAAACACTTAGGGAAGAACAGCCTTCGGTCTACATGGCTAAGATTTGAACCCAGAACTTCCAGATACGAGATAACCAAAAATGATCCTGAAACTTAGCTCACGCACCCAACGATTCTGATCTATTGAATAATTGTTTGATAAAATATATCTTTAAAATATTTATTAGTGTTGTGATCTATGAGAACATTTTCTTACGAACTAAATAGTTTCTACGTTGTATGGAATAAACTATTAATATTTCTAATGCAAAGTTATAAATGAGAAAACACGTGTCTATTATTATTATTATTATTATTATTATTATTAGTAGTAGTAGTAGTAGTAGTAGTGAAGATGTATTTATTGTTAGCTAATCTAAATACCTGTTTCATACTCGATATGGATCGAATTTAAATTCTAGCACTTACCGACGAATAGCTATTTAATTTATTTGTTTGGAGTTTTTTTTATTTCAAATTTTTATCCCAAAACTTTATTTTCTTCCATTTAGAGGCTGGTGATCTTTTGTTCCCCATGAGCATTGTTTTTATTATTATTATTATTATTATTATTATTATTATTATTACTATTACTATTACTATTATTATCATTAGCATCCCATATTACTACCCGTTAGGGTTATCCGCACTTACGCTAATATGTGATGGTAGGGTGGTTGTGAGATGAAATTGAGGACCTACAGTTTAACGTGGGATCCGAAACACTGTGGAGGCCTGGCATTCCACATATTCACAAGATGTGATTAATACACCTCGGTGAAGGAAGGGTTTGGCTATAAGATAAATCTGTGCTGGGACCGAGGATTGAACCCCGGACTCCTAGCACAGAAGTCTCAAACTAGTTTACTTAGTAAAATTTGGTAAATTTGTTTGAAACTATCACAAATATATTAACACACAAAAAAATCTATTCACACATGGATTAAATATATAAAATAATACTACCTAAAATGTATTGCATTTTTAGAGTAAAAAACAAACAAACAAAAACATTAAAACTACTCTCACTGAAGAATGTCTATAAGAAAACCAGTTTGGGACGTCAGTTGCAACAAACCCTCATGGAACTGTGAGGGGAGTTAACGGGTCATTGAGCGGTGGAGGAAATGGCTTCAAGAGACACATACAGCAACCGGCCGGTAGACTCAAATTTAAAAACAACGATATTCTCTTTTAAAAAATACAATACTTGATGTGCTGGTTCAGAAAACTGTTCAGGTGAAAAGGTATTCAATTGTGGAGGGGGTGAAATAATAATTGTTTACATATTTTCTTAAGTTTATTTTTAATTAATAAATATAGTTTTTTTTAAATTACGACCCTTGTTATTATTATTATTATTATTATTATTATTATTATTAGCACCGCGTCTTACTACCCATTCGGGTTACACGCACTTACGCTAATGTGTAATGGTAGGGTGATTGTGAGATGAAATGGAGGACCTACAGTTTAACGTGGAATCCGAACCACGGTGGAGGCCTGGCATTCCCCACATTCACAAGATGTCTTGTCAGAGGTGAAGGAAGGGTTTGGTAATCAGATAAATCTTTGCCGGGACCGAGGATTGAACCCCGGCCGCCAGCATAGAAGTCTGACACCTTACCCCTAGACCACCAGGTCACCCATTACGACCCTTGTTCAAATTATTAATTAAAATACATATTTTAATATTTAAAAAAAAATCTAAATTATTCAGGAAATAGCCAAAGAGACAATCTTTTTGGAAACAGAGACATCAAATTTTTGAAATGGCATTTTGGGCGTAATCATGGAAGAAAAATCATAAAAATTATTTTAAAACGTTGAAGTTTAATATTTTATATCTTTTTAATCGTTGGATTTACAGAAACCAAATAAATTTTGTTGTAACAAACAACCTTTATTTTAATTGGAGAAAAATTTAAGAATCTATTAAATAATAGCTACCATCAGATTTAAGGAGGTTAGTAGTACAAGTATTTTAGATATTTGGTGGGAGTTCCCCCTTAAACCTGGTGCTACCATAATGTGTTCTATTAAATCCTGCACTGTTGCACAAACTGTGTAGTATTTATCCTCAAATTCTTGCCTATATATTTCATTTTCAGTAGTTGACTCTATATCAGTTTGTTCAATTTGTGATTGAACTACCTGATATTTGTCCCAGATTTCACACTTAATTTCTTATAACGCGCTTTTATTTCATTTATGCTTGTGTTTTTTTCATTAAATTGATCTATAAATGTTTACATACGTTTGAGACTTCCACTTAAAACACCACGATTTCTGGTTAGTGTTTTAAGTTGTTCTTACGCTGTAATTATTTAAAGCAATCATGAGATGTAAGAGAATAAGACATGCACAGAGAAATACCCTATGCAAAGTTTTTTTTTTAAACCTTCTAATTTAACTTGTTATAGTTGTGAGCATGACACCGCTCGTTGTGATGAAACTCACTATTAAGTTGACTTGCTATAGCTGGCCAATCGTGTGACGTCACAATGTGGTTGCATGCATTCGCTCTCTCAGTCTACAAAGCTAGGATGATTGATTGTAATGTTTATCCAACGAAGACCTTGTGTTGGTTGAAACAGTTCATAGAGATCAATACTTATTATTAAATCCAGTGAATATAACTTATGTAAAATACAGAATAGTACTAAAATGAACGATTGAGATGCACAGCTTATTGTTATACTCTTGAGAATATTACACTGATAATGCTTGATAACTGAAATGCTATTTGTGTGGCTTGCTCACAAACAACTAACGTCACTGTAATCTGTTCACTCGTTTCCTTAACAATCCGGCTCACGTGGACCAATATTCGGGATTGACGGCTGAAGAATCCCTATTTATAACAACCGGGAGGACCACTTAATTATTATTTTGTTCTATCACGTACACAAAAGAGACCCCGTTCGGTCGCTTCATTTTAGATAAACAAAACAAAGACTACATGCCCATGGCAACAAAAAGTAACAACAGTAAAACAAAATGCGCATACCAAATGCAAAGACACACAATACACAACACAAGTTGCTAGTTGAGTTGCACGCCAGCAGGGTAATTAGTTAGTAGCTTTGGTTAGGCTGCACATCGGCAAGGTAATTATTAGCAATAGTTAAGTTGAATACCACCAGAGTGATTGGAGACCGTGAGGTTGGTAGCACTGATACTCCAGTGTAATAAGTGGTCGTGACGTTTGTAGCACTGACCGTTGTTATGGTATACATGCTAATAACTCATGGGCGCCGTCATATCGCTAAAAGAGTGAGCCAGCTTAAAACATTTATTTTCTATTCACTAAGGGTAGTTTACGAATATTGAAATAAAATCCCCACTGAGTCAATTAATCCCTATCTCTAGCACTACTAAGTGTCATTAAATCGAGAAACTAATTAACTAATTTACCATCGAGAATACAACACAGTAAACTAACAAACATGGTACAGTAACGGTCATAAAAATAAGATAGTAAACTAAGTCATAATCATAATAAATAAGCGCATATAATAATCATAGAATTCCTATATAAAAATAATCCAGCTTACAAAGTCCATTAAGCAACGTTAACCTACAAAAATACAGATATAGAGCAAAACTACAACTTGTTATTAAATTAAACTATAACACAATAAACATAAGAATTTTATAAAATACATTAAACCAAGAAAAAATGCAGCAAATTGCCCCAAGGGCAGGGGAAACCATTCACAACAGACAACCATTTCTTTTAGTTAAACATTACCCCCTTTTAGATGTAGGTCAGTCATTCCTTAAAGTCAAGCATGCGTCCCTTTCAGTTAAACGAGCAAACTATTCAATTAAATTGGTATCTATTTTAATCAAGCATTTACTTACCCCTTTTAATTGACCAGACCCTACTTTTAGTTAAGAGTTAGCATATTTTAATCGGCCACTTGATCGCCTAATTTACCACCAAGAACACTACAAGGAAAATATATTTTACATTAAAAAAATCTCCAAAATCAGAGGATAAAGTTATTTGATCCATAGTCCCATTGCCAGCACAAGGTGTGTTTACCCAGCTATCCTAATTTGTACTGCCATGTAGATAAAGTCCGAGGAAAAATTAGAAATAAAACGTTAGCAAACCCCATCCATCTTGGTTGACAGGTAGGCCCTATATTATTATTTTTTTACGTCACCCACGTTAAAAAATTATAATACATCTTATACGTTACAAAATGTAACGCTTAAAATGTTTTAAATCTAGTATATGAGGTATACAGATGTGGACTGGCCATATGTAAACTGCTGTGTCCTTTATAATAAAGAGCGTACTCATTCGATAGTAAAATAATTATTCTCAAAATCAATACAATTTCTCATAGTAAAAAACTATCTATAGTAAAAAAATACTCTTTTGTTTTTAATTTATCCCTCCCTTTCGATGAACGAACAATCTTGTTTTCATTATTTATGCCTAAATGTTCTATTATGAGGTATTAAGACAATGCAACCATGCTAACATAAAATTAAATTCACTTAATTATGTAATTTGTTCCTTGAATATTTGATTTTTTTACATTATACTTAATTTTTGCAGCAGAGATATTTGAATTTAAAACTTAATTCTAAGAAACATATAAAATTAGAGAAAAGAATAAAAATCACTAATATACGGTCACATTTACAAGCAAAGGCTCTCATTCGTTCATGGCATATTTTACATCCAAATTAGAAGCAAGACCCGATTGGCCTTGAGCGGCTTAGATATAATTGAGCCAGAGGCAGGCCTGCCCATATGGGCCACAGGGGCCATGCCCTACCAACATTTTTCCAACCTTTTTTAAACATAAGATAAAATATGTTTTCTTTCTTTATATTTCATAAAATATTTTGGGACAAACATGAGTATGAAGTGGGGCACCAGTGCCTACACGCAATGAATTATTGGATTAGTTATACAGCATTCCAGTCAAGATTATTCATCCCAAGTTCCAAATTTCATGCGAGGACTTTACCAGGACTCTAATGACTGAATATAGGATCTGACACGGGCCAACTATGACAGGTTCTCTCAGAGAAGCCACAACTAGTATGAGATGTATCTTAAGGTCAATGCAACCTACCATTCCAGTACGAGATTTACACTAGCGAGTGGGGTCAGTCCAAGCGGGCCCGCTAAAAGATAAAATGGTCTAAATTTTGTTTTTGCGTCTGTATTTTAGTATGTGAAGACCCAAGAAGTAAGATGACAGGTGAAAATGATTAATTAAAATTAACAAAGCAGATTATTAATTTGATTAAAAACTCCGTTTTGTTAATTAAAACTGCAAGAAAAACTTGAAATTAAATGGTTAGGAACACGCACATCAACCCAATGACTTTAAATTTAAGCAGGTGCATGGCAAGAGAAAAAGAACTTTTTCTGATGCTTGCTTTGGTAAATAATTGTGGTTAACTGTGAGTGAAGAAACGCAGAACTTATTTTTCTTGTATTGTTTAGATTATTTGATAGTGAGGGGTTGTGGACTACAGTAGGATGCAAGGATCTCTAACATTTAAGTAAAATAATTAAAAAACATGAGAAATTTGCAATACATTTGGAAAATGCACGTGAGCTTAAAACATTTGGAACAGTAAATATTGCATAACAGATATATTCTGCTGTCAAAATTTCAGTTCAAAGACACAATGAACAGGTGTAAAAAATAGGCATATACAGTATTAGGCATATTTATAAAATGTTCATAATATTGTGGTATTCTTGAACTGGCGCTAAGAGAAAGACGCACCCAACTTTTGTACAAGTAATGTCATCATTTGGTAAGTTTAATTCAAAACCTGTATTCTTTTACTCTTTCTGTTTGTAGATTTGTTGATTGATATTGAAATAATAGTGATGTTCGAAAATTTAAAAAACTTAAAATAAACTTAACTTACTATGTTAACACGTGGTGAGAAGAAATCACTACCAGTAATCTTTGTCCTGGCCCCACCAAAAAGAGAGATCACTGTACTGAGCGTAATAATTAATGAATGCACATTTTATACATAGTAAAATATTTAATGTAATATTACTGTGGAGTCAAATTTTATTTAAATTATTATTGATTCATGTAGTCCAAGTGATATTATACACATTGATTCAAGTAGCATTGGCATTACTAAAACGTTTAATTTTAGATTGTATAGCGGTGATGTCTGTAATCTCAGAAATATTAGTTTTACCATGTTGGCTCTTAGCTAGTGAGAGTGGGATATTAATATACTTACCGGAATATGGGGGTGGTAGTCTTAAGTCAGCAGTACCATTGGTGGGCATCTGGGGGCTGTACCTGGGTACTTGGAGCACCACAGGAGGAGTTTGAGGCGTCTTTACGCTCAGATCGACAGGTTCCAGTTGAATCGGGGGGCCTGTGGCCTGAAACATATAGCTTTTTCAAAGTGATACCTATAGTCAACCAAAATTAAAATTTATAAAAGTTGGTCAAAGATATGATTTCTCATTCCTATACCCTCAAGTAACCTTTAATTTTTTTCAGTGCTAAGCTTGACAAAATATTTCTGAAAAATTATTGACAAACATTGTTTCAGCATGGTTATTTATCCTTCTTCTCGTGTCTAATTTATATAAGTAATGTGTCTAGTATTAAAATGATACTAGTTTTAAAAATAAGCTTAATGTAATAAAAATGGATTTATACAATTCAAAAAGAAAGAGATTTCTATGGTGTGTTTGTTGTTTTTAAATCCTAATAGGTAGAATTAAATTAAAATAGTTTCTCATAAGAAGGTTTAGGTTACAAAAGTCAAAAGCATGTTTGGTGAAAGACACTCCTCACTCTTAGCCTTGATTGCTACTTTTAACACATAGTTTCTACAAATAAAAATATTCAAAACACTGGCATTTTTAAAGACTTATTAGTGTGAGTCATAATATCATGGGAAATGTGTATATTAAAAAACAATGACTTAATTTATTTAATTAAAGTATAGCTATAACGTATCTTACTTCTGGTAACTCCTTTTGGTCATCATGATTGTACCCCAATTTCAGTGCGAAATATCCTTTGTTTTTAAAAATACACATGAGCCGTAAGATACGCAAAAAGAGTATAAATTATAAGGGTGATACACATAATGTTTTGGTATTTTTTTTAGCACCGGGTCTCCAACAGTAAAATACTTGGGATAGAAATAAATCTTACAAGTAAACAGGAAAATAACTAGGGTGAGTGGTGTTGCTGACCCTGTCGATAAGTGTTAGGATTCGGATGGACATCTCGAGGTTTTGCAAATCTTTCTTCCAAGTAGTTCCATGTATTATAACCTCACCAGAGGTGCACTACTGTAGTTATGGCAGTCACCCACCGACCCCTCTTCCAATCTATACGTCACCATTTCAGAGTGTCCTTACATTCCACAGTTAATCCATGCAGCCACACCTCCTCCCCCTAATCTTTTCAACTTTATTGCTCGCTACTCAACAAAAGACAAGCTATCACCGATGTACTCTCCAAGGAGTGATGCCAAGTTTTGAGCCACAATCTCGGAGTTTTATATAATTACTTCCAAGTTCCAAGGTCAAAAGGCAAGGGCTTTAATCCCTTTAAAAGTATAATTTTTCTGAGCTACCGTAGGAAATCATTAATTACAGTCTATTGTGACATATTTATTTAGTTTATCTATTACTGTAGAAATATTTTAAAATATATTTTCTTCCCAATATTTAAAGAAAATATAGCCATTTCCTTTAGTTTTTTCAGTGACTTAGTTTTAACGGTCACTATTTACGCTAATGATTTAAATATAATATGGTATAAGGAAGTTATAATTAAAATAAGTGCACCACAATTTGTTTGTATAGACGATATAAAAACCAAAGAGAAAACCACACTTTTTTTTACAGGTTATAGGGTGTTAAAAAAAATTGGAAATATATTTTTAAAAAGTGGCCAAGGTTATGCGAAAAATTGCAATCTGTTTAATTTTATTTCTATTAAATAGAATTACATACTTCAAGCCTACCTCACTTTACAAATAGGCCCTATTGTTATCTTTTTTGAGCATCATACTAACAAGAATATTGCATTCTAAAATCTAAAAAAAAATTTGAATCAAAAAACCTTTGCAAACAAGGTTTCCTTTCAAAATCATAAATTTATTATTATATGATTATAATTAATCTAAAACTAAGTTTTTTCATTCTTGTTGCTACGTTCAGCACACAGGCTAATGGCTTAATCAGAGTGAGTAGAGATGAGGAAGGTAGCTAAGAGAAAGTGAACCCCCATTTGCATGAAGTGAAGATGGGAAAACCAGAGTGATAAATCACTTGTGGAAAACCGTTAAAGGAGTGTATTTATATATATATATATATATATATATATATATATATTTAACAGGAAAACCACCTTCAATTCACGAAGGCAAGATTCGAACCTTGACCTCCACATCAATGGCTATCAAACCAACGGCAAGCAACGGCTAGAACACTGATGTGGGTAACTAAGCTGTGTAAACAAATATTTACTTTATCGCGACACCTCGGAGAGAAAGTATCGTGATCGTCAAAAAATTCATACTCGAGATTTTGATAAATGTCGACGTTTTATTACCTCCTGAAACCAACAAAGTTGTTTTCGCGATGCCGTCTCTATCTGTCTGTCTGTCTGTATCTCGGGCTGGAGTCGAAAACTATTTATCAGATTGGGCTACAGATTGGTATCTGGGGTCTTCATAAGGTCCTCCCCCCCCCCCCCCCCCCGAGGGGTTTTTGGAATTAGATGTCTAACCATATATTAAGGCTAGTTTATTGAAGGGAATAAAAAGAATGAATCGTTTTATTAAAATTCACTCTAACGAGTTTGAATTAATTTTATATCTGAACACTGTTTATCATGATAAAAAGATGCAAATTCTCATTTTCTCAAGAACATAGCTCTGAGGGTACCTTACACGAGGGAATCTTTCCAATTTTCATCATTTCTCACAACTATTTGAAATAACTAGTTATCGTTGTAAAGTTAAAGTACTATTAAAGGTTAACATTTTTTTAAATATATTTTTATAAAACTAAGAAGTTCTGAGCTATAAACAAATATAGACTATATATGTTTTAATCCAGGTCATTTAAAATTAATTTGATTATTATTCTTTGTTTGACAAAGATGTTTCTTTTCAATCAATTTTTCTGTAACAGTATTTCTAGTCCCTAATACCATAGAGTGGTCCTAGTGCCATAGAGTAAGTAACGGTGAGTATTATTTCATTTATGATCTTTGGATTAGTGTTTCTATAAAAATTTATATACCTATTATTTCGTTTCACAAATGTTACGAGTCTTTAGTAAATGTATATTTTTAAGATAAAAGCGAAAGAAAGTCTGTGCGTTGCACCGTTACATTTTTTATTACAAAAATACAAAATTACCTTTACCTTTATGTGAGTGTGTTTGTGGACCTATTTTTTCTAAGGTTCTTTTATTATTATTATTATTATTATTATTATTATTATTATTATTATTATTATTATTATTATTATTATTATTAGAGTTTACTGACGTATCGACACAAGTAACATTAAGATTCCTTTACTCATTTTAATATGCATAACAATATCCATAATATGTTAATCCTTTTTTAACAACCTATATATACGTGTGTGTGTATGTGAGTGTAATTTCTTTTAAAATAAAGAAGTATTAAATTAAAATAATTTTATAACAATTTTCAGGGGGCAGAAATAATAGCTTTGACACACATGGCCTGCTCCCCTAAGTTAAATTACTGGACGCGCCCCTGAATTTTAATATTTTCAAAATTAATCCTGTTGTAAGTACGATAAGTTCTTGTTTGTCTATAAAACATGAATAAAGCTATTTCGAGAAAGCATTTTTTTTTTGCACCGGGTCTTACTATCCGTTCGGGTTATACGCTTAAGTACTAATTGCGTTAATGGGTTAGGGATTGAGAAGGTTGAATTTAGAGGCATGATTTAATTTAAAAATACCAAATTTTGTTTAAATCATTGTATTATAAATATTAATCGTGTATGATAGAACATTATCTTATTCTCTATAACAATATGATAGCTTCAAAATTATATTCTTTTATTCAATGTAAGATTTAATTTTAATTTAATCAAAATTATTTCTTATTATAACTAAGTAAATATTAACTTGTAACATTTGTATGAATATAGTTCATATTAAATTTACAACTTAAATAGAATACAAAAAACCGCATGTTGTTATTATGTATAGTTTTTAAGAAAACGGCTATACAACTTTATCGTTCTTATATAGTAGATGTCCATCCTAATCTTAAAAGGACGGCAAAATAAATAAATCCAAAATTTCGTCATCTTATTTGGCACGATATTTTAGTAGTAAACCAGAGGTGGGCACAGAATACTTTCATAGAAGCGCCATTATTATTGTAATTATTATTGTTATTATTATTTTGCACCGCGTCTTACTACCTGTTCAGGTTAAACATATATGTACTAATTACGCTAATGAGTGAGGGATAAGGACGGATTAATTTAGAGAAATTGTACCCGTATTCACGTGGTGGGAGAGTGGAAAACAATTTTTGGAAAAAAGCCACAGTACACCCCACCGGGATTCTAACCCTTATCGCCCTGTCACCGGCAGTCTAGTCTAACACGAGAGTGACGCCTTAGATCATGCGGCCACTGAAACAGGTGTCTTTATTATCAACAAAACTTTTACCATACATGTAAATAAGATTAAGATTAAAAAAAAGATTTTATATTACTTATGAGCTCTAATGAAAGTGAATATAGTATATAATTACTATGTAAAGTTATATATTTAAAACATGTTAAAAAGGTATGATGTTTTTTGCATGTTCTCAGCTTAACCAATGAAAAACTAATGACAAACATAAAAATAAATTAGTAAGTCAATTGAAAGTAGTTGTTGTGTGCCATCGAATTAGGTAAAAACAACCTAATATATAATCGATCAAATTGTTGAATGTATATAGTATATACTTTCAACGGTCAAACCTAACCCCAATTTTATAAATGAAAAAAAGCAGTTATTAGAGAAATTCTAAAAAATTTCACCAGGAAGAATTATTTATATGTTTTTTGGCATACATTCAACATTGCTATACCATTTATCTTCCCTCGAAGATGTGTGTTCATAGGTATGATTTTAACCTCCTTAGTTTAGAAAATGATCTCTCAACAGTGCAAGTTAAAATGTTAAAGTGCTATTGGATTTATGTATTGATATTTGACCAGCGATACGGCGCCAATTAAGATGATAAGGATTTATAATGAGATATTGCCCTGTGATTGAGCAGTATCCATAACGATATTGGGTTTTGCAATGAAGAAGACGTGAGCATGCCTTACTGCGTACTTTATCACGGTTATGTTATCTGAGTATATTTGATACTTATAATTATGAAATTAGAAATACTTTTGATGTTAAACACGTTTTATTTAACTGAATACACAGTCGGTACTGAATATATGAAATTAAATGATATGATTTACGGAATGTTTTTCTACGATATTTATATTCCGTGTTCTGTGTACTGTGTATTGTTATATTCTCTATAGATTCATCTAAACAAGTTGCTTATAAATATGACCTACCCTATTCCTCTTGGACCCCTTCTCACCAATGTCAAAACTAACTAATAGAAAGAGTCCTGGCAACAGGTGTTGTGAAGGCTAGCTTCCTATTGGGTAGAGGCAGACAGCATCACATGTTTTTTGTAACCACTATGGAGTTAATATTTGAAAGGAAAATAAGTTTTATGGTGCAATACATTGACATTATTTCTGAAAAGCGCGTGACTCTCCATAAATGAAGTATTAAAAGGAGATTTTATATAATGTTTATCAAAGATAAATACCCTTAAAACATGACTTGTTTAATATATGAGAGGGGTCCAAAACAGTATCATTACATTACCCCCGTGTGCTTATATATTAAAGAATTTAATGGATTTTGATAAAAGCACATTTCATACTGTGCAAGAGCTACGTCATATTCGACATAGGATATTCTTAAAATTAAAAATGAATTAATTTGTAAAGTGTATGTTATATAAATTGTGTAGGTGTATAAACATTGATTTAAATTACTTGTATAAAAATGTAATAGTTATGATAGATTGTTTGTATGTTTTCAAAATTGGTTGCTTTTTATTTTTAATGTTCAGTCTTCTTGATGAATAAACTGAAAGAATGTTATATTTTATTTATTTAATGTTTCATTTTCATTTTCCTTATTTGACTTATTACACTGAAAAACTGTTACACTGTTCGTTGCACTGTTCTTATTTTTTCTTTTTTTTAGCAAAATTATAAAGTGCCTTAGTTGAATAATTAACTTTGTATTATAGCTTAGGTAAAATTTAGGTTAAGTTTGGATTTTATAAATCCAAATATAACTTAATTATAGACTGTAAAATCTTGAAAATTTTTATAAGTTAATAGCTGAATTACCTTAAAGTACACTAAATTCAAATTAAATTTTGAAATGCTTGATTAAAATAAATAATGAAATTATTTTTATAAAATGTTTAATCTAACTATCACTAACCCAATTATTTTTATTAAAACTCAAGTCTTTATATGGGTTGTGTTAATTATTCAATCCATTACTGTTCACCGAATTCGCTACGGTGAACGTTACGTATAACATAAATTTACTTAAATAAATTGTCCTCATTATAAAAAACATATTATATGCTATTAATAACTACCTAGAATTAATTTGAGAAAATGGGGTCACGTTTTCTCACAATTTTTCATTTAATTTTACTGATTAAGTTTATTTTATTGAGTAATTTAATCTTTTGTTTTATTAATGTGACCTAGTTTATGTATTATCATATAACCATTATTAATGACTTGCCATTGAGCAAGGTATATTACATATTTACATATTCAATACATATTTATATTTACTTATTATAACATTTATTCCCGTAGCGTTCGTCGGTTCTTGTTTATTTGTTAAAGAACCCTGGTTTATCACCAAGGTTAAACTGCCTTATCACTTTCTTTTACCTTCGCTACTGACACAGCTGTTTGGTTTCAGGGTCAACCTACCCTTTAACTTTCACTTTCTTTCTCTTTTTACTTTTCATTAGTTAAACTTGTTGGTATGAGCAAAATTGTCTATATTACTATAACCTTATGGTGTTTAAAATAGTTTAAATGTGTAGAAGACAATCTTGGAATCATAAGGTACGCTTGAAATTAGCTTGAAATCGTGTATCACATTACCATAATATATTTAAAAATTATTTTCCCTTCCTAATTGGATGATCGCTAATTACCATTTTATTTAAGTACCAATTTTTTTTAATATTGCCTAGTCACCTTAGGCACTTAAACAAAATAAAATTGGAAATTAAAAATCATTACAGTAGCTTAATTAGGTACAGCTACCCTAATTAGCTCTCACTAACCTTGTTAATTAATAATGGCCGTTACATTACGAAAACATAGAATACCCCTTTAAACATCATCATAATCTCAATATCTGCCAATTTCAATCCAGATTAACTGTTGGACACTTATCACATACATTAGTTGAAAAATTAGGCCTGGCCTCTTTTGTTACTGATATCATTCATAGGCTGCCTTATGCTTGCTAGCACTGTGTTTGACAACACCTGTTATTTGATCCTTGGTGGTTCCCAGTCCCACCATTAATAAAAATGAAACATGGCTTGCACACAGCTAAGTCCATGTCTGAATACACCTTAACTCCTCAACACTACCAGATGCCCTCGGGCCATCTTTAAACTTAAAACTCATAACAACGCTTGAACAAAATAGATCATGGCTTGTACATCGCTAAGTCTATGTCTGAATACACCTTAAAACATACCTCACATCCTAAAATGCTTAAAAACAAGACATAATTGGCGTCTCATGTTTCCACACACCTTAACTTGCTGTGATAATGCACTCAAGTGCCTATCTAAATTAACTTCTTTAGATATCTTAAGTTTTAACTTTCAGCTCATCAGCGCAATCTGTGATTCCGTTAATGTCTTAACCAATACCTTACGGAGTTTAAAATCATATTAATTAAATTTAAAATAACCCCCCACATAAAAATTAAGATTCGTATCATAACTGTCACACATAAAATTCACAATTGGTGAGATGATACATTTATTTTGATTTCCAAGATCGTCTACCAATTAAGTTTGATCCTAATTACCTAACTTATTAGCCAAACCTCTAAAATTTCTCTTAAACTGAAACTATTTAAATTCATATTAAACTCAAAATTTCCCTGTTGGCATAATTTAATATTAACTTGAACTAATAAATTTTTATCTAAATAATAATAAATAATTACAAAAATATGTTCTTTGAATTTGCTCACACTTTAATCTCTCTTCACGCACTTTCAGGGTATCACGCACCTCCAATTGACCAACTTAACCAACCCCCCCCCCCCACCAAACCTTGTATCGCATGCTTCCAAGGGTTCATGCCCCCTCCTTCAAGCATATCTTCCTATCATCTATTTGTTCTCCTATTTTGATCTATTTTGATTTATAGAAATTTCCTTTGATTAATTACATTGAATTCATATGTTTAATATAAATTGACAAAATTTATATCTTTATACTTAAAGATTTTGTAGTTGATATACCGGGTGCGACTTTTACTAAAAAAATCTTCGATTTATTTCTGCGTTGTCTTACCGAGTAAACTTCTTTGAACTACTCTATTGATTTTCAGACAATACATGTTTACCAGCAAACTTGAAGTAGGGGACGTAGGATATATTGTGCGTGATAGCAAGCACGCATTACTTTTTTTAGAAAATAAGTATTAATTCTACTTCGCTGAATTTGTGCTTCTGAGTGTTTACTTAGAATTGATATTTTAAACATTATTTATTATTACTAAAGTTGGATTGAATATTACATATTATTAATATTTACAGCTACATGATAATTAGTTACATGCTAATTGCATTTACATAATTGTAATTATAGGTACCCTTATTTTTCCTTTTTCGTTTAGTACTGGAGCTCCCTAGTTTTTGTTTCGATCTTAGACTGGATCGTTTTCTCTAGTTCAATCTCTGATAAGATCGTAACTACTTGTGACTCCTCTGGTAAAATTTACCTAAGGCACATCTAAAAGCACTTTCTGTGGTGTAGATGTGTTTAAAGTACTCTATGTTTGCTATTTGATAGAGTTTCCTTAGTCTGTTTTTAATGGTTTAGAACTAAAAAGTATTAACAATTTTTTAAGTACTTGGGAATCCCACTTCAAAAATATCTATATTATTGTAACGTGGGGTGCGCATGACCTGGGAGGGTCACAGGCTGTTCACACGTGAACGTGCGAGCCACGAGTTCTTTTAGAGATATTGGGGTATGCTGCTGACCAAACACGGATAAACATGCCCACGGAATATTCAAGGTTTTAATTATCAAAATTACCACATACATACACACACTGATTAACTATATGTCTAATTTAATTATAACTAAACAAGTCATTAAGTAAAATAAAAAGTCTTAATCAAGTCTGTAAATTAATAAACTAATAGAACACACAGAGATGTATGTAAATTGTATAAACAAATTAACAACTATAAAACACCTAATAACTATTAAAATATTTAAAAACAGTCACAAAAATGTTCATTAATACAGTAGTTCACAATAACAACAAATGTCACTTGTCCCACACACGATACACGGCGGTGACCCGCTATAAACAAACGCCGGACACGCTGACCCACCCGCGGACGCGCCGACCTGCTCACTGGTCACCCTGGCTCACACACTTGACACGCCGGTCCACACAATGTACACACCGGTCCACACACTCTCACTGGGGACACCCGGACTCATTAGTCGAAAACCAAGAACTGAGTACCCACGGCTATCACTGAGTGTGTGTGTATATATATATAGAGGTGGTGACAGCTAAGGGTCTGGAATCCTCCATTTCTAGAATTAAAAGGCCATAATAAAAAGGATCCAGACCCCTCTAGACTTATCTCCGTCCTTCCCCCGCACCCCCCCCCAGCCCCTCTAATCCCCCAGTCAAGTAAGAGGGTCGCTGCCTACCTGCTAGACAAGGAGGGAGACAGAGAGAACAAGGAGCACAGCCAGGGTAAACAATGAGAGCACCCTGGCCCCGCTGTTAAACACTTATCTTGTTGTATTATTTTAAGTTTTATTATTCGTATCTTACTTGGCCTATAATGTGGGCGATCAAGCGCCGTTTCTACATCACTTGGGCCGCCTCAAGTTAAGTTTACCCAAGACACATCTAAAAGTACCATCTGTGGTGTAGATGTGTTTAAAGTACTCTATATTCGCGAGTCGATAGAGTAGAGCTAGTCTCCATATAACTGTTTAAACTAAAAAAATACTAATCACTCCCTTTATTGGGGGACTCAACCTGACGAAACGTCTTGTTACTCATTGTTAACCTATGTTAACCTATGCCAAGGATAATGGCTGTGGGTATACAACCTTTCCTGGTTGTTAGTATATATTTTGTGGGGTCAAGTACAAAAATTTTCAAATTTATTTTTACTTGCGTCCCTTCTTTTATGTTTAAGCCCTTAATACCCTATAGGAATATTAAACTTTCACAATTAATGTAGTTGAAATTTGTTTTATGGCTTAGGATTTAAATCTAAACTTGCTCGTTACTAAATAATTTTTTTAGCAGTACGTTTTTTACTACCCGTTCGGGTTATACGCTTTAAGTACTAATTACGCTAATGGATTAGGAATTGGGAAGGTTGAATTAGGAACCTGCATTTGGTTGGAGGGAGAGTGGAAAACCCAACCCCCAGTTCACCTGACCGAGATTCGAACCTTGTTCTTCACATTCTCGCCAGTCAAAAACAAACACGTCGTCTTCCAACGATATGTTCGAAAAAAGTTTTTATCCGAATGTAACAAATGTACCATCATTTTCGTATGAGAGTGTAAAATCGTTCAGAGTACTAATTGGGAATTGGGAAGGTTGAATTAGGAACCCGCATTTGCTTGGAGGGAGAGTGGAAAAACCACGCCTCGTTCATCCTGACCAAGATTCTAACCTCGATCTCCCCGTTTTAATTCATATACGAATTTTGAATATATAATGTAGCATGAAGTGGAATGTACAGTATGGAATTGAGCTACATTATCTAATTTGAAAAAAAAAATAGGTTTTGAATTCCTGAAACGACATCTCGCTTTATTCAATTTAATGAGTTTGTTATATTATCGAGGGAGAGTGGAAAACCAACCCCCAGTTCACCTGACCAAGATTCGAACCTTGATCTCCCCATTTTAATTCCTATACGGATTTTGAATATATAATGTAGCATGAAGTGGAATGTACAGTATGGAATTGAGCTACCTTACCTAATTTGAAAAAAAATTTTAGGTTTTGAATTCCTGAAACGACATCTCGCTTTATTCAATTTAATGAGTTTGTTATATTATCGAAGGAGAGTGGAAAACCAACCCCTCAGTTCACCTGACCAAGATTCGAACCTCGATCTCCCCGTTTTAATTCTTATATGAATTTTGAATATAATGTAACATGAAGCGGAATGTACAGTATGGAATTGAACTACATTATCTAATTTGAAAAAAAAAATTAGGTTTTGAATTCCTGAAATGGGGATGAATAAGATTTAATTTTAAAGTAAGTACGCCCGTATTAGCTTCCCATCCTGTATTAATAGAGAAAGTGAACCCTCATTTGCTTGAAGGGAGAGTGGAAAACCAACCCCAGTTCACCTGACCAAGACTCGAACCTCGATCTCCCCGTTTTAATTATTATACGAATTTTGAATATAATGTAGCATGAAGTGGATTGTACAGCATGGAATTGAACTACATTATCTAATTTGAAAAAAAAAATTAGGTTTTAAATTCCTGAAATGGGGATGAATATGATTTAATTTTAAAGTAAGTACGCCCGTATTAGCTTAGAGGAAGCGAACCCGCATTTGCTTGGAGGGAGAGTGGAAAACCAACCCCCCAGTTCACCTGAGCGAGATTCAAACCTCGATCTCCCCGTTTTAATTCTTATACGAATTTTGAATATAATGTAACATGAAGTGGATTGTACAGTATGGAATTGAACTACATTATCTAATTTGAAAAAAAAAAATTAGGTTTTAAATTCCTGAAATGGGGATGAATAAGATTTAATTTTAAAGTAAGTACGCCCGTATTAGCTTAGAGGAAGCGAACCCGCATTTGCTTGGAGGAAGAGTGGAAAAACCAACCCTGTTCATCCTGACCGAGATTCAAACCTCGATCTCCACATCTTCGGCAGTCAAAAAAACAAACACGTCGTCTTCCATCAGAAAAATATTCGACATCTTAGCTAAAGGAGCTCCCGGCATGACCAAAGCTACGTCAGCACGCCCTGAAGATCTAAAAAATCAGCCTGCCCTCACACTCCCCTCGCACACCGTCGACTCCCAGGACCATCCTCCCTCTCCTCGCCACCCCCCCCCCCTCACCATGACGTCGGCGCGCTCCCCAGCACACATCATCATGATACTCTCCCACCACATTTCTCCTCACTGTCCTGAAACATGAACCGTGTATAAGAGATACCTACATCCCCTAACCACATTTCCCCTCACTGCCCAGTATTCCTAACTACATCTAGAGGGCGAGTGGGAGAGAGAGAGAGAGAGAGAGAGAGAGGGGGGGGGGTGTGAGAGAGAACTCCAACATACTCCAGGGAAGGGGTGAGGGGACACACATTACCCCTCTGCCCCAGAGTAAGAGAGGGAGAGAGAAAGAGAGAGACAGAGCGCGCGCGAGCTCCAACATACGAGGCGCGGGAGGGGAGGGAGGGGTGGTGGATGGGAACTTCCCCTCACTGCCTTAGTATTCCTAATTCTTTCTTACTGCCAATGATTTTGCTGGTAACGGTATTTCCACATACCTTCCAGGCAGTGGCGCCCATAGGGGCCACAGGGGCTCGGACTCATCTACACTTACTGAAGATAAAAAAAAAAATTTATTTCTTTTTATTTTATAACATATTTTGTAAAAAACCTTAATATGAAGGGGATTGATTCTCTATAAACAGTGAATTATTCGATTCGTTATAAATTATTTCAGTCCCAAAATAATTCATTACTCGCCTCGCTCCAATCGTCACACGACTGTACCAGAAATCAAAACTACAATGACTAATAATGGAGAAGCTGACAGGGGCCAGGCCCTCTCAGATAAGCCCTGTATTCCCGTGATAGATATCTCTCAAGGTCATTCCATTGCGAGCAAAACAATAGTTGATGGGACCAGTCTCGGCGAGCCCGCTATTCGATGAATATGGTCTATAATTTGTTTTGGCGTGTGTTAAATACCCAATAAGTATGTTTACGAGTGAAAGTGATTAATTAAAATGAATAAAGTAGATTGTGTATTAATATCTCTGTTTTTTGATTAAAACTGCAAGAACCAATTTAAATTAAACGGTTAGGAGCACATCAGTCCAGTGACTTTACATTCATGCAGGTGGATGGCAAGAAAAACAAAGCTTTTTCTAAAGCGTGGTTTGGTAAACAATAATTGTGGTTAACTACGAGTGAAAAAAAAGCTTATTTTGTTTTTATTGATTATTATTTGGTTTGTACAAGAAATGTAATCACGTCTTGGCAAATTTAATTCAAAGCCTGTATAATTTTATTCTTTCCATTTGTAGATTTGTTTAATGATTTTGTAATTATAGTGATTTTAAAAATAAGAAGACTTAAATGAATTGAATTTAATATGATAACACACGGGGAGAAAAAATCAATACCGGTAAACATTGACCTGGTCCCACCAACAATAAATACCACGCGCCACCATTGGTTCCAGGGTTCTTTAACAATCCACAATCGACATGGGACTGACGGCTTTACTTCTCCTCTGAAGGAGTTGTACAAGAGCTTTTTATCGCTCAAGAAAGATTCGTCGACTCCGGCTGGGTTAGAACCCATGACAATCGGATCCTGAGGCGGACACTTTAACCTAAGAGCACGAAGGTCGACCAATACGGAACGATCGCGTAAAATACGGGCTGGTCACATTAGCGGCTGACAGTTGTGTTCTTCATCCCGTTGCGTGTTCCTCTCCTTGTGTTCGTATCTATACAAGTATGAGACACGCTGACACAAAGAGCATATGAAACTGAAGGTGTGCAATGTAGAACTGCTAGAACAATAAGGTAGAGATTGTAAGGATAAACCCAATTAATTAACCATTGATGAAAAGTAAATAAATAAACTACATATAAAGTATAAATAAAGAAAGCAATACATTTTGGAATGGGAAAAATCAATATAAAGAATTATTTTAGTGGAGTATAACTAAAGTGATTATTAAGGGGGCCGCCTCAGTAAACGAGAAATTGTGGCGCAGACATTCAGCTCTAACATAATATTTAATTCTACGATGCATTAACTCAAAATAATGCGTACATCAAAATAAAGTCAAAAGATTTCGACAGGGCTATTTTCCTTCAATAATTCTATATTTTGAATTTTATTAATAGAAAAAAAAAGTTCGAAAATATGACAGTGGGTCATTTTCAACCACTTTTTAAGCATATTTGCGGAGCTATAAGACTAGGTAGTCTTGATAGAAAAGAGTTCTATATATAGTCATCCACCAACAAATCCAGACATTTTTTGATAGGTTCACAATAGAAAGTTTTAAGATATTTTAGTACTAGAAGCAAGCTTTCCTCTTTACTTGAGATAAGTTTCGTAGTTTCTCCCCCCCCCCCTCTCTTTCTATTGGCGTGACAAAGGGTGGTTATAGGAAAAGGGTGAAAGGGAGTATAAGCTTAGACATTATAGAGAAGTTGTTTCAGAAAAAGATCAAAACCATTGTATTTTAAGCTGAATGGCCTGACTGTTATCGGTACTTTCTCGCTAACCAAGGCGGCCAACTTAAGACGGGACCTATTGACAGGATAATATGCTTCTACGAGTATGTACAGTTTATCCTCATTCCAAAACGGTCAACCCTGCACCCACCAAGTTAAACTTGGCAATATCGTCCGCATCAGCAAGATTAAGTTTACGCTAAAGAATTTACAGCAAACTGGTCAGTGGAACTTTTCAAGATATGTAACATCGTCGATACAAATCATAGAAGATAAGAAGGTTAAACCTATCCTTGGAGGACTATACATTCAGGAGATGGAAAAAAATATCGCATCCGGACGTATATCTTGTGGTAGAGCTAATAGGACGTTCTGGAGATAGAGCTTACGCCAAATGATTGTTTTACATTGCTTGTGTAAGGATTTTATGAGTGAAATTAAGATGTTGCAAAAGTATTGATATTTTGAAAGTTAAGTCCCTCACCCAAACACAAGAATACTAAAGTAAACTAAGTAAGCAAGCAACTACCTATAAGAGTTGGATACACAAAAAGGAATCAAAGAAATTTAATTTAGGCTTTATAATTTTAACCACTTATAAATTTTTTATTTAAATTTCAAAAACCATTATAGGGTCTCTTTTTAAAAAAAATACAAATAATTTACCTTGCCAAACATTATGTAATATAGAGCTGTAGTGACCATTTTGCGAGTATAGTGAGCGTACCCACCTCTGTAACTGGAATGTGGAAAGAGGGGGTGGGGGCACACAGGTGCAAATAGCCAGGTAGCAGACTAGTCTTTCTGTGAGTGGGTTCGAGACTGGTCATTTTAAACTAGAGTCGTGGATATGGTAACCAAGTACCGTACGTGTATGAATTTATGTATAGTAGTCGTACAAATATTTGTATTCTTAAGTGTAAATATATATAATTTGTAAATAGGAAAACAAGTTACAATTGGTGACAGTGGCGGTTATTGTGAACTCGAATTAAAATGGCAGAAATGTGTGCAAAACCAACTGTATACACGGGTTCTGGTGATTGGTGTGAGTGGCTATTTCAGTTCCAACTGTCGGCAGAAATCAATGGTTGGAATGATGAAAACAAACGTTTGTTCATGGGTATGTTCCTCTCGGGGGTAGCTCTGAGTGTGTGTATATAGACTTGCTAGATAGTGAGAGAAAATGAAGGGCAATATTAGTGGAGCGGTTAGGAGACAAATTTAATCCTTTCGAAAGAACAGAACGTGATAAATTACAGTTCCAAAATTGATCTAGGTGGATTGGCGAATCGTTACTGGAGCTTTCTACGAGCTTAGGAGCCCTCGCAACTCGCGCATACAAGACTGTAAATAGCGAAGCTAGGGATGAATTATCGCGGGACCGGTTCTTGGCAGCTCTCGGGAGTGATATAAGACTTCGTGTGCGGCAAGAGTGGCCTAAGACACTGAACGCTGGCGTGAGTTTGGTTCTTGAGATGGAAGCTATAGGTCAAGTGGAGGCAGCCTATCGCGTGTGTCGAGTATCCGCAGATGATGAGTTATTGCAACGATAAAGACGAGTGAAGCTTGTGTTGTAACTCAAGAGCAACAGGAACAAATTATGAACATGGTGATGCAGACAATGGATGCCGTCCACGATGTTTGTAAATCTTTGAAAAAAGTTGCAGGTACCATTCAGACAATGAAGCAATGTCAATGAGGACGATAAATAAAGTGCTACCAATGTGGTGAACTGGGACATGTTCAGGCAAAGTGTAGTAAGGACAAGACACACAAAAAAAACTAGTTCGTGCCGGTGTGCCCGAAACCAGACTAGCAATAAATTCCGGTTCAAAACAGTACCGTGTTGAAGAAGGAAGTGTAGAGCCCTGCTCGGCCATGTTTGTGGAGGGAAAATTGTGGGACGAGCCCATAGATTTACTGATAGACACTGCCACGGCTGTTTCCTTCAGAAATGAGAAAGTTTGGCAACGAGCGTCAAATGGGAAACTTCAGCCAACGAACAGGTGAGCTATAAATGCAAGTAGTGATCATATGACTACGCTTGGTACAGTGAGTGTATCCGTTAGAATAGGGAGCTATTTTGTAACACAGGAAATGATTGCTGCAAAGTGACTGACACAGATGTGCCTTTTAGGCACTGACTCATTACGCAGAAACAAATGCGATGTTTTGCTTTCGAAAGGAATAATGCGTATGAGTGAAGGGGATGTACGCCTAAATAAAACACTAGGGGAACCACAGTTTGGGGTGTGCAGGGTGAATTTGAAAGAGACAATCGAGATACTGAGTAGACATGAGGTGCTGCTCCAAGAAGCAGTCAGTGCGAACATGGGGCTGGGGATTTTAGAAACAAACCGTCTCCTTTTTGAGAAGCATGGGGTTTTCTTGGCCCGCGTTTTAGTATCTTCCAAGGACAAGGCTATTCCAGTGAGATTGCTAAATCCACACCCACAATCTGTGACTTTATATAGTGGGACAAATATTGGATCACTGATGCCATGCGTAATGTCAGGCACGGTAGGGACTGGAGATAAAACTACCCGGGGCGAGAAGGCATCTTGTTTATTTGATTTAGACTTGGCCAAGCTATCGCCTACCCAACGTTTAATAGCAGAAGCCATGTTTAACGATTTTACAGATGTGTGTTCTTGGGGATCAAATGACCTTGGTCGTACTAATCTAGTTTATCAGTAAATTGATCCACCGAGAAGAGGACCATTCCACCGTAGGGAGGATATGAGAAGTGTTGTGAAAGGGTTGCTCCTCTGGATCGTGATAAAACCGCATTTAAAACAAGAAATGGGCTGTTAGATGTTTCCATTTGGAGTTTGTTATGGCCCAAGCACGTACCAAAGATTGATGGATCTAGTTCTATCTGGCCTCCAGTGGGATACGGCATTGGTGTACCTGGATGATATAATCGTGATTGGGAGAACCTTTGAGGAGCACATCAGTAGACTATGTGAGATGTTCAAGAGATTACAGGAAGCTGGCCTAAAAGTGAAACCATCGAATTGTAATCTATTTCGAACAAATGTGAAGTTTCTGGGTACATTATTTCAAAGGAAGGTGTGGCCGCTGATCCGGAAAAAGTTCATGAAGTGGTGAACTACCCAATACCTAGTGATATCACTGAACTCAGGGCATTTCCGGGGTTATCTTCATATTACAGATTAAGGGATTTTCAAACATCGCGGCACCCCTGTATTAGCTCACACAAAAAGGAGAGAGTTTTAGGTGGAGTGAACAGTGTGATTGTGCCTACACCTGAAACAACGTCTCACATCTGCTCCAATTCTTGCCTATCAAAGGATGGAGTTCATATTGTATACAGACGTCAGTGGGACAGGCATCGGAGCTGTTTTAAGTCAAGTACAGGAGGGAGAAGAACGCGTAGTATCCTACCTTAGTCGAGAGCTAACAAAGGCTGAACGTCGCTATTGTGTAACTAGAAAAGAGATGTTGGCTTTGGTGTGTGCAACTCGTCACTTCCGAAGTTATTTATACGGCAAAAAGTTTAAAGTACGCACATACCACAACTCTCTTCTTTGGATACAGAAGTTTAAAGAACCTGAAGGGCAGATTGCCCGGTGGCTAGAGCAATTGGCCAAGTTTGAGTTCATGGTAGAGCATCGTCCTGGAAAGAGTCACGGAAATACTGATGGACTGTCACGTTTGCCATGTAAACAATGTGGGCGGGAGGAGCTGCTGGTATCCACTATATCTCAAGATCACTCAAGCTGGGCACTTCATTGGTCAGACACGGACATCAGATTGCTACAGGACGCTAATGAATCCATCGGACACATTGCTATACTAAAGCGGGAAGACAAGGAGAGTCCAACCACCTGTGAAGCATCCAGTAGATGAGAGAACTACATGAGATCGTGGGCACAGTGGAAACGACTAGAATTACATAGGGGTCTTCTGCACCGTCACTGGCTGGAAGAAAATAAGGCAGATATACTTAAGCTTGTAGTACCACATCACCCATCTACCGATAATTTAAGATCATTGCATGATGTGATTACTGGTGTCCAATTAGTTTTTACCAATACGTTAGAGAAAATCCGACATAGGTTCTTATGGCCGAGGATGACCAATGATGTAGAGTTGTGGTGTAGAGAATGTCCTGAGTGCGCGAGAAGGAAATCACCGACCACCAAGCTGAGAGCACCCCTTGGCACTTACCTCGCAGGATTTCCCCTTTAGCGTCTAGCTGCGGATATTCTGGGACCCTTGCGAAAGACAGTTCAAGGAAACAAATACATTATTGTAGTGACTGACCACTTCACCAAATGGACGAAGGCTTATGCTATGCCAGATATGGAAGCGTCAACAGTAGCTAAGCTCATTGTGGAAGAGTTTATTTGCCAGTTTAGTGGGCCAGTGGAACTTCATACAGACCAAGGACGCCAGTTTGAGTCTAAGCTATTCCAAGAAATGTGTCAACTTTTTGGGATAGAGAAAACTCGCACAACTCCATACCACCCACAGTCAGATGGCTTGGTAGAAAGATTCAATAGAACTCTATGCCAATGCTTTCCCAGTACGTCAACAAATCTCAGAACAACTGGAACAAGGCCCTGCAGCAAGTTCTACTAGCATACCGGTCCAGACCACAAGATTCGACAAAGTTCACCCCTTACTATCTCATGTTTGGTCGGGAGGTACGATTACCAATTGACGGGATGTATGGAGAACCAGAGCCGGCCGACAGTGTTGTAAAGTATGCTCGACAGTTAAGAACAAATTTAGAAACTGCACATCGTTTGACACGAGAACATCCCGGCAAAACACATCGGGTGCAAAACGATGTGTACAACCGAGGTGCATAGATAGTGCCTATAAGGTTGGTGATCATGTGTGGCTGCATCAGCCAGCAGTCAGAAAAGGAACCTCACCTAAACTGCACAGGGCATGGGATGGCCCATATATTGTGAAGACCATAATATCAGATGTAGTCTACCGCATCCAACGTGAATCATCTAAGCGGGAACGGATGGTTGTACATTTAAAACGGCTGAAGCCATGCAGTTAGGTCCTAAGGGAACCACCATAAACAACAGACAGGGAAGAGACATATGTTAGCGAAAACTTGTCACCTGAGAAAGACTTAAGGCATAAGTCTTTTACCAAGAAGTTCTAGTTTAGATTTTTCTAATCAAGGTGAAACAAAAACTAATAGTCCGGAATTATTTGTGCTATCCAGGATTATTCCAAAGAGACGCTATACTGTGAGGCAGAGGAAGCCCACGGTATATTATCTGGATGTGTGATCATAACGACTTTCTTGTAGAGTGAAACAAAAATTAATAATAAGACAATAATAACGCTCAGTGTGATGTGTTATAATGGCTCAGGAGAGCCTCCTAAAAATGGGAGGGTATAGTGAATCGGATAATTGTAGTGACCATTTTGAGACTGTAGTGAGCATACCCACCTCTGTAACTGGAATGTGGAAAGAGGGGGTAGGGGCACACAGGTGCAAATAGCCAGGTAGCAGAGTAGTCTTCCTGTGATTGCGTTTGGAACTGGTCATGTTAAACTAGAGTCGTGGACACGGTGACCAAGTATCGTACGTGTATATATTGTTGTATAATAGTTGTACCAATGTTTGTACTCTTAAGTGTATATATATATATATTATATATAAATATATATATAAAATTTTTAAATAGTAAAACACGTTACAATTGCAAAAAGCCCCTCCTAAAAATATGTCTTAACCACTAGGTTGGAAACCATGCTACTATTTTATCTTTAATCAATTAATTGTTCACAGTTATTTTATTAGGCTACTTGATAAACTGAACATAGAGGTTTTTTCAGAATTTTAATATTTTGTCCATGCCAAATTGATAAAGAGTATTTATTAGACAATTATTGTACTTGAGTTGTTAAGTACCTAGCACTAAGTGTAAACTAGTTTGTATTTGCAAAAAATGTCTGTAGATTATGAAAAAACGTTTAAGTTTCGTTTTAAAACCTAAAATAATGATTATTCTAAACTTTGATAACTTTAGATTTGTATTTCCTTAAGGTATCCACTTAAATTTGCTGTATTAATTTTAGTGTATAAAGAAATAGTTAGGAAAAATATTAATTGCACGAACAGATTTTATAAAAATTTAATTTTCTACCAAATGTAAATAACAAGATAGCAGTGGTAGCCTAACATTTTACAGAAAGAAAAAAATTATATTGTGTCACAGATTTACATCATAGCATTTGGTTTTGAAATATTATTTAATGAAAATGGTTGTAGTTGGACACGCAATAAAGCAAAGTACATTATGTTACTGTACACAATAAAAAATAAAAAAGATAAAAAATGAAAATAGTAATAATAATAATGCCACAACAATAAAATATCAACTGATCCATCGAAACCACTATCTTAAATAGCAAAAGTAATTTCTAATTTGGCTAGATAATAGCACCTATGCGGAAAACACCTTAAAAGCATTTAGATCTATACTTTACATATATTTCGTGTTAACTTGATCTATGGACGCGTCGACGTAAAGGAGACGTCTGTCGGTATTTAAGGGGAGAGTTCAGGGGCGGAGATTTATGATTTACCCAACCCCTGAACCTAGCTCTTGAGGGTTTGGGGGGATGATCATGTATGAAGTAACATACTTGAACGGTTGCAGTAGAGTGCTGACAATTCATAACAATGTTTAAGCTAGCAAGCCCGATAGGGGCCCACCATATCAAGGTATAAAATACTTTTATTATTTGGCAACAACGGGGGTGACAATTCCATGTGTTTTGCGGGTGGTCACGATGCTCGGCGATTTATCGATACAGACGACATCTTCGGGTCATCGATATTACTGGTACTTGGAGGGCATCACTATAGTCAAGGGTCCCGGGATCTAGTTATGTAGAGGTACTACATAGTAACAATGAACTTGGACGGTTTAAGTATTCACAAGTTAAGCCAGTTATTCCACGAGTACGGATGTCCATTTTTATTATTCTTTTTCTTATGACCAACATCACATTTTTGTATCATCTTTTGGTATTTACTATTATATCAGGATTCACAAACCTACATATTATTTGGAACCCACACAACTACCTTGCCTGCAACCTTACCACTCCCACAATCTAACCTGACAGAATGAGCTAAGGACGCGACAAATGGTCGGAATCAATAACATTTTCAAACTATATATCTATGTTGTAGCACTTCACTTAATTCAAATGACATCTACAAACTGTAATCTGCACCAAATGCTAAAATAATATAAACGAATTTGGAGAAGAGAATTAAAACTGATATATTCTGCAATAATATAATTTGTGTTCTACTCACATTACATGGATGTTCCCGGATTCGATTACCATGCTTTCACCAACTGTTCTGCAAGTATGGCGGAGTAGAAGACGTCTAACTCCTTGAACTCAACATTGAAGAAAGGCCTGAATATCGCTGGTCCAATGCCATGAGCTACGAACACTACTTCTACACTACGGACTTCCTTGGCACCTTCTTTCTCCACTGCTCCAAACTCCCCCCCCCCACCCCCCCGCCCCTTTGCCTTTCCTTTTTCCTTATTTACATGCCCAATTTGCTAGTCATAAAAAGAGTATATAATGGGCGATCCCTAGGTTCACGGTATTGTAATTCCTTGTTGGATATCCTCGAAGGAGGAACCTCTGCTCCAGCACCTCGAGAAGATACTGCTGACCGTGATGGTTGGGACGTGGGAGTCGCCGCCTTAACGCCGAGGGAATCTTGTTTATTGATCCAAGTATTCTGCAAATTTCCAAGTCCTTCAGACTTAGTTTAATTTGTCGGGATGACAATTATGATTCCAAGTCCTTCAGACTTGTTGAGATATAAAAGTAAACATACTCTTATGGACTATGTCTTTCGGACTTAGTTTAATTTGTCAGAATGACAATTATGTTTCCAAGTCCTGATGATTTCATTATATGCCATTGCGCCGTGAACGTCATGTTCACGTACTCAATTTTGTATGACTCCAAGCAGGTTGTCTAATGCCATTTCATGAAGACCTAGCTAGGTCAGTATCTCACAGCATTCTTGTTGCCACCCCATTTTCTGTGTTACTATTTTGGGTGCGCAAAGTGCGGAATACGGTTAAGTTTGTATGGTGGCCCGCACAGATAGTATTTTCATCTACCCCTTGTTGGCACCTCATTTGTTCAAGTATTGAAAGTTAGTGTGTACTAGATTTTATGTATACCCCAGGGAGTGGGTAATAGTATAAATGTGCTATTGAGTGCTCTGGCAGTACCCACTGGGAAAGGACTGGCCATAGTACAGTTTTGTATAGACACCTGTTTGTTAGTCATCGACTAGTGTAACTGAACTACGGTCATCTTACCGTTTATTATGTTTGATGTCGTTCCTTTGTCTATTGTCAAGCTAGGTAGCTTGTCCGACACATAACTTGGTAACTCTAAAACTATAGGGTTAGCCGGTTTGCTTTACATGTTTCTAACCCTCCATGTTCTCTTTTTAGACCTTTTCCGGTGGAAGTCTGGCGCTAGCCCAGCTGTCTTGCTATCAACTTAACTTTTATTTGACTGTTGCCGTGTCGCCATGGACACGTTCTTTTCCCGTGCTACGGGTAGTTCCTATGTTTTTGGAATTGTTAACTATCATTAACTGTTGTAGCCCCCATATCACCATTTTTGTTATTTTTATAATAAATCTATTTTTGTTACCTATTCAACTCTTTTACACTTATGAAATATGTTCCCTACCTACCTATGCTAAATATAACGGTAGAATGTGTATATATATATATATATATATATATATATATATACCTTTATAAGCTATTAAATAGGTTTTTTGAATAGTGAGCTTAATTATGGACTTGGGTTCAACATTTTTTTAACTAGACACTAACATTAGAAATATAAAAGTAACCCTAGCCTTAACTCAAAGAAAATGTTTTAAGCATTCTCTAAAAACCATGTTTAATAGAAAACAATTTTTTCAAAAAACCTCAAACTAATTAGGTACTTTTAGTTTCATACAATAACTTCATTCCTAACCCCTCTATAGTTTTCATGAGCGTACGGTTTTTGAAAAACACCTTTTTATTCAACCTGTAGATTGCTTCTGGGAAACAACTGAATCAGTGGCGTGCAGTGACTTTTCTCAAAGAGGACTAGGTTCGAAGACACCTTTCATCATGGGGCTAAAGAGGAATACTTTCCATATAATGTACAATATGTTAACGTAGCAAATACACTTTTACAGGTCATAGGGTAGGCAATTTTGCTCCTTTCAACCTATTCACAATATTTAGACATGAAATAAACAAACAAATACATAAATAAAGATATAAATTAAACAAAAACATCAATAAAAATAAACAAATAAATGAGTAAACACCCAAATAAGAAAGTAATAGTATAATATTACCTTTATTTGTATATCAGTGCAATCCTTCTGGCACCTTTCTGAATGAATTTGTCGATAACAGTGTCATCTAGCAAGCCTTTTTACAACAGACAACAGGGAAAGTGTGGAGAGCCTATTCTCACACTGGGTGTTACAAACAGTCGTCTTAATACGTTTCAAACAACAATGGATGTGCTCACTGGTGTTGTTGATATCAAACAACATAATTTATATGTTTCTTGGGAGGCTTCTCCTGCTAAGTCTGTTTCCTCCAGGAACTTCATAATTTCAGTCACAGTCTTGTCCAAATGTCTGGTAGTCTGTAAACTAACTCACTCCGAAAAATTTCAAAATTGAAAAGACTACCATAGCTTGACTGAAGTGACTTAAATAAACTGTCAGGAAATCGAGATATAAAGCTTTGAATATTTTTTTTAGTCTAGCTGCTTAATAAATGGAAGTGCATTAAGATCTTGAAACCTCAGATCCATTTGACCAACCATGGTGTAAATAAGTGCATTATAAAGACGCACATGTTTATTTCTGGGATTCAATTAGTCATCTTCTCTACGTTTCTTTTTAGGAGCTTCCACATTGTCATCATCTTCTAATTTTCTATACGTCTCTTCAAACTCGTATCTAGCATATTTGAGGTGAGAAATCGTCTCTTTTATCTTATCGATGACTAGATAGCTGTTGCCCGCGGCTTTGCTCGCGTGGAAGTTGATTATATACAAATACGAAAATATACATATGTATTTACAGATTAATTTAAAATATTACGTTACGTTGATGACCATAACTTGACCTCAGATCAAAAATAATGCAAGTCCGATACAAACTTTCACCCCCTTTTTCATCCCTTATTAAATAAAATTTCAAAAATTCCTGAAACACGTATTTATTTGTTTTACGTCAATAACCGAAATACAAAATTTTGTTTATGTAACTTTCAAAATGACGGACTTTCATACATATTATCATACATATTATCATCCCCTATTTTGACCCCTTTGAGGTGGAATTTTCTAAAATCCTTTCTTAGTGGGTGCCTACATAACAAAATGAATATACAGTCCAAATTTCATGCTTGTAGCCTTGATAGTTTGCGCTCGGCGATGATGAATCAGTCAGTCAGTCAGTCAGTCAGGACATGTTATTTTATAAGTATAGAAGTATTTCACATCGAAAGTTTTGGTTTGAATAATTTTGAATAATGTGTCTGTGAGAGAGAAAATGTGTCTGAAAACCTTTAGCAGAAAGGCGAAATCAAAATCTCTCAATGATGACGCATACCCTTTAGCAGTTACGAAAGCATCAGTATCCCAACTATCTGGATTTTCAGCAATATTCTCAAAAAACTGTATGAGTTCTGTTTTATTTTAATTCAGCATGTTCAAAATTCTGTAATCGTATTTATACCTTGCACTGGCAGCTGTTGGAAACCACTTCTTTACCTGATATTTATTAAGAGCGTTAATGCGTTTCAATGAATGTGAAAAGAAATTTGGAATGCCATTCAATGTCTTGAAAATATCTCGTATTCTGTTATATGATTCACAGACTAAAAGAGAACAATAGTGAGTTTGTTAACAGTGGATGAAGAGTGCACCTAGGTACCCCTTTTTCACAAGCGTGTTTACATTACATCATCAGTACATTCAGTGATGTATTTTTGAATCTTGTTGAAGGTTCTTTTAAACACCCCTCTACTCTGGAGATGAAAATTCAATTTACTATCGTATTTAGAGAGTAACTGCATTAATTTAAGGTAGTTTCCCCAGTTAAGGAAATCTTTCCGTTCGTCGTGACCTCTGAATGGTAGCTCTTGTTTAGCCAAAAAACAGCACACATCAATTATTCGTTCCATTAGTTCCCGGTTTGAATTAACCTTTCCATTATGTTTTAAAACGTCTATCTTTTTATTTGCTCACTCATTTGAAAATCTATTCTGGTTTTCCCGAAAGTTTTTAATTTAGTTATTGCGGATAGGTGTGAGTGAGTCTATTCATGGCGCATCTAGGATTTGTTAAAATTGCTGATATCACATAAGCCGTTATTATTCCACCCTCACTGATTTGTTTCGAACAAAACACAAGGCCAACAATACAGCTTGTTTCTTTATTTACATGCAGTTAACCATTTTGAAGAAGTATAATATTCTGTTTTGAAATTACGTGTATAGTCTTTCATTTTTATTTTAAAAGAAATGTCTGGAGTTGCCCTACCTTTCATTATTACTTACTGCTTTTATTAAAAATTGAGGGCTCCAAACTAAACTGTGAATAATCGGTCGTGAACAGAGCATTGCGAGAGATGATCGGCACTGCTACATCCCACTAAACTACCTTCACTAACCCTGCTACTTGTCTTAGGTTCCTTCCCCAAGCTTTGTTGTGAGGGAACAGTTTTCAAATCCGAGTCCCCTTCCATAGTTCACACTTTCAAACACTGTCAAACTAAATTGACTATCAAAAACTTTAATATTTAACAATATCGCTTTCATTAATAGAAACAATTCCATACGCTTAACAACCAAAAACGCTACCATTTATAATAATCAAACAAAAATTGCATTTACTTGTGACATAACGCCAAGTGTTAGCATATATCTTATTATAGAGACGGACTAGGCTGGCTTCAACTGGTCTTCTCCCCGGGGATAGCCGGTAAGACTCGAGCGCTTCCGATGCAAGATGGGAGAGGTGAAGGGAGCCGCGCAAATAGCAGGAGTCAGGAATATCATTGAGTATTGTGACAGCGCTTCTGATGTTAGTATGTTGTCATTGTAGAGAGGGGGAGGGGGGATTAAACGCACAAATAGCGGGAATATTGTTGAGTATTGTGAAATAAACTTTGACTCGGATTTTATTTTAAGCCTTTATTTCCCGTGAAAATTAAACTCAAAGTAGATAGACTAAAAATGTCTAGGGACTGGCCTAGTTCTACTGAAGTGAAGAGACGGGTAAAGAAAATTACTACATTAACGGCTAATACTATTGGATTACGCTGTGGCTCGTGAGAAGACTTGCAGCCTACGATTGTATGAACACCGACTAGCCAATCTACCCATGCAATATTATCAAAGGGAACGATTTCTACGTTGCCAATGGTGTTATAAAATAGTTACTTTTAGATCTAGTATGTAATTCATTAAAAAGAATATATTGTTCAGCAATCCTAATCTAAAAGTGATTATGGATAAATTTGATATTTACGATATTTACGATAACTTAAGGAAAAATGTAGTAAAAGTAATGAATATTTTACTATTACGCTAGACCCCTGCACGAGCAGGCCTGTAGAGGTATCTTCTCCGCCAGTGAGAGGGTGAGAAGAACATTTTATTTGTAATATTTGACTATTTAGAGAACGACAGTTGATTTGTCTCCTTTTCCTGGGGGACAAATGAGGGTCAACAAATGATGAAACTGAGTCGATGGCCTAACCGTCAGGAAGGGGAAACAAAAAAGCTTCGAGTACATCGTACATGGTTTGAATTTGCCACGTTCCCATTGGTGCAAATTCAAACAAGGTGAAGAAGGTAAGGAAGGTAATGACGAGTAAATAGCGGTCCAACCGAGGTATTAAGTAGGGACCGAGCAAATCAGAGACTCTTGTTTAAAAATCCTGCAGGACTCGGGCGAACCTTGTGACGCTCGGGGAGGACTTTATTTATAATATAGTACTAATACTATTTGTTAAGCATTCAAGATATACTCCCATTATAATTTACTTAATCAAGTGTAGTGTGTTAAATATACCATTCCTCCCATTATATCAACGGGGTAAGGCATAATGCATTATATATTGAATATTAAGGAATTCACAACGCAATAAAAGTCTAATCCTTTAGTAACTACCCTAAACTTTCAATAACTTAATGGCCGAAAATAAGTTATAAAAATGAACGTAAAAAGGGTTAGAATACAATTTTCGAATGATAGCATGCGGTTGTTTTACTTTTAAATTATTTAAGCATGTATCACTATTTTCTACTACTATTTTGCCCTATGATAAATAGTTTATAGTTGAGACCACAATATTATTGTAAGAGACCAATCACAATATCGTTATTATTGTATTAAGCATTTTACTATTTTGCTTTTGAAGTAAACTTGAAACTCAGTAAAAAAAATTAAATGAAAGCAGCAAATTAGGTTATATAAGCGGTAAGGAGGAGGTCATGGTTTGAATTCCACCTTAGTGTAGTAAATGATTTTCTCTAAATAGATTCCTACTCTCCTCCACGCAAATGCGAGTATATTTATTTGAAAGTTATATATTCCCTATCCCTAATCTTATAGTGTAGGCATTGATGGTCTTGTAATTGTCAATTTGAACGACACTCGAATTTTTGCTGATACTAATAATAATTGTACTACTAATCAGTAGTGAATATTACATTCATTTTAAAGTTAAATTGAACTTTAAAAAATTACAATAAAGCCCAATTTAGTGTATTATTTTAACTGTTTATATTGTTATTTGAAAATGAAAATATTTTTATTTATTTAAATGTGTATTTTGTTAAGTATCGAAGGTGTCTGTTTTTGATAGCACTATTCTAGTGTTTGTGACATGATGGATTTAACTTAAGTTTTTGTGCCTATAAATTCTGAAAAAAAACAAACAGTCAAATACATTATTTTGTATCGATGTCGAGGGAAGCTAGACGTAGAGAACACAACACTATACATTGTGAAACAGTGGCGTGTGGTCAATTCTGGACAAAGGGAAGCAGTGAGACTACAATAAAGGGGGTCTGATGGACCATAATTTAATTGGAAACTCACACTGGTCCTTCCTTGGTTCTTTGTATAGTTAAAAGTATTATGGGGAAGAAATGAAGGAGGGTGACAAAAAATATGCTTGTAATAAAACAAAATAATTGGTTATCCTATAAATATTACTCAATCATTAACTTGTATTTATATTTAAATAATAATAAATTAATAATAAAATAATATCAATAATAATATTAACAATAACTATAACAACAATAACAACAACAATAATAATAATAATAATAATAATAATAATAATAATAATAATAATAATAATAATAATAATAATGGTCAATTTACGAGTGGCGAAGTTTTCTCTAGGGTTGTGATCTGCCAATGAGTTTGACCTTTGGCATGCCCTTTAATAGCTTTGAAAATATTAATAATATCAATAAATCAAGATTTATTCTACAAACCATTATTCAAAGTAAATAGTAAGGTCAACAATATAATTTTTAACCTACCCAACACCCTGACATTTACTAAACACTAAACATAAAATTTAGTTTTGAAATGGCAAATTTTTGTATAGGTTACCTAAATGTGGAGTGCCTGTTTAAATTATTTTTTATCGTCAAAAAACAGGAGCGAAAACCTTTGTTTCAAAATAATACTCATGAGTTTTGACACAGCAGCCCTTCTCTTCCCCTGCTACACTTGTTGATGCACTCATCATTATATTACTGTAAGCAAAGAAACAAACCGCTTCTCTTGGCAGATCAAACACACGTCAATATTCTTGTAAATTAAAACTAAACTTATTGTAACTTGGTGATAAATACATTTATTTATAATATAGTGTCCACAATTATATCTAGAAACAATAAATATTGCTACAAACAACCTAAAAAAAATCAGATTTTAACAGTATAATATTACGTACGATTATACATCAATATCAAACGTAAGCTGAGCTACTACTAGCCTAGGGATACGCTGATTCCCTTTCCCTCATGAGGGCTGGATACACCCAGAAAAAAAACAACCGATCGTTTGAATAAAGAGTGAGACCAAATGGCTGGCCGGTCAGCCTGAGAAAGGACTGACTGGTTGATATAATAGTAGTCTAGTACGGCGTATGAGATCAACTTGACCTTGACAGGCTGGATTTGGTCACGTGACCACGCCTCCTGCTCTCTGATTGGCTGTTATTTTCCCCACCCCTTACCTACTTTCCTCTGATTGGCTGAGCCCTTCCTTCCCCCTCCTCCAGGCCTTCCTCCCCCCCCTCCAGCCGTCCAACCACGTACATGTTGCCGAATAATTATTGTTAATTGATTATTGTTAATTAATTGGTAGAATTTTTTTATTCACGGCGGCCGTGTTGGTTCTTGCTTAATTGGTTGGAGTTAGGCGTTCCTCGCGCCATGGCTGGAGACCTTTCTCTATCAAACTTCATCATTAATTATTGTTAATTGATTAATTGGTAGGATGGGGGGTGGAGTTTTTATTCATGGCTGCCGAGGTGCTGCGACCCTTCTCTATCGAGCTTCAGTCGTGTAATGCCAACTTTCTCCTTCACCCCGCTGTTGGTTTTTTTCCCCCTCCCCCCAATGCCAACTTTCTCCTTCACTCCGCTGTTGGTTTTCCCCCCTCCCCCCTACAGGCTGCAAACCAGTTGATTCTTGCTTAGAGACGTGTTGAGACAAGAATAGCCTTTTCTAGCAGGTGTGTGTTCAACCGGGGCCTACGAGAGCTAACGGGCCTGCATGCTCTACCCCCACCAATGAGGTGACGTCATGCTAGCGGTCCTTCCCGCCGCTTGGACTTCACAGCGTTTAGTGCATTCTGCTGCGTTGTTTGGACGTGCTAAACATTATATTATATAATAGTTTTGTGTTTTGTTCGATTATTAGGGACGGTTTATGATTTGACTATTGTTGTATGCTTTTGTGTTAGTATAAAATTATTATATTTTACCTTAACAGTATAATAATATATTATTATAAGAGTCATGCCTTCCAGATGTTGTGTGCCCGGATGTCAATCAAATTATGACTCTAAGACGAGTGATGGCTTAAAATCTGTATTCAAGTTTCCTACAGACGTATTTTTGAAAGATAAATGGACTCGTGCTATTCATAGAGATAAGTTCGTCCCCACAAATACGTCTGTGGTTTGTGAAGAACATTTGACCGATTGTGAAATAATTAGGGAAGATAAAGTAACACGGCAAGACGGAACAGTATTAACGTGTAAAAGAGAGAGGCCTAAATTAATAGATGGATCATTTCCTACAGTATTCAAACACCAGCCAGCATATTTATCAAAAGATTTACCAAAAAAGAGAAAAACACCAGATGAAAGACAAAGGGAAATTGAAACTATTAAAAAACATAAAGAAGAAGAACTTGCTTCCAAATATAAAAATAAAAATTTCTCTGATTTTAAATCAAATTTTTCAAGGCACTACAAGCAAGAGTTAGGGTATACAGTCATAAATGATGAAAATAAAATTGCCTTTGTTAAACTAAATCTCACAGAAAGTTCACCTTCAATTTTTCTATGTTTAAGTGTAAATCTAAGTTTAGATAGTACGATTCATGTTAAAGGTGTAGACATTACTAGAAACATTTTTAGAATGTTAGGCAATGAACATGAACAGTATTGTAGCTTGTGGTCAACATTTAGAACCATTCTTGAAACAGGAAACAAAGTAGAGATGAATCGGGTGGAAAGTTGTAGTGAACAATTGAAATGATACATAAAGACAGCTCAAGAGATTCTAAGTAAGTGTCAAACTTTGGAAATAACGGAAGAAAATGTTAAAATAAAAATAAAATATTTAGAGGAACAACTGAGCCTTATTCTAAATGAATCCCCTCGCTATTCACCTAGGATGATTATTTGGGCTTGCACACTATATTTTACTCATCCTGCCGGCTATATTGAACTAAGAAATACCAATGTCTTGACACTTCCCCACCATCGATATCTAAATACTTTTAAAATGAAATTAGGTACTGGCTCATCGGGACTTAGTAAACAGCAATGTGACTACTTGGAAAAGAAAAAAGAAATGTTGAACGACAAAGAATTATTTGTAAATATATTATTAGATGAAGTTTATATACGTCCAGACGCAACGTACAAAGGGGGAAAAAATAGAGGGTCTGGTAATGTAGGATGGTCATGCAGAACTGGCAGTAACAGTTCAAAAATTTATGATTAGCTCAATTTTGTCAAAATACAAAGATGTTGTCGGCCTTTTTCCTCAGATGCATATGAAAGCAGTTATTATTAAGTATTCTAAAGGCAATATCATTAATTGGGTTCCGCATTGTGAGTATTATATCTGATAATAATAGAGTTAATCGAAAGATGTTTGAAATTTTATGTGGGGGACAAATGCTACCATCAATAACTAATCCTTTTAATGAAAGAGACTCAATATTTCTTTTTTTTTTATACAGTTCACCTCTTCAAGTCAATCCGTAACAATTGGCTGAACCAACGTGACTCCCAACAAACGCTCATATTTCCTGAACCAGAGGTTATCCTGAAGCATATAAACAACACGGATGACCATGACGACAAATCTACCTTGAACTTGCCCCAAAATCGTATGTGTGCAAGACTAAGTGACATTAAGAACATTCATAGATTAGAGCAAGATAAATTGTTGAAATTAGCCCCAAGTCTGACAAGAAAAGTCCTTTACCCAACTTCCGTAGAAAGACAAAACGTTTCTTTGTGCTAAAAATTGTTCGATGAAAAAAACATAGCTGCCTTAGAACTAGTCCAAAAGAATACAACAGGTACTTCTCAGTTTTTGACCATAATATCGACATGGTGGAAAATTGTAAATACTAAAAGTGTCATCAGTGGAACTAAATTAAGAGACGTGTTTAGAGAACCAATCAGATGTGATTAAAGTAGAAGCCTAAAATTTCTCTGTTATTTTGGAGAGTGGCTTGATCAATGGTCAGATTTTAGTGAAATGGAATATAACAAACCAGGAAATGCATGGGGAAAACTTAGTTTGGAAACAAGATTTTCACTTAAGCACACTACAAATACATTAATGATGCTGTGTAAGTACTTATTAGAAACCCATGGAAATGTTTTCAAGTACGTGTTACTAGGCAAATTTCAAAATGATTATATTGAATCTAGATTTGGACAATATCGTCAAATGAGTGGAGGAAATTATCAGATAAGTGTAACTGAGATTTTGGAGTCGGAAAGAAAAATAAAAGCACTATCTATGCTGAAAGTAAAATCTTCTAGAGCTGGCGAATTTTCAATAAGTGAAATTTGTATCGGAGCAGAAGATGAATGTGAAGAAAAAATGATGAGATTAGTAGTGTCAACGATATGAATTTATTTGAGTCTGTAAGCAAAGAAGACGTTACAGATAGTGAAATAATGACTTTGATATATATCATAGGCTATGCAGTTTACAAAGTGGGCAATTCGTGTACTTGCACGGTGTGTAAATAAGTGTTACAATACAATGATATGATGGATTTGAAGAACACTAGGACGGAAGAGAACTATCAATACTTGCAGTTCATTGACAGAGGAGGTTTAAAAAAACCAAAACCTGAATTCGTTCAACTGTTAGTGTTAGTGTTAAAACTATTCAAGTGTTTAACATCAAGCATATACGAAGAAATGTTTTTGGCCAAAAAAATCACAAAAGGTTTTTTATACCGACTCGCAATGCAATTGGGAAGAGAGTTTTGTGAGTTAACCACTAAAGACTGCACTAAGTGTGAACAACCTTATCTAGTTTTGGTAAAAAAAGTGATTACAATATTCTGTAATATTTTAATTAATAACTATACAAATATTTTGAAAGACAGACTACAATATAAGAAAAGCGAAAAACGTAAATTAAATAAACTTTCCTGTTAACAACATCAAGTAAATTTGTATCTAAAAATTTGTAAAAAAATGTAGCCTAAATTATGTTGATGCTCAGTTACTTTTGTACCTCTTTTAATACATTCAACATTTGAAAACATTATAACTATATTTAAAAATAAATTAAGAACAAGTATTATATTCTAGCTTAAAATCATTTTAGTAAGAATGTAAATGACACATATCATTCGTCAATAATTTGTACTTAACATTAATAACCTTATAGCACACAATTGATTCTAGTAATTAGATTCAAATAATATAACTGGCGTAAGGAAGAGGGGAGTATTGATTGTGGTTGATAAAATCAAATCAATATAGTTATAAAAAAATTACAACGTATAAAGCTTCAACAGAACACGATTTATTGGAATATTACATGGGAACGCACGCTAGTTACAGCTGTAGTAGGACTGCTATCGTGACGTCACCGCAGAAACATGCAGGCCCGTTAGCTTTCGTAGGCCCCGGTTCAACCCTTTCCCCCTCAGCTTTCACTTCCGGAATTCACCCCACAGAGCTGAACGGTGATGCGAAAATTCTGATAATTGCCACATCCCGCAAATAGGGGACACATGAATCGCTGTGAGCCCCACAGAGCCTGTCATGAACAAAGGGAGTCGCTGCCCTCGCCATAAAAACTTCCCAACGTGCTATTAGCCTTTCTTCCTTGAATGCCCTCACAAACACTTTGTAAATAACTAGGGGGAAAGCTAACAAAAAAAAAAGTGTTTTACAAACCCTGGCTCTACAAGTTTAGAAATAATTAAAAAAACGCGTATTAATTAACTTAATATTGTTTTGAAATCACTGAAAGGATCGGTAACTGAAATATAAAAAGAGTAAAATTGTGTGTTTATTGAATGCAAAATAAAAGCGGTTCGGAAATTATTTCAAGTTTAGTATGAAAAAACGCCTATTAATTTAATTTTGAAATACTAGAATAACTCGTAGGTCTATTCATACGTCAAGTCTGCAACTTTCACAATAGTAGCATGTTATCAATTTTAGAAGCAAAATAATTTTTTTGTTTTAAAAACCCATCTATACAAGCTAGTATACAAAATAAAAGTGGATCGGAGTTGTCTCCACGCAAATGCGGGTTAACTTCCTCTAAATCAACTTTCCCAAGATGAAAACAAACCTATCTTAATTTTGTTTTGAAATCGCCGAAAATCAATTTTCCCCCCACAGACATCCTTACATGTGAATCGAACCCGGGACCTTATGATTTCTAAAAGTTGAAACGCCATTGCAAGTACAAAATATTTTATTTTGAGTTGAACAAAAAGTGTGTTCATTAATCGACCAAATAGTAGAATGTTTGAATCTCGGACGTGCGAACGGGGGGTGTTTTTTTCACGCAAATGCGGGTTAACTTCCTCTAAATCAACCTTCCCAAGATGAAAAAAACACCTATATTAGTTATAAAACTAAACTAAGCATATCTCCTAGGAAAACGTATATTATTTATAAAACTAAAAGTGTTCACGCCTAATAGAAAAAACACCTCTATTAAGGATGAAAACAGAAATAAATATTCTACAAAATGCTTTCAATAATTAAAAAAACACTAAAACTTACTAAGCATATGCCTCCTACTTAACTATTCATTTTATCAAAGTCATAACTGCCAAAGAGTTCCAAAACATTTTTTGTCAGTAAATTCTCAAATTAAAATATCTACATCGGTATTTGAAACACACTGATATTCAAATTATCTAACAGGATAAGGTTGCTGTACCACTCTTTGCTCATTGGTCTTCAAAGTAATTATAATTCTTTCAAAGGTTGTAGATTTTATTTTTTTGGATATGTCCATCACGAATCCGTCATTTTGGTCTCAGTACATACTTCCGAGTACACACCGAATATTACTTCATGCAACTCCCAAATAGACGAACGACAATCAAATGTATTTTTAAGCATTCCTAAACTCATTCTCATTTCGTTCTCGTCACCCCTAACCAGGTTTATGGCCGTCGTAAACAGTCTGACTCTCCAAGTGGAGTGCCCGCTGTTCAATACAGGGTGTTTGTAAAATAAGTAAATATATTAGTTTGAGAGACTATAATAATAATAATAATAATAATAATAATATTTAGCACCGCCTCTTACTACCCGTTCGGGTTATACGCTTTAAGTACTAATTACATTAATGGATTTAGGAATTAGAGGAAGTGAACCCGCATTTGCGTGGAGGGAGAGTGGAAAACCACCCCCAGTTCACCCGACTGAGATTCTAACCTCGATCACCCCCCCGGCCTCAGCAGTCAGGCTTAACGCGACAAGCGCATTAGCCAACTACGCCGCCGAGGCGGGTTTGAGAGACTATACATTTATTTAAAATTTACCCTCGTCAACGTGTTCAATAATAGTACCACGTTCTGATATCCACTCGGGCTACACGCCAAGACCTAATGCAGGTGGTTCAATTCCAGGGCATAAGCGAAAATACTGGTTTAGTTTTTTAAAATAACTGCCCTGACTGGTATTTTGTACATTTTCCTGGGTTCATTTCCCATTCAAAGACAGAAAATTTTAATTGTTGATTTACAATGTGATCGATCAAATATTCAAGCAACACTACGTTAGCGTGTCTGTATAGTAAACTCATGGTCCCGGGTTCATTTCCTGTACAATGGCAGAAAATTATAATCGTCACTTTAGACATTTATTAAATTCACGTTTCAGCAAGGTCTGTAGTCATTCATTTATGATGTGTGTGTGTGTGTGTATGGGTTGTAAACAAATCCGTTGGAATATTACCCAATTTAGAGAGAGAGAGAGAGAGAGAGAGAGAGAGAGAGAGAGAGAGAGAGGGAGACAAAACTTAAAAATACAAAGCAAACGGAAAAGATCACAAGTTATGGCTGTTCCTTTGTTTGGTCATGCAGCACAGTTTGAAATATGCTGCAATTGCAGACAAATACATTCGTTTCCCAAACTGTCTATTGACTGAACAGTGTAGCTCTCTCCCTCTTGTTTGTTTTCTTTGCTCTCAATGGCCGTTTATAACCTAGCGAGAGAAACCAGCCCGAATGTCTTACAGCCATTATTAACGGTCTAAGTTGACGGCCTGGAAAAATTGTTCAATTTCCCCCCCCCCTCCACAGCATAAACGAAAATACTGGTTTAGTCTTTAAAATAACTGCCCTGTAAAGGGTCCCGGGTTCAAATATTCAAGCAGAACTTTAGTGTCTGTATAGTAAACGCCTGGTCCAGGGTTCATTTCCTGTACAAAGGCAGAAAATTATAATCGCCCCTTTAAATTCATGGCGCGTCTTGTGGAACAAAACCCCCAACCGCTTCGTGTGTATATAGGTGCGTCTTACTACCCGTTCGGGTTATACGCACTTACGCTAATGTGTAATGGTAGGGTGATTGTGAGATGAAATGAAGGACCTACAGTTTAACGTGGAATCCAAACCACGGTGGAGGCCTGGCATTCCCCCAACATTCACAAGATGTCTTGTCAGAGGCGAAGGAAGGGTTTGGAAATCAGATAAATCTGTGCCGGGACCAAGGATTGAACCCCGGCCGCCAGCACAGAAGTCTGACACCTTACCCCTAGACCACCAGGTCACCACAGCCTATATGTACGCGTTGTCAAGGGACACTGGTTCAAATCCGTACAGGGGGGTGAAAATGAGATATTATCCTACGGGGGATAAACGCATGGTCCAGGGTTCATTTCCTGTACAAAGGTGCTGCGAGGAATCACGACAAACAGTGTGAACAAAAAACAGTTTGAGAAGTACAGTCTTAGACCGCGCGGGCAACAAAGCGGGTTCCATTTTTATTAATGTTCAGCACGCTGATAATAAAGATTACTAATTATTTTAAAAAGGATGGTATAATTTCAATTTCAAAATATAACTGCACTAGTTACATATGCTCCCTTGAGAATATAAATATTTGATAATACTTAGGTATAGAGCCGTTTACCTGCAGATCATAAACACCCCCTCCTACCCCACCCACATTAGTCATTGTTGCGTGATTTATCATTAAGAAACATACCACGCGTCGACCTAACAGGGAAAGAGACAGACGATGCGAAACTTCATTGAATACAAAAAATCTTTAGTGCATTCAATCTAGAATTGAACCCTGACCTCTAGGATATCAGTTAAGCACACTAGTGCATTAGCAGTTATGCAGGTACCCGTCTTAACGAGCGTTATCAAAACAATTGAGTGGCTTATACGTGCATCAAGCATCAGATAAGAGAGAAAAAAACGACTTGCATCCTTGATTGTTATCATCTTCAACGTAAAAACAACAAAAGAGCACACAGCAGACTTTACCTGTGAATAGAATTATTTGTAAGGTGTTTTACAAGTGAAGTTTAACCCCCTTCAAGAGAATTTTCTTCGAATACCAATGCGGTCAAAGAAACTGTTTTTTAGATTAAGTGAAAACCGGTGTAGTTTGAATGATTCAAAGGTAATAAATGCAGGTCTAGGCAGTTATAAAATGTATTGTCTTAAGTATCAGGGAAAAAATACTCAATAATTTAAACAAACACATAACAGTATTAGTTTATAAATACAGATACAAATTTAAATTCTTTATACAACTTAAGAGCCAAAGTCAATTCTTTTTAATATAGACCCTAAAAGTGTTTTCAGGTGGGTCCTATGTGACATAAATGACAACTCGAGGCCAAAACATTATTTTTCAGTAGAGAAGAAACCGCTATCATTCCCCCCTTCTTTTCCTCGACCCTTTAGAAGTGGTCAGTTCAGGTCAAGCCGAGGTTAGTTGGACCGCAATGCTCATAAAACAGATTGTAATAGGTCCTGCCTGGTTCAGTCTGTAGGCAAAAACTTCTCGAACCAACTTAGTTCTGGAGTGAGTGTAGTTTACACAACACCACTCGTCTGAGTTTTTGGGTGTGTTTCAATTTAGTCTGAAAGCCAAATACAGTTTTGAAAATATGAGAATTCTTTAACATTACATTTTAGTTTAACTGACAGTTCATAATCAATTAATTAGTTGAGCTAACACACGGAATATTAGTGGCCTTATCTTACGAGCAAAGATGGGGAGGGTAGTTTAGGAATATGCAACTACATTCAATGAAGAGAGAGGATGGAAATAAATTTGTTAAATTATAAGTTGAAAACCTTTCGGTCAAAATTCTAACCCTGAACTCCACGTCAATAGTGACAAAGGGGATGCTTGCCAAACGCCTCAGACCGCTAGCTAGAGATGTGAGACTGAAAATTTTCCCTATATTTTTTTGCCAGAAAATTTCTAAACAGAAAATTTTAAATTATTATTTCTGTAAAATAATTTCATCTGATTAAGTGAATAATAATAATATAATAGTAAAAATAATTAGTGGTAGTGATAGGAATAATATTAGTAAAGAAACATCTTCTTCAGTGGCCACACGGCCTAATACACTACTCTCGCAATAGACTATACTGCCTATGACATGGAGATTGGAGCTCGATCCCTGTCGGGTGCACTGAGGTGGGGTTTCCAAAATGGTTTTTCACTCTCGCTCCAAACAAATGGGAGGTGGAACTCCTCTAAATTCAATCTTCCTCATCCCTAACACATTGGAGTAATTATTACATAAGCATGTAAGCCAAAGAGTAATAAGACGAGGTATTAAAAAATGTAGTAAAGAAACAAATTAATGTGAGCCTTTATATACACGTTATGTTCTTAAATCATACTTCAATTTTTGGTCATTAATAAGTTAACTAAAATAATTTTAAGGTTGGCCCGACATTTGTCTCCCCCCTCCCCCTTACACCATGCTTCCTATCTACCCCTTCCCCACCTCATTCCCCATCCCCCTTTCATAACCCACTTGTCTCTTAACTTACCCTATTTTATAGTATTATAGGCTCAAAGTGTCACCTCTACAATCTAACCCCTCATCCACAAGTCACCACTGCAGAAAATTGTCATCTCTACCGCTAGCCAACCGATAAAAAGTATCCCCGCTAACATGTAACGTAACATATTTACTAGCAACTTCCCCCCAAATCTGTACCCAGAGTAAGATATTTTGTCCTCATTTTCTCCCTTTCCATGTCGACAGGGGGACAATGTGTTTGTTTAGTTCTGTGTTTCCCAAACAGTGCGGCGTGAGAGAGTAGCAAGTGTGGCGGGAAGATTTAAATAAACTAGGATTTAGATAAATATTGATAAATGTGCTTACGAAAGTATGAGAAATTCTTAATTTGTCGTTTAAGTTGATGATTACTTTAGGGGAAAAGCACGGTTACGTACCTATACCAGACTAATCCATAATGATAAAATAATCACACAATTTTTATGTGGCAAGGAGCTTTAAACACATTCCAGAAGACAGAATGTTTACCAAACCCTTCTAATATTTGTAAAAAAGTTGAAATTTCTTAGGATTATTGTATTGGAATTTGTAAGGGTGGAGTACCTCCTGCCAATGATAGGGAATATGAACGACTTGTCATTAATCAAAGAGCCTATATGTACGCGGTGTCAAGGGACACTGGTTCGAATCCGTACAGGGGGTGACAATGAGATATTATCCTACGTGGACCTGTATAGTAAACGCCTGGTCCAGGGTTCAATTCCTGTACAAAGGCAGAAAATTATAACTTTTGCAAAGAGCCTTACTACTAGTAGTGGCTTTAAAAACAACATTTTAATTACTAGAGTATTTATTTATCATGATAGCATATACTCACTAAACCCACCTATTATATCAACACACGAACTACATATTTACTTGAAATGTGCAATTATAAATGCGAAAGTTTGTGTGTTTGTTAATCAATCACACCATAACTGCTGAACGGATTCAAATGAAACTTTGTACATTGGTAGAGTATTTCCCGGAATAACATATAGGACTATTCCCAACCTTTGATTTTAAATAAAAATAAATATATGATTATAATGTGATTGAAACGATGTTATTTAAGAATTTGCGATTTGATATTTTGTCATTAAAGTAAATAGTAATTAGTGTGACGTGGTTTCATACTAATAAATATGATGTGATTTTAGTTCTTTCACTCTAGACAGTTCCACTGACATACCATTTTTTCATATTTTTTCTGCATGAAAACAAGCATATTTTTATGTTTTTTTTATGGACTCGGGTTACTTTTTTATATTTTTTATTTGCCAGTACAGTCTTCCGCCTACCTGATTTTTTTTTAGTCAATTCTAGTCAACTGTTTGTATATATGTTTATTTTCTTTCTAGTCAAATATAATAAACCGATTGTATATATTTTTATTTTAAATCTATTCAAATATATTTATCATATTTAGTACCGAGGCCACTATTTTGTAAATATTCACTGTGTGTAAATAAATATTGTAAAAAACTAGCAAATAAATATATATTTTAAATATTCACAGTATACTTTACACTTTTGCTTGTAAATAAATATAGTAAAAATTGTTATGTTTGTGTTTTAACGTCTACACCCGCACCTCCCTCCTATCCTATAAATACAAGCTCATATAGCTTATAAGTTCAGTCTCAAACATTATGGACAAGTTGAAACATCCATTTTCGGCCATCATAAGCGGCCCTTTCGGTTGTGGAGAGTCACATTTTGTAGCAGACATTATCCGTCACCTGGACACAATGTGTGACGTTAAATTTGATAAAATCACATGGTATTATGCTTTATGGCAACCGTGATTCGAACAAGACGGGACAAGTCCCCGCGTCATATTTTGTAAGGGTTTGCCGGAAATGGATGACAACTGTAACGACTCTCCACAGCTGATTATCCTGGACGACCTGATGCGTGAAGCCAACGAAGTGGTCGTCGATCTTTTCACCAAGGGATGCCAACATCAAAATATTAGCGTCATGTACTTTACACAAAATATATTCCATCAGGGCAAGGGCCAAAGAGACATTTCCTTAAACGCACATTATATCGTGCTTTTTAAAAATCCCAGGGATAAAGCTCAGATTCAACACTTTGCACGACAAGTCTGTCCTGAAAATCCCCGTCTTTTACAAGAGGCTTACACTGATGCTACAAGTACGCCTCAAGGCTATATATTTCCCTTCTCATCCTGCAGGGTTTGCAGGGGCGGCGTCGCTCATAAAGGCGCCCAAGAAAGATCCCGAAAAAGTACGAGAATGGCTTCGTGCACAGGACGCTTATACCCTACACAAACCTGTGCTAAATAAATTTCCACGCAACAAGTACGTGGTGTCAAACATTGACGATCTCTGGCAAACCGATCTAAACGACATGCGAAGTCTCAGAAAATACAACGACGGTGCAGTGTACTTGCTCACCGTCATCGACGTGTTTAGCAAGATGGCATGGGCGAGGACGCTTCCATCCAAGAAGGGGAGCGTTGTGAGAGACGCCTTTCGGGACATTTTCAAGCAAAGCGGCCGTAAACCTCTAAGTATACAGACGGACAAGGGGACAGAGTTCACGGCACGTCTAGTCCGGAAATTTCTCAAGCAATAAGGCGTGCATTACTACACTACTCATAATCCAGACGTGAAGGCAAGCATCGTAGAACGGTTCAATAGAACTCTGAAAGGACGCATGTGGCGCTACTTTACCAAAAATAACACGTATCGGTATGTGGACGTCCTCCAAGATCTAGTCGACGCTTACAACGGTGCCAAACATTCCAGTATCAAAATGGCACCCTCCGACGTTTCAGAAACTAATGTGCTTCAAGTCAGAGATAATCTGTACGGTAAAGGGCGCCCAAACCCGAAGCCAAAAATAAAAGTCAGTGACACGGTGTGTATTAGCAAATCCAAAATGCTGTTTGAAAAGGGCTACGAAAGCAATTGGAGCGAAGAGATTTTCAAAGTCAGCAGTGTCGTGTTGCGACAACCTGTCGTCTACAGACTCACCGATCTTGACGGCGAAGAAGTGGAGGGGACGTTTTACGAGCCTGAATTGCAACGCGTGCGTCTCCCTGAAACTTTTAAAGTTGATAAAATACTACGTGTCAAAGGTAAAGGCGCCAGAAAGAAGGTGTACGTGCAGTGGAAAGGTTACCCCGCCAAGTTTACCTCCTGGATTCCTGCCAGCTACGTCAGCGCACTACCATGAAGGACCAGTTTTACATCACATTGCCGAGCGACAGCTCTATGGGATATTTCCCGAAAAATACGCTCACGAATTTCGTCACGCAACTTCCTTACCGTCTTACACTCGAGGGCAGGTGGGAAGTCGCTCTGTTGAATTTCAATATCCTTGTTCTTTCACCACCGTACCCGAGGGTCAAAATATTGTATGGTACAACAGGGTGGACGCTAACGGCGTGGAACAAATATTCAAGGATCATATCCCTGCTGGAAACTACAGCACTATTCAGGAATTGATCAAAGCTCTAAACGACATAGATACGTTTCAAGGGAATTCCGGAGTTGTATTCAAGTACACAAGCCTCAAAAAAAAAGTGGAAGTTATCTCTACACCAGATATACAGCTGCTGAGTCTATCAACCCAGATAAGTCTAGAGCTAGGTTTCGATCCTCAGACTAATCTGATCAAAGTACCAAAGTCTCCGTACGCCACCAACATTCTACTAGGCCTGCCCTCGCAAATGTACATATACACGGATATCGTCGAACCGCAGCCCGTGGGTGACATTGTGGCACCGCTGTTACGTATCGTCGGTATCAACAACGTAAGCTATCTCTACGGCATACATAAGACAGTTAGCTACGACCCGTTGCACTACATGCCGGTGCTTAGAAGGGAAATTGAAAACTTAGAAATCAATATAAGAACCGACAGGGGTGAACCTGTACCATTCGAGTTTGGAAAAGTGTGCGTGAAACTTCATTTTCGGCGCTGCTCAACATGAACTGTCCCTACCAAAGATACTACGTCAACCAGGCTGGAACAGGAATAACTTCGATCTACCACGGTGTTCCCTATCAGCGAGGGCATGGGATAGGAAGTTTTTTCAGCAGCCTTTTCAAAAGCGTCGTACCGTTGCTGAGAAGCGGCGCCAAAGCCATCGGAAAACAGGCGCTTCATACGGGTATCGACGTGCTCTCCGACGTTGCCAACCAACGGCGTCCTTTCAAAGAGGCCCTACGGCAACGTGTCGGTGAGGCTGGAACAAACCTGAAACGCAAGGCTGAACAGAAGAACAACACGCTGATGACCGGCTCAGGCTATAAAGGGCGTCGTAAGAAGCAACGACGTCATTCTAAGGCCGTCACCCGACGTAAAAAGATCAAGAAAGAAGCTAAAGATATTTTCAGTTAAAATGTCCTTTCTACACCCCCAGTCCTGCGAGTGTGCCAGCAGCGAAATCGATCTCTTTTCCGTGCCACCCACTCAAACCAGTCTTGAAAGTGGACAATGGCTCCGGTACAAACCTGTCTCTTCCCTCACCGATGATTCACCCATCGAATTTACCGTTACAAGACAAAGCGAGTTCTATATAGATCTTTAACAGACTATGCTCTGTCTCAGGGTTGCCATCATGAAACCCAACGGTGGCGCTTTCACCGAGGTGGATCAGATTGCACCCGTTAACAACTGGTTGCATTCGCTATTCATGCAGGTGGACGTGTTTTTAAACCAAAAACTAGTATCACCGCCCAGCAACACGTATGCCTATAGAGCGTACATTGAGACGCTGCTCAATTACAACAGTGAAGGCAAAAGAACGCATTTGACTTGCGGTCTGTGGTTCGCAGACAGTCCTGGAATCTTTGAGGAGGCTAACGCCACAACAAGGGATTTGAGGCCCGTCGCAGTCTCACCACAAAAAGTAAGACGGTGTATCTTTTGGGGTATCTACACGGTGACGTGTTTAACCAAGAGAAATACCTTTTGAACGGCACCGAACTCAGAGTCAAGTTGGTCCGTTCCCGTGACGGGTTTAGTCTTATGGGGGTCCCTGCCTGAACTCCCTCACTTTAAGGTTCACATCGCCGAAGCTGGTCTTCTAGTGCGACGTGTCAAAGTAGCACCTTCTATACTGTTGGCACACGCCAAAGCATTAAACGTCAGTCCCGCAAAGTATCCCATCACCCGTGTGGAAGTAAAAACAGTCACTATTCCTATGGGTGTGCAAGGGAAATCGCTGGACAACGTATTCACCGGACAGTTACCCAAACGGTGCATCGTGGGATTTGTGTCAAACGCGGCGTTCAATGGAGACGCCACCAAGAATGCGTTCAACTTTCAAACCTACGGTATGAACCATTTCTCGTTGTACGTGGACGGGGAACAAGTACCGTCGAAACCGTTACAGCCCGATTTTTCAAACGGACACTATGTCCTGTCCTACCACACGCTGTTTTCTGGAACGGGTATCCATTTCATGAACGAGGGTAGCGACATCACACGAGAAGCCTTCCCCAAGGATATCATCTCATGGCTTTCGATCTCACACCTAATCTGTCCGCTCACATGACATCGCTATGGAATTTGACGCGACACGGTTCTCTGAGCATCGAAGTGAGCTTCACCCAGGCTCTCACCGAAACCGTCAACTGTATCTTGTACGGCGAGTTTGCCAACATCATCACCATTGGATAGGACAGAAACGTCGTGACCGATTATGGAAGTTAATATAATCGGCTTCCCGACCCTTACCACCTCATTTAAACTATGGACGTCATTGTGGATTTCCAGAGCTTCATCGACGACAACAAAGAGTTTATCGTCAAGGAACTGAGTGTTTTATCTGTATGTGGCACATTACTTCAACATTGGGTGTTGAAACCTACATACGCTATCAAAGAACTTTCCACCGATGACCGAAAGAAAGCCGTCTATATAGTCAACAATCTGCACGGTATCACCTGGGATAGTGGTGATGTGGATTACAGTCTGCACGAATCCCTCATCTCCCGTGCCACAACGCGTGCAGAAACCGTCTACGTCAAGGGGTCAGAAAAGAAAAAGTTTTTAGTCAAGTACACGTCTACACCCATCGTAGATCTGTACGACAGAGGTTGTTCGTCACTGAAAACACTTAAATTGGGTCGCACCATGTGTATGGCACATAGTTCTGTATGGAATTTCTGCTCTGCCTCTATCGTCTGGGGACTTCGAGACAGGATGATTGAAGATGGACACGCACACCATTAGACGTGCACTGAAAACAAACCCGTGATTCCATTCTGTACGGTCGGGTGTTTTCCCTGCTGATCAACTACCCGCAAGAATAGCTCGACCTGCCGCTCTAGTCATCAACACCGATCCGCACACTAGGCCTGGGACGCATTGGGTCGCTATCTTTATCGACAAGAACGGCGTGGGAGAATACTTTGACAGTTATGGTATTCCACCGCGTATAAAGTCACATCTGGCATTTATACGCAAAAACACTTTTCGCACGTCCCATAGCAAGTTACAACTTCAAAGCATCGCATCAGACATTTGCGGCCATTACTGTCTCCTGTACCTTCTCTATCGCGCCCAGAACATTCCGCTGAAAACTTTCCAAAACCTATTCTCACCCACCAATAATACAGCCAACGACGCTAAGGTGGTGAGATATTATAATTGTTTTTTCAAGACTGTAGGGGCATGCCGCCCTTCAAGAGGCCGTGTCCAGGCGGCGTGCGCCTATAAAAGGGGCGTCTCGGCGACGTGTCGCCCATAACCACCGAACATCATGGAAGTTCAAGACGTTTGCGGCAGCAAGGCAAAGCCGGTTAAACCACTCGCCATCACCAGTATTTTCAACACATTGTTCCCGCTGGATGGAGTCGACGCCAAGCGGGTCATCGTCGGCATGAGTGTCAAGAACAACTTTACGCCCTATGTCCAGCTAGAAAAATGTGGAGGGAACTGCGCCGTGTTTAACCGTACAGAATGGCAAGAACTGGGCAGTTACAAGTTTGTCATATCAAAGTTTTTCAGCAACACACAACCTCCTCAGAAGATTAGTCTGACTAATCACGAGATCTCTCTGAGACGCATGTGTGGTGACCGTATGGTCGTCATCAACGAGAATCAAGACGCCGGACTCAAACGGGTCGCCTATCTAGCACCTAGTTGGGCGCGTCTTTGCGAGGTGTGGGACCTCATCGACGTCGCCGTCGACCGACGTGACATGTGGTCGACACCTGTCGCACGCTATTGCAAGAATTTGATCGACACACTCGTCGTGGATGTATGCGACACGCTAACAGAATCGGCGAATGTAATCGATCTAGAACAACCTACGGTGGGAACGCACATCAAAAACCTAGATCTTATCAGTGCTAATTACTATATACGTCAAGTCATCGGTTTGGTCTATTACATGCTGGATTGTGAACTAAAAACCATTTTACCAACGCATCTAAAAGACACTGTAGAAAAACGTATGAACGAATATATGCGTCATTCCTGTAAAAATGTATAATTGTGCTGTTTAATAAATAAATATATATGTAATATCTGTGTTTTATTCACGAGTCCCAACTTGTTTTGTCTACCCTACACCCTAGCGCCCCCAATGACCTAAATATATTCTTGTCTCAACCCGTCTTGTCGAGCTAGGGAAAAATCCGTAGCCCGGGGGTGGCAATGAATATTCTTGTCGCAACTTGTCTTGACAACCCGCCAACCTGGCACCAGGGTTGCGACATAACACGCAATGGAAATAAACCCAGGTTGTCCTGTCCATGACGGATACACACATCCGTGCGTTGTGAAAGACGATACCGAACAAACAATTTTAGTAGACTTTTGTACCGGGATAGCGGCCCCTAACCGAGGATTCGGTGGCCCCTGATTGTGCATATGCCAGTTAGAGTTGTGACATAACACGCAATGAAAAAAAAACAGGTTGTCGAGGTAACGATATATTCTTGTCCTGACTTGTCTGCCCACCAACCTGGTGCCAGGAGGGGAGGAAGTGAAAGCTGTGGGAAAGGGTTGAACACACCTGCTATTCTTGTCTCAACACGTCTCCAAGCAAGAATCAACTGGTTTTTGCAGCCTGTAGGGGGGAGGGTCTGGAGGGGGGAAACCAGCAGCGGAGTGAAGGAGAAAGTTGGCATTACACGACTGAAGCTCGATAGAGAAGGGTCTCACCAACACGGCAGCCATGAATAAAAACTCCAACACCCCCCACCCTACCAATTAATCAATTAACAATAATTAATGATGAAGTTTGATAGAGAAAGGTCTCCAGCCATGGCGCGAGAAACGCCCAACTCCAACCAACAAGGCCGCCGTGACACTCCTAATTAACAATAATTATTTACCAATTAAGCAAGAACCAACACGTCCGCTGCCCTAATCGATGAATAAAAAAAACGCCTACCAATTAAGCAAGAACCAACACGTCCGCCTTGAATAAAAAACTCCAACACTCCTAATTAACAATAATCAATTAACGATAATTATTCACCAACATATACGTGGTTGGACGGCTGGAGGGGAGGGGGGAAATAACAGCCAATCAGAGGAAAGTAGGTCAGGGGTGGGGGTGGGGAGGAGGGGAAGCCGGGTGTTTTGACCCGTTGGCGGAAGTGGGGATCTCAAGGGGCCACCACACTACTTATAATATAGAAGAGCTGCCACCTCAACTATTATTAGCAGTAAGCCTATACTTGTTGGAGATGTTTCTAAATATAATAATTTGTTCTAACTTTATTTTCCTCTGATTTTCCTTATTTCCTTTTCGATTTTAAGAAAGCGTTGCTTCCCTTGCTTTCATTGAATATACACCAATGTTGTGGAATATTTGTTAAATATGATATATATCATTGTTTTTGGTCTTGGGCTGACACTCTCAAACGCATGTCGTAGGGCTGTATGCCCTCCTGAATATTGTAGCAACATCATTACGTAATCTAAACCACTACTGAGTGTATTGCTTTGGTTTATAATAAATAAGTATATGCTTATTTTGGTCTGCACTCATTTATTTGCACCAGTGGTTGCTTGGTAGTACGCTACACAAGCGCTACCAGGTAGCATGATGATTCATGAAGTTTATGAATGCAGAATTTAAACAAGGAGAAAAAATTACTTTTTTTCCTAATAGTGGGGAGGGAGTTACGATATTCAAAATGTGTTCTAATCCCCGGTAGTGTAATCAAACGGACTAAATTGAGAGGCGCAATTGCTTAATATTGTTATGCTCTGAATTGTGAATAACGAAACAAGTATTGCAAATGGTTGTGATTAGCTTGTAAACAAATATAACCTATGGGTTGACAACATAATAAGAGTGTCAGCATTCCTAGGAGAGTCACTATGCCCGTTTTAGGGATGCGCGGATTAAGACGCAGGATCATCAATACTTGTATTGGAGTGCTACCACTCGAGCCCAGGTTACAAGGGTTCATATACCGTGCAGGATCTACTGGAGGTCAGTCAGATAATTGGTTATTACTTGCAATACTTCGTTTTGACACAAGCTTCCAATTCTTTCAAAAACTTTTATATCTTTTAATAATTCACTTCAACATAACATTTGTAAAAACACATAGTAGTACCAATAAAAACCACAAAAACTCAAGCTGAATGTCAATTATGAACCCACACAATCATATAGCCACTCCCCTCCTCCCTCCCCCCAACTCATCCCCCTCCATCGACCATAACACATCCTTAAAATCATAGGCTCACATCTGAAAGGTAACAAAATGTTTTATTTTATTATATAAAACATAATTTAGAATCTTCGGCTTTATATATTGTCAAGGATTAAAGGGGTGTTTTGACTCGATTATGGACTTATATTTGAAGTTAAGGTATTATTGAAGATACCGAAATTAAAATAATAAAGAAGTTTTCAATACATATGCAAATTTGCTAATTATGAATAACATATTTGATCATCAATAGGGTTCTGACACACTATCAATAAACTTATGATTTAACCATTGTTATTTAAGTATAGTATTTGTAAATTTATACCAAAGGTTATCTAGCAATACGTATTTGTATTTCCAAGATGAACGAACTCACCTCCCTTGATGTGAGGCTCAACCCAAGCGGTGAAGGTAAGTCGCGGCGAGGTGCACTACTGGCTGGCCACCTCTTGCTCTCGGTCTCTCGCACATCCTAAAATACAAACGAACAATAATAAAACATTGTCTATCGTCATAGAATATGCCTGGCCATTTTGAACGATAGGTTTAGATTTTATATGTCATATTTTAGAAAACCAAGTAGCTTTATATCCGAATTCAATTTTAAGTTTGTACAATTTAGTTTCTTTATTGACTATATAGTATGTTTTTTCCAGGTTCGATTAATAAATCAGGTTGAACATTGTGATTGATGTCACTTGAGTTTCCGAAATAAATTACACTGTGAAATGAAGGTGAAGTCAGCGACCAATGCAATCTTAGGCTGGCTCTCTTCATCTCATTGCGTCAATTGAAGAAGGGTTTAAATTATGTGATGAATAATTCATCTTTTCTATGGAGGTATAAGGTACTAAAATTAGGAGGCCAAACTAATTATGATTCGCGTGTCCTCGTTTCCTCAGTTATTGAATTAGTACGATGGCTTGCGTCGGAGTTAGTGATATTTGGAAGAAATTATCGTTGGCTATGGGAGAAAAGATGGCCTTAGCCTACACGTCACTTAGTAAGGTGACAGCAAGTAACGTGACTTTTTTTAAATAAGATTTCCAAGCGTATAGAACTATCATCCCCAATAAAAGATATGTCAGCCATCACTTCTAACTTTTTCACAACCCAACAAGAATAAGTGCCGGTCACTCCTATAAGCAAGACTAGAGACCCATGGTCAAAATGACAAAAATGTATTCATGACCATCACCATCGATCTTCACACCACCTTTATAAAAGCTAATGTTATTTACTAATCATCTTAGAAGAAGAATGAACTAAGGTTAGTAAGAAATGAATGTATTATAAATAAATTTAATCAAAATGCGATAGTCAATTATTGGCACGCATACATTCTAAACGCAATGGTTATTGGCTTGTCATCTTAGTGAAATAATGGTTAAGTTGAATAAAATTAAATAAGTACTAAATAAATGTATTCAAAAATTGTTATACAATATTCTTTGCATTAATCCCTGAATAGTGTGCAAAATCGAACATAATTCATACGACGTGAGCCCTAACTCTAGAACGTCTGGTGAGATTTTCCTCAGGGTATTCGTTCGAATGCGATCTTTTTCTTGGCTCCTGGGTGTATAATTATCCATATTACATACAAGAACGTTCTAAGATTTGTATAGACGACCTTATGTACCCTGAACAGTTCCACTGACCTTCTCCGTATATCCCTTAGCGAAAAACGTCCTTGTTCTTGCTGAAGTGGAAGATATCACCAAGTTTAAACTTGGTCGGTGCAGAGTCAGCCCTTTTGGAATGAAGATAGTAGCTTTCGGGACGTATGGGTACAACCATCTGATTGGCTGTCTAGATCACGTGACCATGCCCCCTTGCTCTCTGATTGGCTATTGGCATTCCGCCTCCCTTCCCCTCACCCTCTTCTATGTGGTAATGGGTTTTCCATGATAAATGGCGCCCGTTTGATGGCTAGGAATAGATCGTGACATTTAATGAAGTCGAAATGGGTTTTCCCTGGTGACGGCATCACTCTGTCGCAACCCTGATGACTCATACCTGGCGCCAGTTTGGCGGCTATGAATAGATCACGCCCTTGAAGTTGAAACCCTCACCCGCAATGGGTTTTACCTGGTGACGTCATCACTCTGTCGCAAGCCTGATGACTCATACATGGCACCAGTTTGGCGGGACGACAAGATGAGTTGAGACAGGAATAGATTGTGACTCTGAACCAGTGATGTCAATGAACTTGGCAAACTGGGTTTTCCCGAAGTCGAAATCATTGCGTGTTATTTCGCAACTCTGATGACTCATACCTTGGCGACTAGGAATAGATCATGACCTTGAAACCTTGAGGTCATTGACTTGGCAACCTGGGTTTTCCCGATGACATAATCATTGCGTGTTATGTCGCAACCCTGGCGCCAGTCTGGCGGGTTGACAAGACGTGTTGAGACAGGAATAGATCGTGACATTGAAACCGTGAGGTCATTGACCTCGGAAATCGGGGTTTTCCCGATGACGTATTCATTGCGTGTTATGTCGCTACCCTGGCGTCAGTCTGGCGGGTCGACAAGATGTGTTGAGACAGGAATATATCGTGACCTTGAAACCGTGAGATCATTGACCTCGGAAACCTGGGTTTTCCCGATGACGTAATCATTGCGTGTTATGTCGCAGCTCTGGCGCAAGTATGGTGGGTCAACAAGACAAGTCAGGACAAGAAACGATCGTGACCTTGAAACTGTGAGGGCATTGACCTTGGCAACCGGGGTTTTCCCAATGACGTAATTATTGCGTGCAACCCTGGTGCCAGTATGAAGGCCCGACAAGTCGAGTTGAGACAAGAATAGATATTGAAGTCATTGACCCAGGCAACGGGTTTTCCCTATGACGTCATCGCAACCCTGGCGCCATGTTAGCGGGCAGACAAGACAAGTTGGGACTCGTAAAGAATAAACAGTGAATAAAACACGGATATTACAAATATATATATTTATTATACAGAAATTAAAGGTTTTACAATTATACATTTTTACAGGAATGACGCATATATTCGTTCATGCGTTTTTTCTGCAGTGTCTCTTAGATGTTAGTAAAATTGTTTTTAATTCAAAATCTAGCATGTAATAGTCCAAACCGACGACTTGACGTGTATAGTAGGTAGCACTAATAAGATCAAGGTTTTTGATGTGCGTTTCCACCGTAGGCTGCTCGAGATCGATGACATCTACTGATTCTGTTAGCGTGTCGCATACATCCACGACGAGTGTGTCGTTCAAATCGTTGCAATAGCGTGCGACGGGTGTCGACCACATGTCCCGTCGGTCGACAGAGACGTCGATGAGGTCCCACACATCACAAAGACGCGCCCAGCTAGGTGCTAGATAAGCAAATCGCTTGAGTCCGGCCTCTTGTTTCTCGCTTATGACAACCATACGACCACCGCACATGCGTCTCAGAGTGATTTCATGATTAGTCAGACTAATCTTCTTAGGAGGTTGCGTGTTGCTGAAAAACTTTAATATGACCGACTTGTACCTGCCCAGTTCTTGCCACTCTGTACGGTTGAACACAGGGCAGTTCCCTCCAAATTTTTCTAGCTGGACATAGGGTGTAAAGTTGTTCTTAACGCTCATACCGACGATGACTCGCTTGGCGTCGACACCGTCCAGCGGGAACAAAGTGTTGAAAATACTGGAGATGGCGAGCATATTCACCGGCTTTGCTTTGCGGGCGCAAACGACTTGACCTTCCATGATCTTTAGTTCGTTTGGACGACTGTCGCAGTTATGGTCGGTACGCCGCAGGAACACCCTATTATAGGCGCACGCTGCTTGGATGCAGCCTCTTGAAGGGTGGCAGGACCCTACAGTCTTGAAAAATGTGTTGTAATATCTCACCCCCTTAGAGTCGTTGCCTGTATGATTGGTGGGCGAGAAAAGGCTTAGGAAAGTTTTCATCGGAATGTTCAGGGCACGATAGACAAGGTACATGAGACAGTAATGGCCGCAAACGTCTGAGGCGATGCTTTAAAATTGTAGCGTGCTATGGGACGTGCGGGAAGTGTTTATGCGTATAAACACCAGTATTAATTTTATACGGGGCGGAAAACAATAACTGTCAAAATATTCTCCCACGCCGTTCCTGTAGATAAAGATGGCAACCCAATACGGCCCAGGCTTGGTGTGTGGATCAGTGTTGATGACTAGAGAGGCAAGTCGAGCTATTCTTACGGGTAGTTGTTCAGCAGAGAAAACACCCGACCATACAGAACGGAACCACGGGTTTGTTTTCAGCACACGTCACAAGCTATTTTGCACAAAGCCCCTACTTAAAGTTAGAATCCACAATCACTTGTTGTGGACTGCAAAGGAGAATATTTATAATGTTTGGGGAAACCGACACAGAAAATATGGAACGTATTACACCAATAATCTCATCTCGTTGAGTGAACTTTGGAGAGTTGAGTACTTGTGACTTTAAGCTAATTTTGATCTCGATTAGATGTGATGAATTAACTGTGTTTTGACATATTTTTATGAATCTAGACTCTTGTCTCAAAATTAATATTTGTAGCTTGTTCCATTTTGAAACGTTTAAATAAAGTAAGGCTTTATAAGTAGTTTTATTGTTGAATGATTGTGATTGTTTTACAAACAAAACCAGCTGTTTGGCTTAAGTTCAGGTTAACAAGTTTGGCTTTTAAATAGTAGGCTTGGATAGGAGGTATGTTTCAATAAAACATTTAAGTTGAAGTGTGTAAAAGCTCAAATATGTATCGGTTTCTAACCAAACACTCTTTATAAGAATATAGAACTATAGTTGATAAGTTAAAAATAAATACAATATTCATATAATGGGACATTACGACTGTATGAAATCAAAAACTTACACAAGTGGCCAATGTAATATTTACTACTTTTTGCTTCTTAAATTGTGATTATTTTACTCCATAGTGCCTTTGAGCCTTTAGTTGAAAGTAGTTTTAAGAATGTATAGAAATGTGTTTGCCCCATTGAAGCGTATAAGACTATGATTTGTGCTCATCTTTACGTAAATAGACACTTTTTACTTTCTCTCGACCCCTTGAAAAGAAAAGTACTTTGCTCGTATAAAAAAAGTCCAAATTTTGATAATTGTCAACCTCCCGAAACCGAAAAAATGTTTTGTGTGATCCCGTCTGCCTGCATGTCTATATATAGTTCTAGAGCCGACACCATTCTACTGATCAGGCTAAAACTCAGTATATATGGTTTTATAAGGTTCCCTCGAGGAGTTCTGGGAGTTAGATATCTTACCTATAATTGAGGGTAGTTTAGTAAAGGTAAAAAAGAGAAAACAAGCTATCTCTAAATCCACTATAACGATTTTTATTAAATTTCGTATCTGAGCATTGTTTATCATTATAAACTAACTAGATAGCTGTTGCCCGCGGCTTTGCTCGCGTGGAAGTTGATTATATACAAATACGAAAATATACATATGTATTTACAGATTAATTTAAAATATTACGTTACGTTGATGACCATAACTTGACCTCAGATCAAAAATAATGCAAGTCCGATACAAACTTTCACCCCCTTTTTCATCCCTTATTAAATAAAATTTCCAAAATTCCTGAAACACGTATTTATTTGTTTTACGTCAATAACCGAAATACAAAATTTTGTTTATGTAACTTTCAAAATGACGGACTTTCATACATATTATCATACATATTATCATCCCCTATTTTGACCCCTTTGGGGTGGAATTTTCTAAAATCCTTTCTTAGTGGGTGCCTACATAACAAAATGAATATACAGTCCGAATTTCATGCTTGTAGCCTTGATAGTTTGCGCTCGGCGATGATGAATCAGTCAGTCAGTCAGGATATGTTATTTTATAAGTATAGATAATCCCGTAGACATAATTTTAAGGGTAATTTACATAAGCATATATTGACAATTTTAATCATATATTTGCAAGTATTTGAGACACGAAACAACTCAATATTGTAAGGTTGAAACAAAATTAAAATTAAAAGTACCCTTTACTTGAAATATATTTTTGTAAAATAAATAGGGGACTGTCCATAAATTAGGAAAGGATAGTTTTCATTATTTTGACCCCCCTTAATCCCCAAATTTCCCTACTTAAGGTATCGTAACATTTTTCATTATTTTGACTCCCCTTACTCCCCAAATTTCCATACTTAAAGGATCGTAAGATTTCTCGTTCCCTCTTCTCCTCTTACCGATCTTACGTAATTTTCTTACGATTCGGTAAATTATGTTATTTTAGACAAAAGGATTGGTGATGTGAAATTATAGAATACGTATCGCAGCAAAATTAAGTTTAACACATCATAAATAAATGACATTTTATAGTTATGTACAGCTGTGTGCGTCTATAGGCAATGCTTCAGCACCATCTGTCATCGCTAGGTGCAACCTTTTTGACTGCGCGTCTGTAGAAGTGTTTTTTTTTGTTTTTGTTTTTTCAGATTTTGTCTAACCATAAACATTGATAAAATCCTTAGTTAGTATGGAGTCTGCCCACCCCCACGAAAACGTAAGAAATTACTGATCACCCCCACCCAAAAAAAGCTTATGCAATTCTTGAAAGCTTACGATCTATTGGCAAGTATTTTTTTTAAATATAGGTCTCGGCAAACGGGAGTTTATTATTATGCTTTTTGATGAAAATATGTAAAATCTGTAAAATATGAATAATGAACAATACTTTTCTTTCATTTATGCCTCTTGGTGGAATGTGATGCTGATTTTTTACATCATGTTTCTGCAAAAATGTATATTATCTGGTTTCACAAATATTACGAGTTTTAAGTAAATGTTTCCATTTTTAGACAAAGTAGAGAAAAGTTCTGTTTGATGCACCATACCATTTATTTATTGAGGTGGGCCTAGTTATTAGCATTAATAATATGGACACAAGTTAATATTATACAACTTATAAACTTGTTTGTAGTTTCGTCTTTATTAAAACATTATTTCTCACTTAGTGGATACCAAAACTAATATCAGAGAAGAATCATCTATTGAAAACATTTATCTAAAGTTAATTTCGGCCAAATATTCAATTTCAACTGCTATTTAAAAATAATATATCTAAATATTAGAAGTATAAAGCACAAATATAAGGATTTATTATGTTTTCTCTCTTATATTAAACTAAATATTGATTTAATAATATTAACATGAGTCTGGATATACTGGGATGAGACATTATTGCTTTAAATTCCAAACTACAGGGCCAATTATGCCTGTAGAGACAATAAATTAGGTGGGGGAGTTTGTGGTTTTGTTAGAAGAGCTTAATGGTTTCAAACATGGACATTTGAAATTTTTAATAAGGGTTCCTTTTTGGCTCTAGACCAGAGATAGGACCGAATTTTGTGAAATTCATTCTGTAAGAGATGAAAAAGGGGGCTCAAAAGGTTCCAAAATTCATAGACCGTGCATTTTTTGAACTAGTTGACATAGAGCCTTGAAATTTAAAATAAATGTTTCTGTATAGAAAATGGGGGATATATTTTTAGGGTTTCAAATTTAATCACCTAAAGGGATGTAAAGGAGGAAAAAGGGGCAGTAAATTCAATGTCCTCCAATCAAGATAGTAACATGCTTTTAGGGTTTTCAGGGCACAGGAAGTAGTGTGAGGAGGTATTCTTATGGGCGCTTATAGCTGCATAGGATTTTCAGGACATTGGGAGGGTAGGGGGGAGGGGGGAGGAGGTGTGAGGCAGATGAGGGGGGATGATCCTGAATCACCAGAGGAGACGGTGGTCGCGGGGGGCGGGTTGTATGATTGGTTCAGAATACTTATCCGGAAGTCCCCCCCCCCCTCACCCCTTTACCTCCCGCGCCGTAGTCACGCGTGTTCCCCCCTTCCAGCGGCGTGGATTCGCGGGTGCGTAGAGACGGGAGAAATGTCTCTCTCTTTCTATCTCTCTCTCTCTTTCTCTCCTCTTTCTATCTCTTTCTCTTTCTCTCCTCCCCTCTTTCTATCTCTCTGTCTCTCTCTCTCTCTTTCCTTCGAACAGTTTTTTAGACTATACTGAAAAAAATACATATCTAAAATGATCTTTTCTATCTCTGTCTCTCTCTCCTTCTCTTCCCCCCTCTTTCTACCTCTCTGTCTCTCCCTCTCTCTCAGAGTAGGAGATGACGGGTATAGCCCTCCTTCCCTCGAACAGCCTGGAAAAAAATACATATCTAAAATGATATTTTCCTGCTCCGAATGAAACATACATACCACCTTAGCTTTTATTTCTATGATCAAGGACTTAAATAAATAGTACAACTTTTTTATTTAGCGAGTATATTCTTAAGATTATGATGATACATACATACATATAAATTCTCTTTCCCTCATAGTCTTTCACTTGATGCATACAAAAAATATCTTTCTCTAAAGTCTTGTCTAAACATGTTAGAATACTTCATCACTTGAACAGTTCGTACTCGCCTTCACTCAGATTATTATGATAAATACAAAAAATATCTTTCTCTAAAGTCTTGTCTAAACATGTTAGAACACTTCATCCTCACCCTCACTCAGATTATTATGATACATACAAAAAAATCTTTCTCTAAAGTTTGGTCTAAACATGTTAGAACACTTCACCACTTGAACAGTTCGTACTCTCCTTCACACAGTTTATTATGATACATACAAAAAATATCTTTCTCTAAACATGTTAGAACACTTCACCACTTGAACAGTTCGTACTCGCCTTCATCCAGATATATCAGTCCTCTCTGTGAAGCGTTAAAGCGGCTCATGTAGCGCGCACCAAAGTCCCTCATAGTCTTTCACTTGATGCGTACAAAAAATATCTTTCTCTAAACATGTTAGAACACTTCACCACTTGAACAGTTCGTACTCGCCTTCACCCAGATATAACAGTCCTCTCTGTGAAGCGTTAAAGCGGCTCCTGTAGCGTGCACCGAAGTTTTTACCAGGCAGATGTACTTTGCCTACATAGTCTAGCGTTATGATGTTCGGTTCGTCCTCATCCTCACTGATCTCTTCGTCTCCTTCTAGGCGGCGAACGTTGTACGTACGAAACTTTTCAAGTTCAGAGACGTGCTTGACCCGATCGAGTTCCTCACGCTCGATTCGGTCCAACTCGATGCACAAAGCGTTTTCCTCCTCTGCCCAAGCTGTAGTACCAGACTGACTCGATTCCGGCTCATCCTCGAGGGAAGCTGTAGAACCGCGTTCGATGGACCGACTCGATTCCCGGAGAATTAGCGGGTCGTCTCCTTCCTTAAGATTGTAGACCGGACAAGCGGTAGAACAGCGTTCGACAGACTGACTCGATTCCCACATTCCGGGATTATGGCATCCGAGCCAGTGCACGGAAGAATCACAGCACTCGCTGTAACCTTTGTCAACACTCGCGATATGATATTCTAAACCGCCGTTCGAAATCTTAATATCGCTCATGTCCTCCAGACGGTAACCCAACCGGCTAAACATGTTGAATGAGATACGTCTCCCCGTCTCGCGTCCGCTTTATACGCTCGGGATGGAGGAGGGAGAACGCGCCCTCCCTCCAATCCCATACTGTACATTCAAAATTCGTATCAGAATTTAAAAAAGAGGAGATCCAGGTCCGCCAGGTGAACTGAGACTCGGTTTTCCACTCTCCAAATGTAGGTTCAAGATCGAGGTTCGAATCTTGGCAGGGTGAACTGAGGGTTTCCGCTCTCCAAATGTAGGTTCCTAATCCATTAGCGTAGGGGGAGGAGGGTCGAGGTTCGAATCTTGACAGGGTGAACTGAGGCTCGGTTTTCCACTTTCACCCTCCCCTCGAGCAAATGAGGATCCACTTCCAGGATGATTTTACATACGGTACATTCAAAACATATCGGAAGATGATGCGTTTGTTTTTTCACCCTCCCTCCAAGCAACTGAGGGTTCCCGAACGATTTTACTCACGGTACATATCGGAAGATGATGTGTTTGTTTTTTTCCACCCTCCCTGTTCGGCTAATACGGCGTATTTATCCACATTTCATTAGTCTAAACGTTGTGAATAACGTGAGATGTATTTTCAGGTACGAATGATGGTACATAGCATCCTTGGGTACACTCTCGTCATGCGCAAATGATGGCACATAGCATCCCTGGGTACGCTCGCATCATGCACAAATGATGAATAGTACCTTTAACCTCAGAGTATTCACACTCTTCGTCATACACAAATGATGGAACATGGCATCTTAAAGTCACGGCTGCACTCTCATCATGCGCAAATGATGACGCAATTGTTACGAATAGTATATCTGCCCCTTTTAGAAAGCTTAAGATTCTTACTAACGAACAAGTTTGTTAAACTTGCTACAAATCGAGAATATCAACGTTTACTGTTAAGTAACATTGAAATTATCTTCAATTTCTCATGTTTTCCCTACGGGCGGAATCCCTTTGTCAGGACAGAACGGCAAGTCAGAATGAGCCTCGTGTACATCTCATGGATATTCAAGATCTACCTGCAAGATAAAGCCTCGTATCCACGATCAGGTAAAAGTATATCTTAACTTTTACAAATGTCCTGGGAAAATATCTCAGCAAACAGTAAGACGTTTCCTCGATAAAACAGATTAGCTCTTTCAAATTACTCGAGTCAGCTAAAATCATATAAAATGTTCTGATCAATGTTGACAGTCTAAAAAGTTAAATACTGTTATAACTATCGGAAAAATACAAATTGACTCTTTCGGATTACAAAGATACGCACAAATATTCAGTACAAAGTCTTTCATTCGATGTATACAATGATTATAGTCTCTCCGTCATAGAATAAGATAATACATTACATTTTTTTAGGGATAGAATGAGTACTTTCTAAACGGATTAAACCATCGTCTTTTTTTATCCAGGTTATTGTAGCAGACTGTACTCTGAGAGGCTCAGCTTATTGTACCAGACTGTACTCTGAGAGGTCCAGGCTATTGTACCAGACTGTACTCTGAGAGGTCCGGATTATTGTAGTAGACTGTACTCTGCGAGGCTCAGCTTATTGTACCAGACTGTACTCTGAGAGGTCCAGATTATTGTATCAGACTGTACTCTGAGAGATCCAGGTTATTGTACCGGACTGTTCTCCGAGAGGTCCAGATTATTGTATCAGACTGTACTCTGAGAGATCCCGGTTATTGTACCAGACTGGACACCGAGAGGCTCGGGTTATTGTACCAGACTGTACTCTGCGAGGCTCAGCTTATTGTACCAGACTGTACTCTGAGAGGTCCAGATTATTGTAGCAGACTGTACTCTGCGAGGCTCAGCTTATTGTACCAGACTGTACTCTGAGAGGTCCAGATTATTGTATCAGACTGTACTCTGAGAGATCCAGATTATTGTATCAGACTGTAATCTGAGAGATCCCGGTTATTGTACCAGACTGGACTCCGAGAGGCTCGGGTTATTGTACCAGACTGTACTCTGCGAGGCTCAGCTTATTGTACCAGACTGTACTCTGAGAGGTCCAGATTATTGTAGCAGACTGTACTCTGCGAGTCTCAGCTTATTGTACCAGACTGTACTCTGAGAGGTCCAGATTATTGTATCAGACTGTACTCTGAGAGATCCAGGTGATTGTACCGGACTGTTCTCCGAGAGGTCCAGATTATTGTATCAGACTGTACTCTGAGAGATCCCGGTTATTGTACCAGACTGGACACCGAGAGGCTCAGCTTATTGTACCAGACTGTACTTTGAGAGGTCCGGATTATTGTAGCAGACTGTACTCTGCGAGGCTCAGCTTATTGTACCAGACTGTACTCTGAGAGGTCCAGATTATTGTATCAGACTGTACTCTGAGAGATCCAGGTTATTGTACAGACTGTTCTCCGAGAGGTCCAGATTATTGTATCAGACTGTACTCTGAGAGATCCCGGTTATTGTACCAGACTGGACTCTGAGAGGCTCGGGTTATTGTAGCAGACTGTACTCTGCGAGGCTCAGCTTATTGTACCAGACTGTACTCTGAGAGGTCCAGATTATTGTATCAGACTGTACTCTGAGAGATCCAGGTTATTGTACCAGACTGTTCTCCGAGAGGTCCAGATTATTGTATCAGACTGCACTCTGAGAGATCCAGGTTATTGTACCAGACTGGTCCCCGAGAGGCTCGGGTTATTGTACCAGACTGTACTCTGAGAGGCTCAGCTTATTGTACCAGACTGTACTCTGAGATTCTAACACTATGTTATCATGAACCGGATATACCTCTCATTCTAACACTATGTTATCATGAACCGGATATACCTCCCATTCTAACAGTTTGTTATCATGAACCGGATATACCTCCCATTCTAACACTATGCTATCATGAACCAGCTATACCTCCCTTTCTAACACTATGTTATCATGAACCGGATATACCTCCCATTCTAACACTATGTTAACATTAACCGGATATACCTCCCATTCTAACAGTATGTTATCATGAACCGGATATACCTCCCATTCTAACACTATGTTATCATGAACCAGCTATACCTCCCATTCTAACACTATGTTATCATGAACCGGATATACCTCCTATTCTAGCACTATGTTATCATTAACCGGATATACCTCCCATTCTAACAGTATGTTATCATGAACCGGATATACCTCTCATTCTATCACTATGTTATCATGAAGCGGATATACCTCCAATTCTAACACTATGTTATCATGAACCGGATATACCTCCCATTCTAACACTATGTTATCATGAAGCGGATATACCTCCCATTCTAACAGTATGTTATTATGAACCAGCTATACCTCCCATTCTAACACTATGTTATCATGAACCAGCTATACCTCCCATTCTAACACTATGTTATCATGAACCGGATATACCTCTCATTCTAACACTATGCTATCATGAACCAGCTATACCTCCCATTCTAACACTATGTTAACATTAACCGGATATACCTCCCATTCTAACAGTATGTTATCATGAACCGGATATACCTCCCATTCTAACACTATGTTATCATGAACCAGCTATACCTCCCATTCTAACACTATGTTATCATGAACCGGATATACCTCCCATTCTAACACTATGTTATCATGAACCGGATATACCCCCCCATTCTAACAGTTTGTTATCATGAACCGGATATACCTCCCATTCTAACACTATGCTATCATGAACCAGCTATACCTCCATTCTAACACTATGTTATCATTAACCGGATATACCTCCTATTCTAGCACTATGTTATCATTAACCGGATATACCTCCCATTCTAACAGTATGTTATCATGAACCGGATATACCTCTCATTCTATCACTATGTTATCATGAAGCGGATATACCTCCCATTCTAACACTATGTTATCATGAACCGGATATACCTCCCATTCTAACACTATGTTATCATGAACCGGATATACCTCCCATTCTAGCACTATGTTATCATGAACCGGATATACCTCCCATTCTAACAGTATGTTATCATGAACCGGATATACCTCCCATTCTAACACTGTTATCATGAAGCGGATATACCTCCCATTCTAACACTATGTTATCATGAAGCGGATATACCTCCCATTCTAACAGTATGTTATCATGAACCAGCTATACCTCCCATTCTAACACTATGTTATCATGAACCAGCTATACCTCCCATTCTAACACTATGTTATCATGAACCGGATATACCTCTCATTCTAACACTATGCTATCATGAACCAGCTATACCTCCCATTCTAACACTATGTTAACATTAACCGGATATACCTCCCATTCTAACAGTATGTTATCATGAACCGGATATACCTCCCATTCTAACACTATGTTATCATGAACCAGCTATACCTCCCATTCTAACACTATGTTATCATGAACCGGATATACCTCCATTCTAACACTATGTTATCATGAACCGGATATACCCCCCATTCTAACAGTTTGTTATCATGAACCGGATATACCTCCCATTCTAACACTATGCTATCATGAACCAGATATACCTCCCATTCTAACACTATGTTATCATTAACCGGATATACCTCCCATTCTAACACTATGTTATCATTAACCGGATATACCTCCAATTCTAACACTATGTTATCATGAACCGGATATACCCCCCATTCTAACAGTTTGTTATCATGAACCAGCTATACCTCCTATTCTAACACTATGTTATCATGAACCAGCTATACCTCCCATTCTAACACTATGTTATCATGAACCGGATATACCTCTCATTCTAACACTATGCTATCATGAACCAGCTATACCTCCCATTCTAACACTATGTTATCATGAACCGGATATACCTCCCATTCTAACACTATGTTATCATGAACCGGATATACCTCCCATTCTAACACTATGTTATCATGAACCGGATATACCTCCCATTCTAACAGTATGTTATCATGAACTGGATATACCTCCTATTCTAACACTATGTTATCATTAACCGGATATACCTCCCATTCTAACACTATGTTATCATGAACCGGATATACCTCCCATTCTTACACTATGTTATCATGAACCGGATATACCTCCTATTCTAGCACTATGTTATCATTAACCGGATATACCTCCCATTCTAACAGTATGTTATCATGAACCGGATATACCTCTCATTCTATCACTATGTTATCATGAAGCGTATATACCTCCCATTCTAACACTATGTTATCATTAACCAGATATACCTCCCATTCTAACACGCATTTCTCTAGGGAGGTACATAGAAAGCTGAAACTATCTATAATTTTAATTGTGATCCCTCGAAACCCGTACCGAATATACTTCATGATTACTTTGAATCTTCTCATTGTCTCACCAATAACCTTAACTTTCCCTGGATTGACAAGAACGCTCTTTAACCGGATATACCTTCCAATCTAACACTATGTTATCATTAACCGGATATACCTCCCATTCTAACAGTATGTTATCATGAACCGGATATACCTCTCATTCTAACACTATGTTATCATGAACCGGATATACCTCCCATTCTAACACTATGTTATCATGAACCGGATATACCTCCCATTCTAACAGGTGGCGGTTATAGCCCTCCTTCCCTCGACTAGGCTGGAAAAATACATATCTAAAATGATCTTTTCTCTCTCTCTCTCTCTCTCCCCCCTCTTTCCACCTTTCTGTCTCTCCCTCTCCTCCTCTCTCTCAGAGTAGGAGATGACGGGTATAGCCCTCCTTCCTTTTTAGAAACTTTTCTAGCCATCAGATAAAGCTATTTCCATGAAAATTAGACCTTCAATTTTAAACAGCTACGTAAACTACTTTTACCATATGTATAGAGGAGGGGAGAAATGTCCCTCTCTCTTTCTCTCTCTTCCTCACCTTCCTCTTTCTATCTCTCTACCTCCCCCTCTGCTCCTCTCTCTCTCTCTCTCTCTCTCAGAGTAGGGGATGACGGGTATAGCCCTCCTTCCCTAGACTAGGCTGGAAAAAAAAAACATATCTAAAAAGATATTTTCTATCTCTCTGTCTCTCTCTCTCTTCCCCCCCTCTTTTTATCTCTCTGCCTCTCCCTCTCCTCCCTCTCTCAGAGTAGGAGATGACGGGTATAGCCCTCCTTCCCTCGAATAGGCTGGAAAAAATACATATCTAAAATGATATTTTCTTGCTCAGAATGAAACATACATAGCAGCAAAAATCAGTTTTTATAGCATAGGTTTTTTTTTAAACAGATACATCCCAAATTAGTATATTTTTTTTCTTCAGTCAAGTTTTTTTTGTAACCCTGACTGTAGCAGTCTGTACACTGAGCGACTTTTATTGTACCAGATCGGTCTCTGAGAGGTCCGAGTTGTAACCCGGGGGGAGGACAGGTTGTAACCCTGACTGAGGCCGGTTATTGTACCAGTCTGTACTCAGAGAGACTTAGATTCTAACCCTAACTGTTACCTTATGTACTCTAGGAGGTCCGAGTTGTAATCTTGGAGAGGTCAGGTAAAAAAAAAAAAAAATACACACACACAGAAAACTCTATTTAATGAATATAATGATAAACATTTTTTTAAACAGATACACGCTAAATTAGTATATTTTTTTTCTTCAGTCAAGTCTTTTTTAAAGCACTAATGATAAAGGTATAGTGACATTAATTATTCACTTTTGTATTAATCAAAACATATATACACAGAAAACTCTATTTAATGAATATAATGATAAACATTTTTTTAAACAGATACACACGCTAAATTAGTATATTTTTTTTTTCTTCAGTCAAGTTACAGAACAAGAATATTTTTCTCAAGTCTTTTTAAAGCACTAACATTTGTGTTTTTAGTGACATTAATCAAAACATACGCCTGCTTTTTCTCAAGTCTTTTTCTAGTGACATTAATCAAAACTCTATTTAAACAGATACATACTAAATTAGCTTATTTCTTTCTCAAGTCTTTTTTAAAGCACTAACATTTTTTTCTAGTAACATACTAAATTAGCATATTTTTTAAAGCACTAACATTTTTTCTAGTGACTATACCTACAGAAAACTTTTTTAAACATATATGCGCTAAATTAGTTTATTTTTTTTCTCAAGTCTTTTTTAAAAATGAGCACTAACATTGACGTGAGGGATAGTAGATGCCTGCTCGCTTGTAGATCACTCACTGGCACCCGTACATGATGGTCCAGCTTCAATCAGCGTCTCTTGGAGGGAAGTAGCTGGTTGCTCCCCTATTGAGTAATGACCCAAGGTAGAGTTCTGACTGATCCAGGTAACACGTATCGTTTGTCATCGATAGAGCAAAGTGCGACCTGATTAAATTTTTGAGTGTAAAGTTTGAATCCTACAGCTCTTATTGAACGAGCTTCTCTCATGACTACCGTTTCATTAGTTAAACAATTACGATAGTCCTCTAAAGAGAGCGTTCTTAACGCGCTACTCTTGACACCTTTAGCCTTAAGCATCTCACCACCCCCTTGTACAGCAAATGAATAGAGTTTAGGGCGTAAACCTATGAACTCAGTGATGATATGACCTCGAGTCTCGTCTTTTAGTTTACCGAGCACCCCTTTATTTACTACAGGCATGCCGTAAACATTGTCTCGTCCGTAAGTGGAGGTGTCCAGATACTCATTAGCTAGCGGGATAAGTCGTCGGTAGGCGTCCTCGACTGTTATATAGTAGAGGAGCGAGTCTGTGTCAGTGTATTGGAGTTTTAGTGTACCTGGTGGGAAGGCAGGAACCATGACCTGGTAATGTAGGCCGTACATGACTACTTTAGAGATTTCCAAAATGGCGAATCCCGTCATCATAACATTGAAAAAATAATAATTTAATTTTTTAAACTAAATTATCTAAGTCTTACATGAGATTTTATAGCTTAGAATGTTTTCTAAACTGTTATCTAAAGGATAGTCTAGAGGAAATGCACCCGCATTATTGTCGAGATGTGATGGAAAAAAACAAATGACTAAAAGTGCATGTGATAAATCACAACCATCGTTCTCGGCCTATATTCGAACATGAATCTCTCTCCTTTTATGTTACTTCTGTCTATCGCAAGTCTGGAGCCTCAGATCATGTGAGCACGAATATGGTGAGTGCATAACTTATCCAGTTAAAATATAATCTCTTAATGACTCAACACTTGGGCTGCAAATCATTGTAAATACGGAACTGTCCGTACAAAGAGGATCACATTTTAATTGATTTAAATTAGTTGAGAATCACACCTGGACATGGAAATCGAACTCAGCACCTTTGGCTTAGTGCACCAACGTACCACTGAGCTATTAATGATGCGTACCGTGTTCAAGGTCGTGATACGATTAGTCACTCATGTGTAGCTGACCATTACACACGTTCATCATAGACTCCAGCCTTAAAACTTAGAGAATAATGACCCTGAGAATGGGACAAATCTGTGATAGTTAAGTGCTGAAATAACAAACTTCTTTAAATAAATTAGACGAAAACAACTTTCAGCAGGTTCACATAAATGAAGATCTTACTTTAAATGATTAAGCTCCATGGTATTATCCCGCAATCGAGCCAACGTCTGTTGGTGAAGATGATGCCAACTTATGCCTCTATATGGCGTTAAGTGGTAGAGCATTGACGTCCTGAGTCAAAGGTCCTGGGTTTGATCCCCATGTCAGGCATGTAATTTCTCAACTAATTTCAACCTCTTAGTTTAAGTAAAATTGTTTATTTTGTGCTGAAATAACAAACTTCTTTAAATAAATTAAACAAAAACAACTTTCGGTAGGTTCACATAAATGAAGATCTTACTTTAAATGATTAAGCTCCATGGTATTATCCCGCAATCGAGCCAACATCTGTTGGTGAAGATGATGCCAACTTATGTCTCTATATGGTTTCATGTGGTCAGTACAACGAACCCTCATACCGTTAATCTCAGTTTTATAGACTGGAGCCGCTACTTATTTATTCAAGTAGCTTCTCATTTGCTCTCACGAGGCTGAGTTGACACCATTCCAAATCTACTGTTTCACAGAAAATTTGAAAGAACCTGGGATCGAACCCGGGACCTCTGGATCTGCAACCAAGAACTCTTGCCACTAGACCATAGAACTGGTCCTTTAAATTCTAACAGTGTGTTTATAAAATAATATTTGTAAATAGATTGCATAAATGGTTGTTGCTACCATTCAAAATTACAATGACACCAGGCAGAAGACCACGTTATTCTTGTTTTTCTCCTCTAAGTTTAGTGTGTTAAATATATTGTATAGAGAAGAATAGAAATAACCCTTTTCAATTCTACCATCAGTAGAATGCTTAAACTCGCAAATGAGGCTACAATTTACCTTTATCGGGTCGTTCGCGTTTGATTCTTTACATAAATATCTCCGCACGCAACGAGAAACTGTACGACATCCTTGTAGGGTAACTCGTTACTGATTGAGTATGTCTTTATACGTCGAGCGTATGCTTGTTCAATAAGTTTAATAGATAGTCCTAGCGGCTCCAGGTAAAGCCTAAACTGAGTAAATCCCGTACCTAAGTTTCGTGATAAGGTCAAAAGTCTTTGGATCTGTACGTCTATATTGTCATGGTCTGATATCAGTAGACTCGAGGTCTTAATCTGGCCAGGTATATGCTCAATGTAAGCGTTATACAACTTCCCTTCACGAAGTGCAACGTCATGTTTCAAGTATCTAATTAAAAGTTGTTCATTAGCGTCTAGATCTGTGAGAGTATACACCCTATTCCCATTAGTTTGCCGAGATACAATTATAGGAGGTGATAAACGCAAACGTTTTGTCGGTGGTTCTGTCATGTTCGGGTGCACTATGCTCTAAAAAGGCCCTACTCCCCCTCAGTATTATCTTCTTCATTTCGGGTCAACTTGCTCTATGATCTCTTCGAGCGGCTCTGAGACAGCTATAAAAACAAACAGGGACATCTAGTCAGCTGTTCATGAAGCCATGATATACAAACATTGAAGCTAATGTGTGTTTAATTCAGGTCTGAATCGTCTGTGTAGAGGAAGTGAGCCTGCATTTACGTAGAGTAAGAGTGAGAAGGATCAAGGTTCAAATCTAGGTCGCGTGTACTGGGGTGTAATTTTCTCAAAAAAAGGTTTACGATTCTACTTCTTAAAAATATAACCCTTTTCTTATATCTAAAAATATTAGCGTATAACTCGAACGGGTAGTAAGACGTGATGCTAGGAACTGAATACCTCTAATTAGAATAACTAAAATCATATTAAATGTATGACTCGAAAATACATTCGATTGTCCTGATGTAGACAGTAAGATTGGGGGGTTCGAAGTAAAGTTTGTTAGAGGATTATACATTAGAACTTAACTCTCTACCGTACGTGATTTATATATAACACTTTAGCACAACTTAATGCTAAAAAACTTTTAAGGAAATCTTTCAAATTTGCTTTCTACTTGCAGCAACGCCTGTGAAACTCTATTCCTACTACTTGTATAGCTTGACTGTTTATCACATTATCTAAGCTTAAAGGCAATCTCAAGTTTTTTTGTCTTGTTTCGTCACAAAACAATTGAATACTTGCATTTACTATTATTGTTATTATCATATGGGTTATTTAAAGCTAACATTGATAATGTTTTAGCGGCATCATTCAGCATGATTGAGATTTGAACGAATCAATGAGGAAGCGTAGACTATTATGTATTATCTTACCACCCGTTCGGTTTATACGCTAATGTGTAATGGTGAGATGAAATGAAGGACCTACAGTTTAACGTGGAATCCGAACCACGGTGGAGGCCTGGCATTCCTCCCTCATTCGCAAGATAGCCTGAAGGAAGGGTTTTTTTTTGAGAAAATATGCGTTATTATTTGTAAAATCATAGAAATTAGAGGAAAAGAACCCACATTTGCGTAGAGTTGGAAAAAAATACATCTTTCGATTAATGACAAGATGAAAAGAAGGATCCCCAGTTTAACGTGGGATCCGAACCACGGTGGTGGTCTGACATTCACAAGATAACCTGAAGGAAAGGTTTTTTTTGAGAAAATATGCGTTATTATTTGTAAAATCACAGAAATTAGAGGAAAAGAACGCACATTTGCGTAGAGTTGGAAAAAAATACATCTTTCGATTAATGACAAGATGAAATGAAGGATCCCCAGTTTAACGTGGAATCCGAACCACGGTGGAGGTCTGACATTCACAAGATAACCTGAAGGAAGGGTTTTTTGAGAAAATATGCGTTATTATTTGTAAAATCACAGAAATTAGAGGAAAAGAACCCACATTTGCGTAGAGTTGGAAAAAAATACATCTTTCGATTAATGACAAGATGAAAAGAAGGATCCCCAGTTTAACGTGGAATCCGAACGACGGTGGTGGTCTGACATTCACAAGATAACCTGAAGGAAGGGTTTTTTTAAGAAAATATGCGTTATTATTTGTAAAATCACAGAAATTAGAGGAAAAGAACCCACATTTGCGTAGAGGGAGAGTTGAAAAAACCCCCATACTCTGTACATCCTACCTGAAAAAAACATATTTCGATTGATTTGATTAATCCTAGAAATGATTGTAATAAACATACCTTCGAAGTTTATCAGCGCCGTCTTGCTGTTTTTAGAAATACCCCGGTAGACTAGGAGTAGATCGGCTTTGGAGAGCTCCTTCAGCTGAGCGTCGGTAAGCAGGGAAAATCGAGCCGGTAACCACACGTTATATTTGTTCTCCAACAAAGTGAGAACTCTGCGTCCATATCTCGTCGTCACGCCTTTTATATTAGTGATATAATAACCATGACCTATCTCTAAATCTGTCAGCTTCCTTGACACTATCTCACTCGAACCGATTGCTGACAAAAGCGTTGCTGAATATTCACTAGACATTCTTGATGATGTTGTTTAGAATATAAAGATTTAAAAGATAATGGATTCTACTTAAAGGGGTAACTCAATATATAGAAATAAACTACTCCCTCTCTCCAGGAGGCGGCGCGAAAAAAGGGTTTGACTCCGCCCTCTTTACTGCGTGAGAAGTCCCCCTCTTGTAAAATTCTCACAGACCTCTGAGACGCAGATGTCACGAAACAGATGTTAACTTCCTGCGAAACAGATGTTAACTTCCCGAGTTAAAGCACTCTCTCGGTTAGGGGAGCAGAGCCGACCCCCCCTAATTTACAGGAAAAATTTTTCACGTGTCAGCAGCCGAGTAGGGAAAGAACAAGGGGGACTAAGCCGCCAGGAAAACATTCTTCATTTGTCACCACCGGAAAGAAGGACCTTTTTCTCAACTCGAGCTTAGAGAAGCCTGAATCATAACACTAGGATTAAAGGTTAACCCTTTTTAGTTCGTGGGAAACTTATAACGAGATTCTTTTTCTCGACCAATAATACCAGCCTTTCTCTAATGCCACACCTCCTTCTCCGTACCCGCGAATCCACGCCGCTGGAAGGGGGGAACACGCGAGACTATGGCGAGGGAAGGAGGGGAACACGCGAGACTACGGCGCGGGAGGGAAAGGGGTGAGGGGAGGGGGGACTTCCGGATAAGTATTCTGAACCAATCATACAACCCGTCCCCCGCGACCACCGTCTCCTCTGGTGACTCAGGGGAGAGGGGGGAATCCCTGGAACACGCGAGACTACGGCGAGGGAGAGGAGGGAAAGGGGAGACGAGTGAGGTACGATCAATTACCTCACCCTCGCCCCTCTCCCCCCCCCTCCTCTATGTTCTGATAGTTGACATTCTGTCTTACTCAAGATGAGATTTGATATATGGAGGGTTATCGGGTCGCAGAATACTAATATGAAATTAATTTATGTACAGCAACCACACGATGATTCCCGAGGTGCGTTGGTAAAAATGTGTGTTCAAGACTACCAAAACTAATATAAATAAATACTTTACAGGATGATAGAATATTGAAATTTTGCAGACAACAAATGGGACCACTCCAAATAATTATAAAAGTATGAACAGTTTTGTTTAATAAGTGAGACCCTGGGACATATGGAAGGGGATATAAACAGAATAAAAACCTTTTGTGTGTGCTAGCAAAGTTAGATTTGACACTCGTTTAGGTGGACAACTCCAACTAACCAAATAATTCTTAAAAATGGAAATTTCTAAATAATAGTTAGAAAAATTGAGCTGAAGTATTAACAAAACTTATAGAAACAATTAATTCCCAGTGTGGCAGAAAATTGAAATGTATAAGTAAACTAAAGGGACGTATCAAATTACAATAAGTATGTACATTTTTAATTTTAAATGGGACCCCGGGAAATAGGGTAAGGGGGAGGGAAGGGGTTATAAAAATAAAAACAACTTTTAATTGGATAGAATATTTAAATTTGGCAAGTAGATAGAATTAACTTTCAAAATATCCAAATAAATCTTATTATTTGAAATTTATAAGTGGGAGTAAAAGAAATGGTAGGGCAAGGGGGCGGGATCAACATTTACAAAAACTAATAAATTTAACAACTTCTATGTGTGGTAGAAAACTTAGTTTATTAGGTATACGGACCACTCTAAATAAACAAAAAAAATAGTTTTTTTTTTAATTTAAGCTATAAAAAATAAGGGAGGGGGAAGCTACAGCTAGAAATAACTTTTGAGATGAGGTTAGAAATTAAAATTTGAAAGAAAGGTAGAAATAAAACTCCAGATATCCAAATGAATGTTATAATTTAATATTTTTCAAAGGGGTTGGAAAAGTGGGTTGAGTGGTTAAAATCATACAAAACTATTAGAAACAACCTCTTCTCAGTGTGGTATAAAACTAAAATTCTGCATACAGGCAAAGATACCATTCCAAATAACTATAAAAGTCCAAAACTTTTAAAGTTTATAATGGGAGTCCAGGGGAAAAAAAGGGTATTTAAAAAAATAAGTATGGTAGAAAGTCTAAATTTTGTATGCTGGTAGAGGTACGGCTTCAGATAACCAAATAAGTCTTAAATTTAAGATTTTGAAGTGGAAGTTATAGAAATGGGGAGGGGGAAGCTAAAATTTTCAAAACCGGTGGATAAACAACTTTTATGTGTGGTATAAAACTGGAATTCGTCAAGCAGAGATAGGGACAACCCAAATTAACTATAAAGTCTGAACATTTTAAATTTCATAATGAGACTACAGGAAATAGGAAAGAGAGGTTAGGGGTGTATAAGTAGGAGGTAGAAAATTTAAATTTGTCATGAATGTAGAGGGATAACTTCAAATAACCACAAACCCATTTTAAATATTAGTTATTTCTAAGGAGGCTGGTAATATATGGGGTCTCAAATTTTTTAAACTAAAAGACTAAACTACTTCTCAAAGTGTTAGATGATTGACATAAGTCAGGTGGGCTTAAAGACCAACTCAAAAAGTATCAAGGTCTGACTTATTAAATTTAAAAATGAAGGTTCGAGAAATAGGGAGGGATGGTCCCCTCAAAATATTTAAAAACCTATTTAAATGCAGTTTTTGTAGGTATAAAAGCTTGAAATGTCGCCATACATTTAATAATAAAACAGGTTTGAGTCGCTAGACAGGGATACATTGTTTAAGTTAATTCACTTAAAAAGTTTCTCATCTAATGCTGCTATGGTCATGACAGATATTCAACAACTTTTGATATCATCAAGTGAAGGAAATTTAACTATAAATTTCTACTGGAGCTATATTTATTTATTTTGGCCAAAAAAATAGTTTTATAAAAAAAACTGCAAAAATTTGGCATTTTCTCGTGTTTCCTACACTCTTGAACAAGTGGAATTTCAAAATTGAAGCCCAGGAAATGGTAGCACTTAAAATGTATACAACCAAAATATAACAATCTTTACGTTGTGGTTAGGTTGACATTTAGTAGCCACGTAAAATATCATATAATATAATCAAATAAGTCTTAAAATTTCAAATTTGTATTGTGAAAGCTAAGGGTGGTGAGGGGTAGAGAGGGGTTTGGAAATGAGAGTAAATTGCCATCTTTCCAAGGAAAATATACTTTTATGCATGAAAGAAAAATTAAATTTGCCATATTGATAAAAGGACTATCCCTCATAACCAAAAAAGTTAGAAAGTTTGTAATTCTAAAATTTACTGCTGGGAAATGGGAGGAGCCTCTAAAATTTCCTAAACTATAAAAACTCGATATGTTCCAAATGCGGGTACACTTTAGTATAATTAAACCTTTCTCATCTCTAACATAATAGCGTAATTAGTAGTACATAAGCGTTTAACTCGAACGAATATTAAGGCACAGTGCTAACAAAAATAACAAAATATAAAATGTTATTGATGTTATCAGAAAAAAATCTACTTTCTAAAAGGCTCTTTTTATAAAAATAAGACTGTAGTAAGATATTTGGAACATTAAATTTGTAAAGGCAGAGTAAAAAAGTCTGAAGTACTAAAAGTAATTCAACACACAAAATAAAGACTATCTTAAAGTGGATACATTAGATTTACAAATACATAGCTATTATCGCATATCTAGGAGCGACATAACAATTAAAATAAACCAATTCAGGCGACATAACTTGGTGACCATGATTCTCTTTTGATAATAATGATGCTTCATATTTAATGTGTTTCTGTAAAAGAGTCTATTATTTAATTTATGCTCATTGGTGAAATGTGATGATCTTTTTTTCAAACATGTTTCTATGATAGTGCTTAGGTAAAGTTTGCATTGTCAGTGGAGTGCGACGGCCGCCCTGCGATTGCGCTCGTTTGTGCACTCAGATTGTAGACTAGGTAATATTTTATTTCTAAGATTTTTTATTTGTTACCTGTCATAACTGGTTTGTGATTAACATGGTTAGTTTAAGATTGTACAAGAAGGAACTTTCAAAATTATGACAGCTGGATGATCACCAATAAAGCAAGAATGCTATAGAGAAATACGTCAAAGCTCGATCTAGTACATTACAAAATCAAAGTGACCAAAATATTATGGTCCAAATTTGTTTGACACATATTTAAATCAAATTTCTGTTAAATCTTATTTTTATATTATTATTGTATTAATTTTTTTTATGATAGTGATCATAATTTTAGTTTTAAACCCATCCCAACTATTTAATCAGAACCTTTTTTCTTTACTTTAGTAGATATTTTTATACCAAACACTTAATAACTATAGCTATGATTAAAACAATATTTTGGTATAGTTAAGAATATATTTTTTTAATATACTTTGTATTGTCAGCAATTTTACTCACTTTACTAAACTCTTTTATTTTGATATAAATATTTATTTTTAAGAAAATCTGCAATTATTAATTGTATGAAAATGTCGTTCTATTATAGTAAAATAATCTTATACTGAAAGAGTTTTCAGTGTAATTTTTGTAAATATTTATTTCTATTTCCCTTTACAAAAATTAATAGATATTTAATTTTCCAAACAGACACGAGAAGATGTTGGACAAGTGTAATTGGACAAAACATTATGAGCTTTTTGTTGTGTAATCCTAACGCGCGTTTAGCGAGATAAGCTTCATTTTCAGACTTGATTTTATTATAAACTGATTTAAAACCGATTTGTTAACTTTCATTGCAAATTAATATAAAATAATAATACTGATACTTAGTATAGCGTCTACTACCCTTTCGGGTTATACGCTTAAGTACTAATTATGCTAATGGGCTAAGATTTGAGAAGGCTGGATGTAGAGGACGTAAGCTCACATTTTCGTGGAGGGAGAGTGGAAAACCATTTAGGGAACCCAGTTTAACCAAGCGAGATTCGAACCTTGGTCTCCCCCTCCTCAGCAGTCTAGCTCAACACTCTTTTCATTGTATTTTCCATGCTTTTAACTTTTTTTTATTTATAAAGTAGCATATTACTTGTATATTTCGTTTGTATTAATCTGACAAAAAAATGTAAAAATAAATGCAACCTTTACAACTTAAGTATTTAATTTTAATCACTGATATATTTTGTGCACCGTGTCTTACTTCCCATTACAGCTATCCGTGTATTTACTCCAATGGATAAGGAAGGAGGAAGGTAAAATGTTTGGGAAATGTGCCCGTATTTGCGTTGAAGGAGAATTATAAGCATATTAGGGAAAAAAACTCTCAGTAAACCCGATCGGGATTCGAACACTGATATCCCAGTTATTTGCAATCCAGTATAACAAAGAAGTGAATCCTAAAGAATTGTGAACGCAGAACGTGGTCACAAAATATTTAATAATTCATTTACAAGTGCATTTCCAAGACAGCGTGTCGCTTACTGTTTGAAAAGTTTTGGTCAATGAAAGGGGGGTGAGGCAGGGTAATGGATTACCGCTACCTGCTGAACTATTGTACAGTAGCCCCATGGCTTTTTTAGTGCTGACTGACAGCTCACAGCTGACTTCTGACAGTCAACATTTAGGTATATACCTAAATTTTGACTGTCAGGAGTGAAAGCAGCTAAACACATGTTTTTGAAACTCATATGGTTCGGCGTAGGGATACATAGTTTGGTCTGGTAGCTTTTCAAAACCGTCATCTGTCAGCTGTGAGCTGTTAGTCAGCACCAAAGAAGCCATGGGGCTACTGTACTTGGAGAGAAGGCGGCTCTTAGCTCTCAGCTGGTCTTTCTCAGGAGGAACATTTTGAAAGTGAGTTGTTTTAAAGAATTCCCACTTGGAAGCGCTGTTATCACTGGATATTTTAAGTTTTACCTGACTCGAGGGGCGCAACAAATCTCCCTTAAGGCTACGTACTGTTATTTCTTTGTCTGTGTTCTGGGCACGGGACGACTCCTGGATAGCTCAGTAGTTAGGGCATTGGCATACTAAGCCAAAGGTCCCGGGTTCGATTCCCGTGTCCAGGTGTCATTTTATAATTTTCAGAATTAAAAATTAATATATTTGAATTGTTACCTATTTAAAACGCAGATGTAGCCACACTAACTGTCGGTTTTTTTCAACAATTCTTCATTCGCTGATGAGATAGCGTGATATAACATACCCTGCATTCTGAAAAATAAGGAGTAGGCCTACAACAGACAAAGTCTCATAGCAATACGATGAATACTTTTCGAATTTTCTGGAAACAGACGGAATCGAACGTAGAGACTTGAATTTTATTATATGTATGTATAGGTTTCTAATATAAATTACACTGCCACGAAAACATTCAAACAACTAATCCTAGTCATGAAATGTGGAAGGTAGTATGTATTCCTAAGTTTCCTATTAATATATTAAATATATATATATATATTTAATATATTAATAGTAAACTTAGGAATATATATATACACACAGTAATTGTATTAACTTTTTTGTTTATAAGAACCTGCATGTATTTGGTTCGTGATAGGAAGAACAATTTATAAAATACAAATATATATTTTGCGGGTAAAATTGAAAAAGTTAAACTATATTATAGTTACTATTTTATCAGTTTGGGATTACCTATCAAAAGTGATAGTTGCGGATCCCCTGACTTCACATATGAATATATGAAAATATTGTTCTTCTTAACTTGAATCGACTACAGCTTAGCCTACACACGCACGGGTAAACGTTTATGCCAGCGGTCAGCAACCTTTTTGATGTTGCGGGCCGTATGTGTTTAGAAATAAATGGTACGACAAAATCGTACAAACTTTCTCATATTTTGTATTATAGTGTTGAAGAAAATTTTCAAACATTGGTGTTTAGTAACCTACCTTTAAGAAGGTTTTCCTCAGAAAAACAAACGTGTAATTTTGTTAACCAAAATATTATTATTAGCACCGTTCGGGTTATACGCACAGTTAATCAATATAAACACTAGTTACATATACATTTTAAACCAAATTGTTAAAATATGTTCAACCCATTTCAATTTTTTTATAATAAGTAATTTGTAAACTACCCTAGTTATTTTTTATTTGTAAAAATAAAAAGTGTTCTTATTTATCAGGAATGACTATTTCCAGATACCCATTTTGTACTCAATACTCAAGATCAGTTTCAAAGAATTTCAAATTTTCTATGGTTTATCGAAAGTAGTATATCCTTAAATTAATTTATTTTAGAAAAATAAAGATGTATTATTAGTAATCATGTAAAATAGTCTCCCTATACGAATTTTGAACAAAATCATTAGAGCTATTACAAAAATCAATCATCAGTAAGTTAAACTACTAATAAATTAATGTTTAAATAAACAACCAATGGATACAATAATTATTTATTGTGATGTTTTTAATGGTTTTCCCCTATACCCCCACGCAATGAGGGTACACTTCCTTCCTCTAAAATCAACTTTATTCATCCATAACTCATGAGCGTAAAAAAAAAATTAAAAACATAATTAAAGTCAAGATGACTGGAACACACAATTTTACCGATATAGTGTCAAATTCGTACTAAAATATAAGCCGTTATTAAGCTGGGTATACAGCGCGCAGAGCGAGGTAACGTCTCCAATTTTGGTCCAGGCTGTGTCAACGAAAAGGGCAAACGCGAACGAAAAGAGTGCATGCACACCAAAGAGTGGTGTATGCTTATCATTATTTCTTCTTTACCTCTCCTCTGTCCAGGTGAATGGCTGGTTGGCGACACTGTCCGGTAGAAAAAATAAAAGCTCTGTGTCTCCTAAACTAGAAAAATAATTCTCAAATATCTTAAGAAATTTTGTTGTGAGTATATTAAAAAATTAATATGTTAGTTAGAAGAAGGTTAAATCTATTACCCTTTTTCACTATGCCTAGTCTCCTAGCTCCAAAAATATGCCTAAAAATACGTCGAAAATGAGTCAATTTCATATATTGAAAAAAAATTCTATCATAAAACTCAAAATATAGGGTTAGTAAGTAAAAAGAGCCCTGTTGGAATCTTTTCACTTCATTTTGGCGTGAGCTATATTTTTTAGATAACACACCGCTGATTAAATATAGCGTTAGAGCTAAACGCCTGCACGGCAGTTTCTTGCCTACCGAGGTGGCATCCTTAACTGACTCTCTCTCAGAATGGAAAGTGTTACACGTACATTTGTTGACGGCAAATAATATTTAATATGTTTTATAATAACAATAGTAAATATCATTTTGTATGCTCCAAAGTCAGATAAAATGTCTGTGTATTAAAAAAACTGGCAAAATATACTTTTATCGTGTCCATAATAATCTTTTAGAGAATATACAAACATTGTAGGATTTACATATTTATAAAAATAATACTATATTTCAATTCAAACGAGGCGAGCAACGATCTTTATGACGAGCCAAAGCTTGACATTTCATTCGTTAGATAGATATTGGGAACACAATATTTATGCCACCGGCATTCCCAGACCCCACTAGTCACGTTTTAAAATAATATACCTTTTTTACACACTACTATTGGTGCGCTAAGTCAAAGAAAACTGGGGTTAAATTCCTCTATATTGATGACTTCTCGTGAATGGCACATAGAACTAACTAAATATTAATTTAATTTTGTGGGTACAAGTTTCATGCTGACAACTCTCTACAAATCTTTCATATTTTACCACAGAAATAGTAAGTGATCACAAGAGCCCAGATATAGTAAAGTGCAAAGCAATATCGTAGGCTTAGCATAAAGTTAACCTCTTATAGTTTTTATATTTTTAAATAGTTTATATACACGACACTAACGTGTTTTAAAAGACAGTCTATCAAGAATATAATTCTCAAAACCCCGTGTTAAAATTGATTTATTTAACTAACCTTATACACACCTACGTCTGAGTGCTATGCGCATCCTTATAAATCCACCTTTGTTGTGCAAAATTTTTAAACTAGCTTTTATTTTTTCCACGACGACAGTGATACAGGTACCTTAGTTGTCCAATTAACCATCAAATGTCTTATCTAAAATTAATTCATACACCATCATTCTATATCAATTAACTAATCAGTATTTCATGTCAATTGTATACTTCTCTTTGCCAATTATTGCCAATGTTTTGAGAATCTAGAACTATTATAAGAAATATTTATTTGTATTAAATTGGACAAAAGGCCGGTAGGTTTCCTCGCCTAACTAAAATGCATTGTTAGATATATTTGGGGACATTTGATAAAGTTTAAATAAAAGATTTTTTAATTTATAATAAAATTGAAACTTTTTACTAATTTTTTAAAATCGAAATTGCAATCAATATATTTGTTGTTGTTTCTCATTGAAAAGCCCTTTCTTTTTGTACGTATGTGATATGCATATTTAAAACACATCAGAAGTTGTTTCTTTAAGCAACATTGATTTTAAAACTTTTTTAATAGTGAATTTTCAATTTAAAATACGATCTTTGATATTTTTTAAATATAATCAATAATTTTAATGCGAATTAAAGGTTTTTAGCACGATTCTACTCAATATTAAATCGAGTTAAAATGAAGGTTTTGTTTTTGATTTTCTTACTGACCACCTACATACTTGAGAGAGTTCGAAAGTCCACATAAGCTTGGATCCAGACATACCAGATTTGTATAAGTTTGAACAATGACTCAAATGTTAACATTTTATGCTATGGCTACACAAGCTTCACCGCACCGCACCTAAAGTGAATTTATTTACAGTAACATTGCGTAAGATTTTTAGCTATTTTACTTTATTGAACCAAGCATAAGGTTATTGTAACTAAAAAAAAGAAAACAATTTTTTTATATTTTTTACAGACTGAGTTTTATTACAAAATAAGTTTGTATTTTTATTTTTACTTGCACAGGGTTTCACCTATTTTCATAAAATTAAGCTAGTTATTAATTACTTTGAATAGTTTAAAGTTAGCTAGAAATTAAGTAAAAGAATGTTTGTTGTTCAATAAGTTGTTGTATATAATATTGTTTATCTTGTACGTAATTTTGGAAAACAATTACTACAGCATCACACGTGTGAAAGAAATGCCTAGTTTTACAAGTGCTGACACAGTGACTGCCAAACACTGTGAATAATCACTGGTATAAATCCCTGCTCTTTTAAAATCAAGGTCACTGTGATCACCGATATCGTAAAATCACTAATTCGCCCATCCCTACTGTGCTTAGTGGTTACCATGTAAACAAAGTTCGGAAGCTCCCGTACATTCATTTCCGGTGGTAGGTGACCTGGTGGTCTAGGGGTAAGGTGTCAGACTTCTGTGCTGGCGGCCGGGGTTCAATCCTCGGTCCCGGCAAAGATTTATCTGATTACAAAACCCTTCCTTCACCTCTGACAAGACATCTTGTGAATGTGGGGAATGCCAAGCCGCCCCCGTGGTTCGGATTCCACGTTAAACTGTAGGTCCTCCATTTCATCTCACAATCACCCTACCATTACACATTAGCGTAAGTGCGTATAACACGAACGGTTAGTAAGACGCGGTGCTAATAATAATAATAATAATAATAATATTTCCGGTGGTAGGTGGCTACACGTTACGCACCGAGCAATGCTCTCTCGACGATTTGTCCACGCCGGTGCGGTGAAGACTCGTGTAGCCACCTGCATTTAAAAACAAGGATAGCATTCCAACGGGAAAATGCGGTGCGGTACGGTGCGGTGCTGCTCTATGTAGCCAGTACTTAAGCTTGTAATGGATATTAAATTTTCAAATTACAGCCACATATAAAATATAACATTTATGCTAATAGTTATTTGAACGAGAGGCTACTAGGAAATAATACTACCCTTGAACAAAGAAATGTATTAATAAACCAGATAGTTGAGGGAAAACTAGTCTCATTTCTTCCAATTTTAAAGTCAGAAGTAACAGTGGCTACGCCATGTGAAGAGAGGTTTATTCTGCTAGTACCATGTACACGAGGCTGTTTATTGAAGCTGTGGAATCTTTTCTTGTGGTTGCCACGCCTGTTTTCCACCCCCCCCCCCCCTTCTACTTCTTGTAGCTCGCCCTAACCCTGAGAAAACGTTGCCTAAACGTTGCCACATCATGGCTGATTATGTGAGCAAATGAGGAGTGTCTTCAGTCCCTGCTCTCTTCTGGCTTGAGGCAGTGAATGACTGCGCAGGGCATGGCCATGCAACAAGGACGACTGTAACAAGTCTCCTCACTAAGCCCTGTGGCATTGTGAACGTTTCTGTTTAGTATTTAGTTTAGTTGGTTTATGTGTGGACGTTATGAGCCGGGGAAACCAAACTAGGACTAGTGAATAAATTATTATTAAAGGAGAAAAAAAATTACTATGTACTAATTACGCTTATGGGTTAGGGTTGAAGAGGGTTGAATTTAGAATAAGTGTACCTGCATTTGTGTGGGGGAGTGGGAAATCATTTAAGAAAAACCACCCTCAGTACACCCGACCGGGATCGAACCACGATCTTTCCGTCATCGGCAGTATAGGCTATTGCGAGAGTAGCGCTTTGTAAACCAATAGGCCCTGAATCAGGTTATTACTAATTAACTATAATAATTTTATATATAGTTTTAGACGTTGAAAGTGTGATAAAGTCTTAGGCGTTTATTCAATTATTTCATTTTTAAGATTCGAATGGATATCTACTGTATAAGAACGATACAGTTGTTTACATTATTGCTAAGAAAATATGCATCGTAAAAACATGCGGTTTTTTGTATTATATTAAACTTGTAAATTTAAAATGAACTATTTTAATTAAAAACGCTACAAGTTAATATTTCCTTTTTTACAATAAGACGTGATTTCAATTCAATTAAAATTAAATAAAACAAGAAATACAAAAATATAGTTTTGAAGTTAACATAATATTATAGAGAATAAGATAATGTTCTTTCATACACGACGAATCTTTATAGTAAAATAATTTTAACAAAATTTGATATTTTCAAATTAAATCATGTCTAAACTGTTTAAAAAGTTAAGCCATTTCCCGCTAGATTGGTTTGTTACCTCTCCCTCTCCTCCCCAACCCCTTTTAGGCATTCACTATCTTTCCGTTGATTTATTTTTCTCCCGCTACTCCCCCTTCCCGCAACCCTGTGCAGGTAAAATCCTTAACACTAATTGTCTATCACCTCCAAACCTGAGCTATTGAAAATATTTCCTGAGATGTATTTGTATGATCTATGTTAAGAGTTTTTTTATGGAGTAAACTTGATTATGTTTACCTTATAAATAATTTGCATAAACAGTGTTTCCTTGATTAGATAAAACCTAAATAGTTTTATTCATGTTTTATAAACGAACAAGACCTTTTCCCACTTAGAGCAGAATTCATTTTGAAGATATTAAAATTCAGTGGCGCATCCAGGAGTTTACCTAGGGGAGGGTGGGCATGTGCGTCATAACTATTATTTCTATCTCCTGAAAATATTCATCAAATTATTTTAGTTTAAGACATCTTTTTTTTAGAGATATTACACACACATGTATATACAGGTTGCTAAAAAAGGGGTTCAGAAATTATGGATCTTGTTGTACACATTAACATGAGAAGAAAGATTTTAATGATCTTATGTAACCTCTAGTTGTGACGATACGTCGGTAAAATCCAATAATAATAATAATAATAATAATAATAATAATAATAATAATAATAAAATTGTCTTAGAAACTAAAGGTCCACAAAACTACTCACATAGAGGTAAAGACAATTTTGTATGTTAGTAATAAATAATAAATGGTACGGTTCACCACACAGACTTTCTCTCGCTTTTATCTTGAAATAGACATTTACTAAAAACTCGTTAGGCTTTGTGAAATGAAATAATATACACTGTTGCTTACTCTATGCAGGGGTGGTTTAAGGGCTGTGCGAACCGGGTGGCTGCCCGGGGTGCCAGTTTGGTGGGCGCCAAACAGAGCTAGACATGACCTAACGTAGCCTGGGCGTGAAATGAAAATAATCCCCAAACCTAACAACTTCAAACTTAACGTAGCCTGGGCGGGATATGAAAATAATCCCCAAACCTAAAGTAGCCTGGGCGTGATATGAAAATAATCCCTAAACATATAACTTCAAATCTAACGTAGCCTGGGCGTGATATGAAAATAGTCCCCAAACCTAACGAAGACAGGGCGTGATAGTGGAGTTTCTAAGCTTAGCAAACGTTCAATTTTTGATACAAACATGAAATTTTACACATTAGTATAGTTTTGTGGTGAGTAAAATAGAATCTAGTGCCACTCTTATAAAGTTATTTTACATTTTCCAGCTTGAAATAATGGCACCCTAAAACTTTTGTTTTTAAATTATAACATAAACCATTCATTATGTCAAAGTGTTTGTTAATCTTATAATAAAAAATAGAGGATGACATTGTCTACAAAACAAGTTCTTTTAGTTTTATTTGTAATTCTAACAGTTTCTGTAGAATCTCGAAGTGAAACGTTTAGCCTATGTTTAACATTTGTAGAGTTTCCCCTTCAATTATTTTCCTATCACGCTTTGGGTTTGGAGTTGTTAGGTTTGGGGATTATTTTCATATTTTCCGAGATTACAATCACCATGAGAAATGGGGTAGCTGGCGGCTAGTAGAAGATTTAAGAACTGCCAAAAGACAAACCAAATAAAAAATAAAATTGTTTTTATGAAAGTTTCGACTGCCAAAAGTGACAATAAATCAACATATTATGGCCATTGCAGATCGTATGGTTTGGCTAATGGATACTTGAGATTTGATCTGCTATATTTTGCTAGCTGTTAGTTACCTACACTCCTATGGTGAATGGACTATATTGATCACCGGTTACGTAGAGAGGCGCAAAAAAGTAATCCCGCTCGGGCGCGAAATTTACCTCAGGCCGCCCCTGACTCTATGGCATTAGGAACTATGAAAACTCTTACAGAAAAAATTAGAAAAGAGAAACATCTTTGTCAACCAAAGAGCATAGGAATCAAATTCATTTTCAAAAACCTGTATTAAAAACAGTGGTGTAGTCGTAAATTTAGCAGTGACGGAACACAAGGTCGTTGCAATCCCAAAGTTGAATTGGAGATTTGGGATCCCAACCTTTGTAGGCGAAAGAATGCACAAACATTAGTACCTCTAGAAAGTATTTGACGCATCTTTTAATGATTACTAAGGCAGAAACTTACTTGACGCACTTCCCCTAAAATTCCAGGAATTCACATAGAGCACTGTAAATTTCATCAGAATTTATTGATTAATAGTATGAACAAAGTTTTAAAATAATATTGATATTTATTAGTTAACTTGGAATTGCAAAGTATAAAACTTTACTAAAAAAATATTTTGAATATTTTTCCACGGAAAGGAGTGCCAGAACAGCGTTCTCCCGCTTCCCATTCCTGCACTACACCCCTGATTAAAAAATAGATATATATTTGTTTATACCTCGAAACTTATTGATGTTATATAAAAAACAGATTTTTACATTTAATAGTACTACAACTTTAAAATGATAAGTTATTACGCGTCTCAAATAGTTGCGGAGAAATGATGAAAATTTGAAAATCTTCCCTATGTAAGGAACCCTCAAAGTCATGTTCATGAGAAAATGAAAATGTACATTTTGTTTATAATGATAAACTGTGTTTAGATAGCAAATTTAATCAAAATCATTAGAGCGAATTTCAAGAAAATAGATTTATTCTCTTTTTGCCTTTCAATAAACTAGCCTTAAATTTAAGGTTAAATATTTAATTCCAAAAACCCCCGGGAGGATGGGGCTTATGTAAACCCCAGATACAAAGTTTTAGCCCAAACGGTAAAATGGTTTCGGTTCTAGCCCAAACCAAGATACAAACAAACAGTTTTTTTTTGTTTCAGGGGGTTATGAAACGTCAACATTTATCAAAATATCGATTTCGAATTTTTGACGATCACAATATTTTCACTCCAAGGTGTCGAGACAAAGTAAATATTAGTTTACAAGATTAAGTTAACCACAGCCGTTGCTTGCCGTAGGTTTGATCGCCATTGATGGGGAGGTCGAGGTTCAAATCTCATCTGCGTGAACCGAAGATGGTTTCCCGTTAAATGTATATATATGCCTTTAACAGTTTTCCACATGTGATTTATCACTCTGGTTTTCCCATCTTTACTCCATGAAATACGGGTTTAACTCCTCTTAACTACTTTCCTCATCTCTACCCTATATGATCAAGCCGTTAATAACCCGTGTTCTGAACGTTGCAATAAAAAAAAGACTTAAGATTTAAAATGGAAACATGGTTTAGCGAGCGTTATTTATTATTTATTATTATTTATTATTATTATTATTATTATTATTAGCATTATTAAGGTTTAAAGACCCATCGACACATTGAGGTCATTAGGGCCTTGAAATATATTAAAAAATGGGTGTGTGTACTTATGTACGCGCGTAAGAAGTTATACTTCTTTGGCATCATTAAAAAATAAAAATAATTTAATAATATTTAATATTAATTATGTTAAATAATAATATTTTAATTTATATCAATAAATAATACATACGGATAGTTAACCTCAATTATATTGGAGCACTTGAAAAAGTCTATAAGCACAATTTTTTTCACTAATATTTACGAATAGTAAATAATATTAATCAAAATATTCAATTTAAATCACTACTGGGCCTGGATTCACCAAAGGGAGCAAATAGTTGCGCCAGCGCAAGTTTGAAATATGTTCCAAATCCCTATTCACTAAAAGGAGCAGGCGCAATTTGAGAGCAAAGTTGCGCCTTTTATTTGCCACCACTCAAGAGTAGGCGCAACTATTAAATCATGATTGTCACTTCAATAAATTTAAATGGCGGCATATTATTGTATTGGCTTAAAATACAATTAGTTACATAACTGTACTCCAATTAATAATGAATTAATTAAAATAACAAAACGTATGTCAAGCACAAAATTTGTTTCAATTTAGACAGTGGTAACAAAACAATTACGTACCTTTTATTGTTGGATTTTTACATTCAAACAACGCAATGGCATTTCTTGCAGTATTACAAAACAAAACTACGAACTGTGTAATCTTCGTCTAGATCCAAAGAGGTTTGTATTCCTCCAAGTCCAAAGACATCTCGTCACTAAATATGGCAGTTAGTATAACTTTAAAATAAGTTTTAAAGTCTCTATAAACATTAATGTTTTATTAATGGAACTTAAACTTTAAACTAATAATATAAATAAATACAAAATTTTTTTTTTAAATTTATATCAATAAATAATACATACGGATAGTTAACCTCAATTATATTGTAGCACTTGAAAAAGTTTATAAGCACAATTTTTTTCACTAATATTTACGAATAGTAAATAATATTAATCAAAATATTCTATTTAAATCACTACTGAATATAATCTATTAGCACATATATAATTCGCACTTGTATGAAACTAAAACACGTGTTGTGAATGTAGAAACTAGAAACATGTGGATAAATATTATATATATGAAAACAGTGATCAGAGGCGACGAGCGTACCAACATGCGCGACTAACAGAGGTTCTATTTCTATTTTGTTGGTAGCTTTTTTTTTTCGAGACTTAATGAGCGGTTTAACTTCAACCTGTTACTTTTGTGTTACAGTGATGCGCGCGCATCTTAAAATTTCACTCTCATCATTTTTTCATAACGCGCCTAAAGAAGTATAACTTCAAAAATAGTGAAATCCCCATATGGGAGACACATAGTAATTCACCTGCAGGATATACAGGTGAATACAAAATATACAAAACAATAAATGAAATTAATATAAAATAATAGTTAACAATATGATAAAATACCCATCTGAGAAACTCCATAGGAGTGCTCAAATAAGCTCTTAGTACAAATAGTGTGTTACACCTGCTTAAAAAACACAGGTGTATCACTCCAATAAAAAGACAAACACATTAAAATATAACACGTTAAAATGACAAAACATGTTAAAATAACAATACGTTAAAAAGACATACAAATATGTTAAAAAGTACTAAAATGTTTAAAAGGTCTCAATATGAGATAAAATCCAGATGATTCACTATACGAAAGTGACTCAAATGGCACTAAAGAGATTCTCCTGGCGTATAAAATGGAGTAAACAAATAACTCCTTCAGCACTGTCACGTAAAAAACAAAGGTCACCTTTAAAATCAAGGGCCAGGCGAATAGGGGCATACTTTCGACCCTCCACCAAAATGTGGTACATACTAAAGGGAGCATCTCAAAATTCACACACTGGAGGTGGATCCCCTCTTAGTAAAAATCCGTGGGTTAGAGATATATGCCCGACGTGGAGTCTCGTCCCGCTGACCTCTTCTCGCCTAGACTTTCGTATAGAAGAGGGCCACCGCGACACACCGTCTCTGACGACAGCAGCTTGTTCTGAGCACTGCTCATGCCAGGTGCGTAAGACTCCACGCCGAACATAACCCATTAGATCTAAAAACATGACACCCAGATTCGCCTCCGGAGGGAAGCGTGCTGCCTCCTTGGCTGCCTGGTCCACCAGTTCATTTTCTGAAAGACCAGCGTGACCAGGAATCCAGAAAAAGGCGAGCCGGGTGCTTAATGAACCAATTTTAAAATTTTGCTCATGTATCATCTGAACGAGGGGATTCCAGGAGTAGAGAGTGGACAATGCCAACAGAGCACTCATGGAATCCGTACAGATGAGAACAGAGCGGTGACCATATCGATATACAAAACGCAAAGATTTAAAAATGGCATACAATTCAGCCGTCAAAACACTGGTTTCTTCAGGTAAACCCAATTTAAAACTTGATCCTTCCACAACAAAAGCACATCTCACGGAGGCTCCAAATTTAGATCCATCAGTGTATATGTGCTTAAAACCGTGAAAGCAAGTGGAGAGGACCTCATTAAAGGTCCTGTCATATACAAAGTTTGAAGTGGTCGCTTTAGGGAATTTAGCAAGATCAAAATAGCAATTAGGTAGGCGTATCTTCCAGAGAGAAACTCGACCTGGGGATGTGGGGGATAGACTTTGCAGGACTATCCCACACGTGTCAAAAACCGATAGCATCCGGATCCCAACCGGGTTGCACTACGCCATTTGGTTTCATACAAGACACGGTTAGGGGGATGAAACACAGGGCGGTAGGCAACATGCTCTAGCATGCAATGTAGTTTTGACACGTAAGATGCCAAAAGATAGGATCGCCAGTAAGGAAGAGAGGGCTCGCTGGCGTAGGTACAGATGCTGACGATTGGACTCGTACGAAAGGCACCAGTAGCCAGTCGTATGCCACATGGTGGACACTATTTAGCATCTTTAACGACGAAGGTCTCACTGATCCATAAACAAAACTGCCGTAGTCTAGTGTATATCTTACCAATGCCCTATATAAGCGCATCAAGGTTTCCCTATCTTCCCCCCAGGACCAACCGCTAACTACTTTGATCAGGTTGAGTGCTTTTATACACCTTGCTTTTAGGTCTTTGATGTGGGGGATCCAAGTTAATTTGAAATCAAATAAACTGGTAAACGTGGTTCATTAAAATATTGGAGGCTGGCTGTATTCCACGTAATCTATGGAAGTGGACAATCATCGTCTTGGCTGCAGAGAAGCGAAAGCCATTAAGCGATGACCACGACCAAAGATTGTTGACAGAGTGTTGAATCAGCCGTTCAGCCCTGTGGAAACTTGACGAACAGCAATATAAATTGCGTAGTCATCCACAAAAAGGCATTAACAAACAGGTAAGAGCACGTTGTCCACAATGCTATTTATCGCGATAACGAACAACGTACAGCTCAAAATAATACTCTGAGGCACCCCATTTTTTTGAATTAAATCATCGGATAAGGTGTTATTCAAACTTACCCGGAAGTGTCTATCCGACATAAAATTAGATATAAAAATTGGGAGGTTCCCTAGAAACCCCAAATTAAAAAGTGTTCTCAAAATGCCGTACCATCAGGTGGTGTCGTACGCTTTCTCCAGATCGAAGAAAACAGCCAGCAGATGCTGCTTATGGAGAAAAGCGTTACGAATAGCCGTCTCTAGACGGACAAGGTGATCCACCGTGGATCGGTTACGGCGAAAACCACATTGATATTAGATAGCAGATTGCAGGATTCTAAATACCATACAAATCGTTTAGTAATTATTTATTCCAATATTTTACATAAACAACTACTTAAAGCTATCGGTCTATAACTAGTTGGATCTAATTTATCCTTGCCACTTTTATATATAGGGTTAACGGTTGCCTGCCTCCAGAGTGATGAGAACTGATGAGATTCTCAAACGCTATTGTAGAGGTCCAAGAGAAATACCTGTCCGGCAGGGGGCAGCTGTAGCAACATCTCGTAATGGATGTCGTCTGAACCGGGGGCTGTGCTGCCCGCCTGGGACAGGACATAGATAAGTTCATCCATGGTGAGGGGGGAATTATAATCCTCCCCAGACTCCGACCAAAATCAATGGCAGGGCACTCGATACTCCGCTTATGCACTGCGAATTCGTTAGTGTAGCTCGCAGTGCTAGAAATAGTGGCGAACGTCGAGCCCAATACATTAACGACCTCCACAGGGGAGGAGACAAGTGAACCGTTAGACACTAGGGTAGGTATATTATTAGTGGAATTGTTGCTACTACTTAATTTACGAATATTATCTCAAACCTTAGTTGTGGGAGTGGAAATTGTAAGGGTAGAAATAAACTGTCTCCAAGACTTTTTCTGCTTTCACGAATGACACGGCGAGCTTGAGCACGCATAATCCGGAAAGATTCCAGATTCTCCAAAGTAGGACGTCGATTAAAAAGACGGGGGGCCCTTCGACGGTCAGAAATAGCCAACCGACACAGTAAGGGAGAAGTGCAGTTTCTGCGACACTCATTTACATAATTTTGAAGAGTTGGAGGTTTCCTGAGATGTCACGATAGATATGTTGATGTGAGATGTGGAGGTGGGGAGGTGGGGGGATGACTGAGATGAGTGAGGGGGGTTTGGGAGGGTTCCTGAGATGTTGTGGTGATGTGAGTTGTGGAGTAGGGGGGATGGGGCACCTGGGTGAGAGGGTTTTTGGTAAAAGCGGTATACTGCAACTCATTTACATAATTGGCTGGTGGGAGGGGGAGGAGATGAGAAGGGTTGGAGCACTCGATGGTGGGATGAGGGGGGTGTTGAGCACCTGGGGAAGTGTTTTTTCTTGCGGCTTTCTGTAATGGGATGTGGGATGTGGGGGTGTGGGGATGAGAAGGGTTGGAGCATGTGATGGCGTGAGGGGGTGGGTGTGGAGCAGCAGGTTTTTTTCTTATACCTTCGTGAGAAGGGTTGTCTCTCGCACGGTCTGGCTGTTTTTTCTCCCTCTCTCTTTCATCATCGTGACGTAGCGTATAGAGCCTATGGGTAGGGCTGTAAGGTGCTCACACAGTAAAGTGTGTCAGGGTAGGCTTGACGTAGTGACTGGGGTGCACAGGTGTGGCAGCTGCACTTGAAAGAGCCATATATTCTCATAACAGTCAAGGTATACGAGAAATATTTTATCTGATTCGTGAACTTTAGAACATAAATTTCTTTCTATGTGACATGCTTAGAATCATGATACTTTGTGTTGAGTAGTTTTCACATTGAGGGTCTATATCCGTGTACTTTGTAGGAGGGGGAGAGAGGCGTGGCTTGGAGCCTATAAATAGGGGTGGTCAGTCCTATCATTAACCGGTAGCTATATTAGCCATGGCATCAGAATTTGTGGCTGCATTTTTGACGGAGGTGGGAAGTAATGAAATACTTCCACGTAAATTGACCTACTTGGAGACGCGTACCGTATTTCTTCAATAAAATCGGTAAATACTCGATTCGGTCGTCGTATACTTACTGTGCTCGACGCCAAGTATCAAGTTTGGCTGCCGCGGAGATTTTCGACGCTTAGCGATGCTCAGATAGAGGATATCTCGAAAGCGGATCTACTACTTGTTTACAAAGGTCTCTCTACCGCCACCAAAACGGCCATCCTGAACTTTGAAGGTAAGTGTGTGTGTATGTGTATGTGTATGTGTATGTGTATGTGTGTGTATGTGTATGTGTTTGTGTATGTGTGTGTGTGTGTATGTGTGTGTGTATGTGTGTATGTGTGTGTATGTGTGTATGTGTATGTGTATGCGTATATGTATGTGTATGTGTATGTGTTAGGATAACCGTACTTAATCTAAGTCAATAATCATTGAATTGTTTTCAAGTTAAATGTGAATAGTTTAAAAAGAATTGTTTACATCATTAACTAACAATACGAGGTTCGAATCTCACTCCCAGGATAGTTGTACTTAATCTACAACTCGTAAGACCTAAGTCAAACAATCTTCCTTAAAACAAAGTTCGACCATTAATTACCTTAAAAACACAAAGTCCATTAATTACCTTTTACCAAAGTTCAAACAATCTTAATTACCTTTAAATGAATTACCTTTAAATGCGGTAGGATTATTAATTACCTTTACCTTAAAAAACACACAGTCCATTAATTACATTGGCTAAATTGCTTAGTTAGTGACTGGATTACTAATATTTAAATCAATATATTTTTTTTAGAATTAAACATAGAACAATATCAAACTAAATATTTCATGAAAGACCCTCTACATTCATCCCGACAACCAGTAGCTTTTTTTTTACATCAGAGCGGTTCATATAATTAAAGCAAAAAAAAAAACTTTTTTATTTGAATACAAAGCAATTGTACAATTTTTTAATGAAGCTTATCGCTTAATTATCTTTAAATGAAGCTGGATTATGAAGAAGTTAACAATATTTTTTTAAAAAACAGTTACTTCATTCGAATATTGAATTAGCCAAAGTTCAAACAATCTTAATTACCCGAGTTCTTACCCACTCTATATTTTCCCTAGTCGAAACAGAGGGGTTATCCAACTTACACGGTGGAAGAAACTTATAGTTGATTTCCTCGAAATTGTACAAAAATGTAAAACACTCACCTCTTTGAAAACGAATGATATTTCTTCGCCCGTTACATCATTAACTAACAATACGAGGTTCGAACCTTGCTCCCTGGATAATTGTGCTTAATCTGCATCTCGTAAGACCAAAGTTAATAATCTTACAGGTTAAAATATCATTGACTAATAATAAATCGTTGAATTGTTTAATAGTTTAAAAAAAAAACAGCTACTTGAGTCGTTTTTGAAATGAGTTTAAACACACTTTTTTCCACCCTCTTTTAACAGAAGGGACCGAGGGAGTTTAAACACACTTTTTATTGCCACCCTCTTTTCTCGCCTTTCTTCTTTTAACGGAAGGGACCGAGGGACAGCAACAAAAAAAAAGAAACATTTAAACCTTTCTGTATTTACAGTAAACTAAAAAATATCACAAACAGTTTTCTTACAAATCTCCCATACTACCCGTTCTGGTTATACACTTACATACTGTTTAGGGATTAATAAGGTTATATTTTTTTTAGAGGAAATGTGTACAAATTTGCGTGGTTAGAGAGAGACTAGAAAAAAACCATTAGGTTAAAACCATCCTGGCCGAGAGTCGAACCTTGACCCTCCCAATACGAGAGTAACGCGTTAGAACAGCCAGTGACTGAAGCAGCTAGGTAGCCTGTTGGTCTAGGGGTAAGGTGTCAGACTTATGCACTTACTCATCATAGTCGTTCCTGTTTGTTTGTTTACAGCCATCTCGAGCCCACTTGACGTTATCTTGGAGGGGACTGTACCCGAATGAAGAGGAGGCTAAAAAAGGAGAGCATAGGGCAAACATGACAGAACCTCTAGCTAAAAGAGCGCGCTTTTCTTCCCCCATCATTATATCTCAACAAATAAATGGAAATAAAGTGTATATTCTCCATGAATTAACCTCGAATGAGCAACTTTTAATTAATTATCTAAAACGTGATATCACAACACAAGTATATAAGGCATATATTGAGCATACACCAGGGTTGATTAAGACCTCGAGCGTTTTGATACTCGGACATGAGGATATAGATGGACAGATCCGGACGCTTTTGACTCAGTCACGTGACTTAGGTACGGGATTTACCCAGTTTAGGCTTTACCTGGAACCGTTAGGTCTCTCATTGAAACTTATTGAGCAGGCGTACACCCACCGTATAAAAACCTATTCTATCACTAATGAATTGCCTTATAAGGACCCCGTTCAGTTTCTCGTCACGTGCGGAGGTATATACGTAAAGATGGTAGAAGAAACAATTGCAAATGACTCGATAAAGGTAAATTGCAGCCTCATTTGCGAGTTTAGACATCCTACCGAAGGTAGAATTGAGAAAGGGTATTTCAACTCTACTCTATGCGGTATATTTAGCACTACAAACTTGGAGGAGATATATGAGAATAATGTAGTTTTTCCCCTCCTTGCTCAAATTGAAGGTTTTGTCTCTAGAGACTCGGGTTGGATGTATGACGGTACATTGGAGATGAGAATAAATCTCTCTAAAAACACGATTTTCACGATCGGGGCTCGGGTTCAAATCCCTGAAACTATAGCCAGTCGTAAAGCGCTGATAAATGTGCAATGTGAAGAAGGTCATTGTTTCCCTGTATCTGTTTTTATCAGGTATTTTTGAACCGACAGGGAGAGCTCAACGTTTATCCTCTTACCCTAATTTTCGAGACGTGTTGAATCTAGACGGGATCCCTCTCCCATTCCAAATGAGATATATCGATCGTTTTGAAAAGCTTAACGATATATCTGTAAATGTGTACACTGCAAAGCATGATGGGAGTGACTCCTATATTGACACAGCTGACACCTCTAAAAAACTAGTAATTGTTCCCGTACACGTCAGTGGTAAAGAGCGTGCTAGACATGTTCATTTATTCATGATAAGAGTGCACGGGACAGAAACTTATCATTTCAGCTGGATTAAAAATCTGTCACGGTTAATAAACTCTCAACTAGCGTCTAACAGAGGACGTAGATACTTTTGTGATAGATGCCTGTCCGCTTTTTTGACTGAAAACAAACTCACAAAACATAAAGAGGCGTGTATAAAATTCGATGCGGTAAGGAGTACATTCCCTCAAGGGGAGGATAAATTCCTCACGTTTGCTCAGTATAAGCAGCAGGAGAAAACAGGATTTATCGTATATGCGGACCTGGAGAGCTTACTTATGCCTATAGAGACGAGTGATCCCGACTCAAAATTTTCATATACCGAGAATGTTCAGTGTCATGCAGCTTATTCTGTAGGAATGTACGTTAAATGTAATTTTGACGATAGTCTCTCAGAGTACCGTCATTTCACGGGAAAAGATTGTACTGACCAATTTGTTGAGGCGCTCGTAAATACGGCGAAGCGTGTACTAGAGTACTATAGTACCGTTGTACCAATGAAACCGTTAACTCCCGCTCAAAGAGACGCTCATAATACAGCCTCTCATTGTCATATATGCGAGAAACCCTACAAGAATGATGATATTCGGGTTATGGATCATTGTCACTTGACTGGACTTTATCGTGGGAGTAGTCACGCAGGGTGTAATATTAATTACAAGAACCCGAGTCACCTGAGCGTAGTAATCCATAACGCGCGTTGCTACGATAATTTTTTCCTTCTCGAATCACTCGTTGAACGTAGAGAAACTGATCCGTTCACGGGGGAGAGCGTTCTCGTCAATCCAGGAAAAGTCAGAGTTATTGGAGAGACAATGGGAAGATTCAAAGTAATCATGAAATATATTCGGTGTGGGTTTCGAGGGATTACAATTAAAATTATAGATAGTTTCAGTTTTCTATGTACTTCCCTAGAGAAATGCGTATCTTACCTCGAACCCGAGCAACTTAAAATCACCCGTAAGTGCCATCCCGAGGATGAACGCTTCAAATTAGTCACACGAAAAGGAGTGTTCCCCTATGATTATATTGATTCATTCGAGCGGCTGGACGAAACTCAGTTACCGAGCAAAGATAAATTTTACAACGCGCTCACGGATAGCCATATCTCTCAGGAAGACTATGATCACGCCTGTGAGGTTTGGCGAGTATTCGAATGTAAGAATCTTTGGGACTATTCGAACCTCTACCTGTGCACGGACGTAACTTTACTGGCCGACGTCTTTGAGAACTTTCGTGATCTCTGCATGAAGACGTATAGGCTCGATCCCGGATGGTCCCTTACAGCTCCCAGTCTAGCGTACCAGGCTCTATTGAGAATAACCCGGGTACGGCTCGAATTAATCGATGATGTGGACACTCATCAATTCATTGAGGGAGCTATCCGCGGAGGGATATGTTTTGTGGCTAATCGTCACGCTGTAGCGAATAATCGCTATATGGACGCGTTTGATCCTTCCAAGCCGGAGTCCTACATTGTCTATCTAGACGTGAATGGACTCTATTCATTTAGTATGCTGTCCTCACTTCCCTATGGAGAGTTCAGGTGGCTCGAAGATGAAGAAATTGCTCGATTGGACGTGCTAAAAGTAGAGGACGATGCGGATACGGGCTATATCTTGCAGGTAGATCTTGAATATCCGCGAGATGTGCACGACGCTCATTCTGACTTGCCATTCTGTCCTAAGAAAGGGATTCCACCCGTAGGGAAACATGAGAAACTGTTAACAACTTTAGCTGATAAGAGCGGGTACGTCATTCACTACCGTCATCTAAAGCTATGTTTAGCGAACGGGTTGAAACTGACGAGAGTTCACCGTGTTCTCAGTTTCAAGCAAGCGCCGTGGATGGCTCCGTATATCAGGTTGAACGCGGAAATGAGGAGTAAAGCGAGCAATCAATTTGAAAACATGTTTTTCAAACTGATGAACAATGCCGCATTCGGCCGCCTCATATCTAACAAGAGGGCTTACCGTACGATAAAGATAGCTACCAGGTGGGAAGGGAAATTTGGAGCGGGTAACCTCATAGCCAGCCCTAACTTTAAAAACCGCTCGATAGTGTCAGAAAACCTAGTCATCATCGAGATGGAACCGCAAGAGATTTACTTTGATATGCCTATCTATGCGGGATTCGCCATTTTGGAAATCTCGAAGGTAGTCATGTACGGTCTGCATTACCAGGTTATGATCCCTGCCTTCCCCCAAGGTACGTTAAAACTTCAATACACTCATACAGACTCACTTCTCTACTACATGACTGTTGAGGATGCATACCAGAGACTAGCCCTGTTAGCTAATGACTACCTGGACACCTCCACCTACGGACAAGACAATGTTTACAGGATGCCCGTAGTAAATAAAGGGGTGCTCGGTAAACTAAAAGACGAGACTCGAGGTCGGATTATCACTGAGTTCATTGGTTTACGTCCTAAACTCTATTCATTCTCAGTAGAAGGAGATGGAGAGACGCTCAAGGCTAAAGGGTGAATAGTAGCGCGTTAAGAACGCTTTCATTAGAGGATTATCGTAATTGTTTGACAGATGAGACGATAGTCATGAGAGAGGCTCGTTCAATAAGAGCTGTAGGATTCAAACTTTACACACAAAAATTCAATAGGGTCGCTCTATGCTCTATCGACGACAAAAGATATAGAGTACCAAGAACTGTCAATACTCTTCCTTGGTCCCATTACTCTATCGGACCGTCAACTCTATAGTGAACAGTGCGTCTATGTGAAAAAAATAATCATGTTCTCTACAGTGTAAGTGATTAGAACTAAACCTAAAAAAAAAATTCATGTTCTGTAGTCTCTATAGTGTATAAATATTCATGTTTTATACTGTAAGTGATTAAAACAAAAAAAAATATTCACGTCATGTACTCTATTGTGTTAATGTATAAAAAATATTCATGTTCTATACTGTAAGTGATTAAAACTAAAAAAATATTCACGTCCTGTACTCTATAGTGTTAATGTATAAATATTCATGTTCTGTAGTGTAAGTGATTAATACTAAAAAAAATATATTCACGTCCTGTACTCGATAGTGTAAGTGATTAGTGTTAATGTATAAACAAAACAACAATTTCAAGAACTATAACTTGTGGAAAAAAACCCAACTAATTTAGTATGTATCTATGTGTTTTAAATCTTTATATTCATTAAATTAGGGTCGCTCTGTGCTCTATCGATGACAAAAGATATAGAGTACCAGGAACTGTCGATACTCTTCCATGGTCCCATTAATCAATCAGACCGTCAACTCTATAGTGTGCCAGTGAACAGTGCGTCTATGTGGAAAAAAATCATGTTCTCTACAGTGTAAGTGATTAGAACTAAACCTAAAAAAAATTCATGTTCTGTAGTCTCTATAGTGTATAAATATTCATGTTCTATACTGTTAGTGATTAAAACAAAAAAAATATTCACGTCATGTACTCTATTGTGTTAATGTATAAAAATATTCATGTTCTATACTGTAAGTGATTAAAACTAAAAAAAATATTCACGTCCTGTACTCTATTGTGTTAATGTATAAATATTCATGTTCTGTAGTGTAAGTGATTAAAAATAGTCAGATTGTAATAGGAAGAACACACTAGGCCACATCAATACCTGGGAGTTATATTTATTAACACCACGTCTTACTTACGCTAATGTGAGATGAAATGAAGGACCTACAGTTTAACGTGGAATCCGAACCACGGTGGTGACCTGGCATTCCTGACATTCACCAGAGGTGAAGGAAGGGTTTGTACCGGTACCAAGGATTGAACCCAGACCGTTAGCACAGAAGTCTGACACCTTACCCCTAGACCGGCAGGTCACCAACATCCAAAAATATAGAACTGGGAAGATAGGAATACAAAGAAACGTTCACGAAAGTTTAGGAATGTATCCAGAAAAAGGCTTCAATCTAGTCTTGTTCGGTTTGCCAGTGACGATTTGAATCCCGGCAGTTTATACGTAGATGCTTTATTCTTAAATATCCTTTCACTGTTTATTCATGCAAATAACTTTGCTCCCATCTAACTTTTAATGTACGAATCTACGAGGTGTAGATTAAGCACAATTATCCAAAGATTTATTAGCCATAAAGTACAGTTTAAATCAATTAGAACTTTCATCTACGATATCTAAACATTATATCTTTTACTATACTCACTAGACTATTATTTATCATAATGCTCATCAAAGTTTAAAGGCGTTTGCTTAGTTAATATTAATTACTTTAGTTCAGCCATTTATTTCCTTAAAACAAAGTTCGACCATTAATTACCTTAAAAACACGAAGTCCATTAATTACTTTTTTAACCAAAGTTCAAACAATCTTAATTAATTACCTTAAAAACACAAAGTCCATTAATTACCTTTTTAACCAAAGTTCAAACAATCTTAATTACCTTTAAATGAATTACCTTTAAATGAGGCAGGATTATTAATTACCTTAAAAACACAAAGTCCATTAATTACCTTTTTAACCAAAGTTCAAACAATCTTAATTACCTTTAAATGAATTAGCTTTAAATGAGACAGGATTATTAATTACCTTTAAATGAAACACAAAGTCCATTAATTACCTTTTTTTGACCAATGTTCAAACAATCTTAATTACCTTTAAATGAATTACCTGAATATTGAATTAGCCAAAGCTCAAACAATCTTAATTACCTTTTCATTAATTCTTTTACAAGATTCATACATTTAAAAAAGTTAATTACATTAAACATTTATTTCCTATGGATGCATAGAACTTTCATCTACGATATCTAAACATTATATCTTCCACTATACTCACTAGACTATTATTTACCATCATCCTCATCAAAGTTTAAAGACGTTTGCTTAGTTAATATTAATTACCTTAAAAACAAAGTTCATTAATTAGCTTTAAAATTAGCTTAGTACAGCAAAGTTCGGTCATCCAAAGTTCAAACAATCTTAATTACCTTTAAATGAGTCTGGATTATGAAGAACCTTAAAAAAACATACAGTCCATTAATTACATTGGCTAAATTGCTTAATTAGTGACTGGATTACTAATATTTAAATCAATATATTTTTTCAGAATTAAACATAGAACTATATCAAACTAAATATTTCACGAAAGACCCTCTACATTCATCCTGACAACCAGTAGCTTTTTTTTTTTACATCAGAGCGGTTCATATTTGAATACTAAGCAATTGTACAATTTTTTAATGAAGCTTATCGCTTAATTATCTTTAAATGAAGCTGGATTATGAAGAAGTTAACAATATTTTTTTAGAAAAAATCAGTTACTTCATTCGAATATTGAATTAGCCAAAGTTCAAACAATCTTAATTACCTTTAAATGAGAATGGATTATTACAAAGTTAACAATATTTTTTAAAAAAAAACAGTTACTTCATTTGAATATTGAATTAGGCAAAGTTCAAACAATCTTAATCACCTTTAAATGAGACTGAATTATGACAAAGTTAACAATATTTTTCTAAAAAAACAGTTACTTCATTTGAATATTGAATTAGCCAAAGTTCAAACGATCTTAATTGCCTTTTCATTAATTCTTTTACAAGATTCATACATTTAAAAAAGTTAATTACATTAAACATTTATTTCCTACGTATGCAATTAATCGGGAAAATTCTGATGAGTAAGAATGTGTACCAATCAGCTTAACACTTAAAGATTTATTAGACACAAAGTACAGTTTAAATCAATTAGAACTTTCATCTAAGATATCTAAACATTATATCTTTTAATCTTTTACTATACTCACTAGACTATTATTTATCATCATGCTCATCAAAGTTTAAAGGCGTTTGCTTAGTTAATATTAATTACCTTAGTTCAGTCATTTATTATCTTTAAAAAAAATACAGGCAAAGTTCAGTCATTTATTACCTTTAAATATTAGCTTAGTACAGCAAGTTCGACTATTAATTACCTTAAAAAAAACATACAGTTCATTAATTACATTGGCTAAATTGCTTAGTTAGTGACTGGATTACTAATATTTAAATCAATATTATTTTTTTTTTAGAATTAAACATAGAACTATATCAAACTAAATATTTCACGAAAGACCCTCTACATTCATCCCGACAACCAGTAGCTTTTTTTTACATCAGAGCGGATTTGCGTGGAGGGAGAGTGAAAAACCATTTAGAAAAAACCACCCACAGTTCACCCGACCGAGATTCAAAACTCGATCTCCCCGTCCTCAGTGGGATATCCTAGATGAGGGGAGGAAACCGTATTGACCTCGCTTCAAATACTGTTAGAATCTGGAAATTTATGTTTAGATAAAAGACCGGGGGGTTCTTATGTCGAGCGAGAGACGACGTTATAATTCAGGAGCTGTACCCTTCCCTCACCCCATGTCTCGAAGACTCGTGCAGAACGATTCCCGTTCAGGTATTCTTCGTCAAGAAACTGCACGGCGATGTTTATCAATAAAGGGTAGACCTACCGTCCTATCTCTATGATAATGTGCTAACCCAAAGACGGGAAGGGAAGCTACCATATGAGGCGAGCCAGGTGCAGGTGAACCGGGACGTACGCCTCCCAGAGAAACTCGCTGACCGAGGGTGGAAGAAAAGTGTGTTTAAACTCATTTCAAAAACGACTAAAGTAGGTGTTTTTTTAAAAACTATTAAACAATTCAATGATATTTTTAACCTGTAAGATTATTAACTTTGGTCTTACGAGATGTAGATTAAGCGTAATTAACTTTTAAATGTATGAATCTTGTAAAAGAATTAATGATGAGTGGAAATAAATGTTTATATAATTGAATTTTAAATGTATGAATCTTGTAAAAGAATTAATGATTAATGTAATTAACTTTTATTGATTATTACTTAAATAGAGAGAGAGAGAGAGGGATTGAAACCTGATCCTATAGGGTTCGAGGACCAATTCTTTTTAAACTCATTTAACCTGTAAACAATTCAATGAATATTGATATAGATTAGGATTGAAGTCAGACCATCAGGGTTTGAGAGAGAGGGATTGAAACCCGATCCCTCATGGTTCGAGGCTCGTCAGCACCAATCCTACACCTCAACATACAGTAGATATTTAACCCTTTTACCAGGAGCGAGGATTGAAGTCAGACCATCAGGCTGTTTGGCAATCATCTTGAGCAGGACTATGGATTGAAAACATACAGAAGATATTTAACCTTTTTACCAGGAGTGAGGATTGAAGTCAGACCATCAGGATGTTTGGCAATCATCTTGAGCAGGACTATGGATTGAAAACATACAGAAGATATTTAACCTTTTTACCAGGAGTGAGGATTGAAGTCAGACCATCAGGATGTTTGGCAATCATCTTGAGCAGGACTAAGGATTGAAAACATACAGAAGATATTTAACCTTTTTACCAGGAGTGAGGATTGAAGTCAGACCATCAGGATGTTTGGCAATCATCTTGAGCAGGACTAAGGATTGAAAACATACGGAAGATATTTAACATTTTACCAGGAGTGAGGATTGAAGTCAGACCATCAGGATGTTTGGCAATCATCTTGAGCAGGACTAAGGATTGAAAACATACAGAAGATATTTAACCTTTTTACCAGGAGTGAGGATTGAAGTCAGACCATCAGGATGTTTGGCAATCATCTTGAGCAGGACTAAGGATTGAAAACATACAGAAGATATTTAACCTTTTTACCAGGAGTGAGGATTGAAGTCAGACCATCGGCATGTTTGGTAATCATCTCGAGTAGGACTAAGGATTGTGAAGTCAGATCAGAAAACATGGTCAGGACTGAGGATTGAAGTCAGACCATCAGAGTGTTTTGACAATCATCTTGAGAGAGAGAGAGAATAATACTTGTCAGGACTAAGGATTGAAAACATACAGAAGATATTTAACCTTAATTCGTAATCTTTGGTCAGGACTGAGGATTGAAGTCATACCATCAGGGTGTTTTGGCAATCATCTTGAGTAGGACTAAGGATTGTGAAGTCAGATTATCGGCGTTTGAGAGAGAGAGACAGGGAGGGATTGAAACCTGATCCCTCAAGGGTTCAAGGCTCGCCGCCACCAGCCCTACACCTCAACATACGGAAGATATTTAACCTTAATTCCAAGGATTGAAAACATACAGAAGATCCCTAATCTTTCACCAGGAGTGAGGATTGAAGTCGGTCTATCCGCGTTTGAGAGAGAGAGAGAGAATAATACTTGTCAGGAGTAAGGATTGAAAACATACGGAAGATATTTAACCTTAATTCCTAATCTTTTTACCATGAGTGAGGATTGAAGTCGGACCATCAGGGTGTTTTGGCAATCATCTTGAGGGAGAGAGAGAGAGAGATAGAGAGAGAGAGAATAATACTTGTCAGGACTAAGGATTGGAGGGTATGCCCCTCCCTCCATCCCGAGCATATAAAGCGACCGGGAGGTAGGGAGACGCATCTCATTCGAAATGTTTAGACGGTTGGGTTATCGTCTGGAGGACATGAGTGAAATTAAGATCTCAGACAGCAGCTTGGAATACTACATCGCGAGAGCCGAGAAGGGTTACAGCGAGTGTTGCGACTCTTCGGTGCACTGGCTCGGATGCCATAATCCGGGAATGTACGAGGCGAGTCAGTCCGTCGAGAACTGTTCAACATCATGTCCCGTCTACAAGCTGAAGGAAGGGGACGAGCTGCAAATTCTCAGCGAAGGCGCTCCCCAGCTCGAGGAATCGATATCCCTGTTCGAGGAAGACGCTTTGTGCATCGAGCTGGATCGGATCGAGCGGGAGGAACTCGACCGTATCAAAAGCATCTCCGAACTCGAAAAGTATCGGGCCTACAACGTTCGTCGCCTGGAAGGAGACGAGGAGATCAGCGAACCGGAGGACGAGCCAAACATCGTGACGCTGGACTATGTGGGCAAAGTGCGTCTTCCAGGTAAAAACTTTGGCGCGAGATACAGAAGTCGGTTTAACGCGTCGCAGCGCGGACTGATCTATCTAGGCGACGGCAAATACGATCTTTTCAAGTGGTGAAAGAACCGGTCGTGCGCGTGTTGAATAGACTATATGTATGTGTATGTTGAAAGACTAAGACTATGCATGAAAGAATCTTTGAGAGAGAGAATTTTGTACTGAATATATGTATCAATGTAATATTAAGAATATACTAGGTTTTAAAAAAAAACTGTACTATTTATTTAGGAGGGGATAATACTTGTCATATCCTTAATTCCCAATCTTTGCTAGGTCAGACCATCAGGGTTTGAGAGAGAGAGAATATACTTGTCATATCCCAGGGTTCGAGGTCCATAAGCTACCCTCCCAAACCCTACTACATCATGCCGATGAAAGAGAGAAAACACTCAATCCCTTTCCCCCGTATCTGCACCATGTTTAAGGATGATTGTTTGAACTTTGCCTAATTCAATATTCAAATGAAGTAACTGATTTTTTAGAAAAATATTGTTAACTTCTTCATAATCCTACCTCATTTAAAGGTAATTAATAATCCAGCCTCATTTAAAGGTAATTAAGATTGTTTGAACTTTCCCAATCTTTGCTAGGACTGACCATCAGGGTTTGAGAGAGAATATACTCTGTACTATTTATTTAGGGGAGGATAATACTTATCATATCCCAAGGACTGAGGGTTCGAGGTCCATAAGCTGCCCTCCCAAACCCTACCACATCACACCGATGAAAGAGATAGAGAGAGAGGGAGAAAAAAACTCGCTGGCTCGTCGGGAGAGAGAACACTCAACCCTGCCTCCTCACCTCTGAGAGAGAGAGGGGGAGAACCCTGAGGTGATGACCTCTCTCTGTCATCCGCGTGCTAGATAACGCGCTCCAACCCTCCTACAAAACATGTTCTCGTATACCGCAAGAAAAAAACATCCCCAGGTGCTCCACACCTCACTCCCTCAATCGAGTACTCCAACCCTTCTCATCCCCCCTCCCACCCGATTATGCAAATGAGTCACAGAATACCGCAGTCATCCCCCCACCTCCCCACCTCACATCATCGCGACATCTCAGGAACCCTCCCAAACCCCTCTCAGTCATCCCAGGTGCTCCATCACCCCACCCCCCACCTCCACATCTCACATCAACATATCTATCGTGACATCTCAGGAAACCTCCAACTCTTCAAAATTATGTAAATGAGTGTCGCAGAAACTGCCCTTCTCCTTACTCGACACTCCTCGTTCCACCAAGAAACGGGACGGTGGCGCGGATTTGGCGAGAATTTAGGGATGGAAGCCCTCGCCGCCGCGATGACCGTCGAAGTAAAATGCCCAGCCTTAACATCGACGTCAAGAGAATTGCACTCGTTAAATACGGCAAGCTCGGGGAATTTAACCCTGTCAGCACGTTTGATAACCCATTGGGGTAGCCGTGATGTACTGGGAAGCTCTTGAAGTTGTTAAAGCAGAATGGGGAAATGATCGCTGTCACATAGGTCCGAGTGAGCCCCCCAAAGGTAGAGTGGGCGAACCAACAACAGCCGCTCGTGATTTAGCACCCCGAGGAGGGCTCGAGGGCTTTCCCCGAGGGGCGCTCGGGGGCGTTCCGCGAAGACGGCTCGGAGGGATTTCCCAAGGGGGGGCTCGGAGAAGTTCCTTTGGTAGGGTAGGAGTGGCAAATGTTAAGATATAGCTATCAGTTTTCTTCACTACATCGGTCCTTTTGGTTGTAATCTTATATTTCCTCACATATGCCCTCAATGCTTACGCAGTCGAGGTCATAGCAAGTGACCACTCCCTTGAAAACATTGAGGAACCTGTGCGGTTCCACCTTCACCTTTAAATGATTCGAGGGACTCAACGGTATCCTAGTTATTGCCATTATTTTCGCCGTCTGAAGGTCATTGTCAGTCTGGATCATTATTGTTCCATCGCGCAGTTTAATAATTGAAACCCCAGACTCAGGAGCTCCTTTGATTATCACTATTTTAAGGACAAATGGCTTACACGCCTGAAGTTCTCATTTTCTTCTACTCGATACAATACCAGGAAGCGGGTCTGGGGCCTCACCACTTCCTGGACTTTTTCCATTAAAGGGCTGGACGGCCTTACCCGTTTCCGCCTATTATCAATATTACGACCCTGATAGGGGCCAGTCAGTGAGTTGTCAGCAGAATTTGGCAGTACATTGCTAGCGGACAGTAAGGCGTCAGCTGCGACAATGGAGGTGGCCATGCCTTTATGGGGGGACAACCTGCATAATACTCGGATCGTAGACCTAGGGTGATCCACGTTGGTTCTACCACATGTGGCCCTGTTAACCCTCCCTACGGGAAACCCCACACGACGCTAGACATGTCAACCCTCACATGGGGCATCACCAGGAGAGAGGTCGTCGCAACAAGTGGGTGCAGGCAAGTGCAAATTTTACGTCCGGGCCTTCATGAACTCAACCTATCTTTTTTTCAAAGTAGGGTACCCAGTTATTGTCATCCATAAGGCCCTTCCTCTAAGATATTACAACCGGCGGTCAATTGCAGAGGTATCCAGTAATTGTCTGAGAAGAGCCAAGTTAGTAGCCAAGGTCGTCAACGGAGAGGCCAAAGGCTTCCGTTCAGGATAAACGGCAGGGGGAAGAGAAGAAAGAAGTAAATAAAGTAATAGAAGGGAGAAGAAGTAAGGAGAAAGAGAATGGAGAAGGAAGGAGAGAGAGAAGGGAGAAGGAGAGAAAAAAGGAAGGAAGGAAAAAGGAGGTGAAAGGAAAGATATAGGATAGGTTTGTCCTGCACGAGGTACATCCTGCACAGAAGCCTCCCCTTTTAGTTTCCTCTTACGATAAGCAGGGTTACTACGGGACTATTTTAAACCCTATCCCACAGGGGGGAGCTTTATTAAATTCTGATTTTTTTTTTCTTAGATCATAGAATACGTTGTTCTTGTTAGTATGGTGTTCGAAAAAAGTTAACGGTAGGGCTTATTTGTAAATTGAAGTAGGCGTACAGTACGTAAATTATATTTAATTTAAAAAGATTTAAAAAATTGCAATTTTTCGCCAACTATGGCCACCGTTTTTTATAACTCATTAATTTTTTTAAAAGATATTTCCAATTTTTTTTAATAGACTATCACCTAGAACATAGTGTGATTTTAACTTTGGTCTTTATATCTTCTGTACAAACAAATTGTGGTGCACTTATTTTAATTCTAACCTATTTATACCATGTATTTAAATAGTTAGCGTAAGTAGTAAGAGTAAAAACTATGCCACTGAAAAAACAACAAAAAGAAATGGCTAGCCTATATTGTTTTAATATAGGGAAGAAAATATATTTTTATATATTTCTACAGTAATAAACAAACTAAAAAAAAGTCACAATTGACTGCAAATAATGATTTCCTAAGGTAACTTAGAAACATTATATTTTGACAGGGATTCAAGCCCTTGGTCTTTTGACTTTGGACGTCATGCAATAATGCCCCGAGATTGCGCCTCAAAGCTTGGCATCACTCCTTGGAGAGAATAACGGTGATAGCTTGTCTTTTGTAGAGTAGCAAGCAACAAAGTTGAAAGAATTAGGAGGGGGGAGGGTGGCTGCAAGTTGAATGTTAGGACACTCTAAAATGGTGGGGGGGGGGTAGTATATAGTGGGGAGGGGGTTGGTGTGGCGAGTGCCATAACTACAGCACCGCACCTTTGGGGAGGTGATAATACATGGAACTACTTGGAAGAGAGATTTGCGAAACCTCGAGATGTCCATCCGAATCTTAAGGCTGCAGTTATTCAACATCTTTATTAAGAACATTATGAAGTTAATTCAATTTCTGAAGATGAGCGAGGAATGAGCCAGGATGAATTAATTTGACTCTTCATGTTGGGGTTTTATTCCCAAATGGATGCATTTAGGGTGATATTGGGTGTAGTTTCTCCTCCTTTCGCCCTGATAGTTCTCGTTAGTTTATTTAAAACTAAACCTAATTTGTGTTCCTTAAAATAGTTTGATTAAATCGTTAAAAGACAACACCTAAAACTCTAACGTGTTTCTTTAAGAAAAAACTTAAGAAAACAAATTTAAAAAATACCATTTTGAAATAAATTAGTCTATTTGTTACAATTTAAAAATTACTTACGGCATCAAACTCTATACGACAAAAAAGGTGTATGTTAGGATTGTAGGAGTCGTTTAGATAATATATTCATGTAACTATTGATTAACTTGACAAAAGCACGGTGGATGTAAATGTTCGGCATTAACTATCATTTAAATATAATACTGTACCTATTAACTTAATGTTAAATGTGACATCTATGAAACATATTTCTTAGGCAAAATGGTTAAAAAATGATCCTTAAACAGCTTTTTATTTAAAAAAATTCATACTAGTAAAATTACATCTGAACATAGATTTAAGAAATGGAATTTCGAATGCATACACCAATCAATGTACCAGACGATCGTCGTGATGAATTATCAGATGATCATTAATATATTTTTTACTATCACCACGTCTTACTACCGGTTCAGCTTACACACATAAACAATAATTATTCTAATTGGGTAGGGATGAGGAAGAAAGTATTTTAGAGGGAATATAACCGCATATGCAGTGAAGGGGAGTGGGAAACCAACTAGGCAAAACCACTCTCAGTAGAAACAACCAGGATTCAAACCTCATTCTCCCTGTATTAAGCAGGCCAGTCTAACAGGAGAGTGACGACCTACACAATTCAGCCACTGAAACTAGTATCAAACTAAGCTTTCCTTTGAAAATATTCAAACATAAAAAATAATAATACTTAGCACCGCGTCCTACTATTCGTTTGGGTTATATGCTTAAGTGCTAATTACGCTAACGTATTAAGAATTGGGAAGGATGAATGTAAATTAAATGAACCCGAATTTGAGTGGAAGGAGAGTGGAAAACCATTTAGGACCCCCCTCCCCAGTTCACCCGAGTGAGATTCGAATATCGATCTCCCCATCCTTGGCAGTCTAGCTCAACACGAACTTGCGCGTTAGCAAACTACGACACCAAGGCGAGTAATATATAAAAGCTTTGGCATGGGAATCAGTCTGGAGAAAAAAAAATCAAAGGTGGTATGAAATATATTGCAAGAGTTAAACTACATGTAGTGGTAATTGGCGCACAATAAGATGTAGGTGCCATGAAATTTTAAGTCTGAAGACACTAGCCAAACTAGCAATTTTGGTCACCACTATTTTATATTCATGATTATGAAAAATATGAACAATGTTAAAAAAGTACGTACTGTACTTTAGCACTTAATGTTTTGGTATAGCGTTGCCTTTCTGCACTCAGGTACCACTTGTCAATTACAACTTTTGGATCAAATCTTGTTCAGGGAGGGTCTATTCACAGAAATTCTGGGCAAATCATCCAGTGTCTCAGTCTTGAGAAAGTTCCTGTAAGCCGTCTTGAATCTGTTATGGCAGCTGAAGCCCCTCTCATATGAAGCTATGCTCATAGGTAGAACAGCACAAAATGTGAGAATTTTGAGCAAAATGGGGAATCTTGCTGAACATTTTTAATTATGAATTTTCTCCAGCGTATTTTTCAAATTGGTGAAGGAAACAAAAGTTTGTATTCTCCTTATTCCGCTAGGAGAAGATCCACTTTCTCACTGAATAGGTTTGGGTTCAAGTTCATAAAGGGCTTCTTTATTTCCTCCATCCCAAATTGAAGAACTTTTTATTTTGGAGCCCAACGCAAGGTGTCGAAAACAGAGATGCACTCACATCTGTTGATATAGAATGCAATCTTGGTTTGAAATCGTGCGCTTTACAAAGCACTTAAACACTCTGGTTTGAGACCCAAGCACCTGAGCCTATATAGTTTGGGAGTGTTTGAAACACATTTTAAAATACAAAATTTTAGTCGCTAGACTCAAATGTTTGGTCGCCAATGGCGACCCGGTAATCGGAAATTTCGTGCCTTGGGTTCGTATTATTAAAATTATAATTATTATAAATTACTAAACAATATTTAATAAATTGTTCAATTAAATCTATTATTCACAGGGATGGACTTTAAATGTTTAATCAAACAAAGAATAAGTTAAAAAATATAGATTTCACAAAAAATATATGTACATAAGTTTATGGGACTATATAGGTGTTAGCATAACAAATGTTACTTAATTTTAAAACATATTCAAGAATAAATACAGCGTTACAAGCATCAATGTTATTAAGATGAGTTTAAAAATTGATTTACAATACGAGATGTATCCCTAAATCAGTTTAAATATCGAATTAGAATATTTGAGTCACGTTCCCATTGACAAATCAGAAGACAATACGGTTGTTATCGGTGTTTTTCCTCGTGATAATGACATAGCTTGGCAGTGCACTTTTATTTTATGTTAATTCATTTGTTATTAAAAATAAGATTGGCTTGATATTCCCAAAATTTAAAAATCTCACTTGAACATGGGAATCGAACCCGGGATCTTTGGCTTAGTACGACAACGCTCTTGCCACTGAGGTATCCAGGAGTCGCACCGTGCTCAGGGTCATTCTTCACTCGTAATATTCACGACTCCCGGATAAATCAGTGGTACTAATCCAAAGGTCCCGACTCCGATCCCCGTGTCCAGGTGTCATTTCTTTTATTAAAAGAATATGACAATTAGATGCGGCTATAAAAGTTAACCACCACTTAACGGCTATATTATTATTAGTAGTACCGCGTCTTTCTACCCATTCGGGTTATACGCACTTACACTAATGTGTAATGGTAGGGTGATTGTGAGATGAAATGGAGGACCTACAGTTTAACGTGGAATCCGAACCACGGTGGAGGCCTGGCATTCCCCACATTCACAAGTTGTGATTAATACACGTCTTGTCAGAGGTGAAGGAAGGGTTTGACAATCAGATAAATCTTTGCCGGGACCGAGGATTGAACCCCGGACGCCAGCAGTTGGTAGCGGGGAGATCCAACAACATATATGTCGAGAACGATACAGTGTAAAGAAGCAATCGAGAGGATCAACACATCTCATCGGGAAGAACTTGCAAAAATCAAAGACAGCATTACGGCAACATTAGTCGAGAACTGCAGTTACGATACACTAGTAGACATCGAAGCCAGCGCGTCAATCCTGGCCCTTCGATCGGGGAAAACTGTCTCAGCCCCGGTAGTCCCAGTACGTCTGAAACTGAGAGGAGCCCGCCGACGGGAACAAGAACTCCTCCACTTCGCCCGGAGATACTCTTCCAGGGAGAAGCCGCTATCACCCCGACACGTGTACGACTTGCAGCCCAGCCACCAGTCCAGTCAAAACCGCGCAATTCCGGAAAGACTCAACCGACGAAGAAACTATGGCACGCAGCGACAACAGAGACATCCTTGGGATGCTGCATGAGATGTCTAAAACGATGGCATCAAACGAAGAGAGGATGAAAAGACTCGAGAATGTCATCGCCAGGACTGCACCAAGAGATGGACCTGGAGCGACTCTGGACGCGCAAGGACCTTCAAGCATGGCGCCTTCTCAACTGATCTCGACAGCTGAGGCTTGGAAGTCACTACTGCCACCAGAGACCGGTCATCTGGACACAGACGAAGCAACAGCCTTGCGACTCGCCCTGGCCTTCAAAGCCAAAGCCACCGAACTACCTCCAGGGTGGGACAAGCATCAAGTACACTTTCTGCTCGCCCTCCCCGCGGACTACCCTATCCTTCCAGACACCACCAAGAAGATTTTGATACATCAAATGAACACCATGCAATCGCCGCCTCAGGAGGGGACGCATCCGCAGCCATCTATCCGCCGGGCTTCATTCCGCCGCCACCGGTTCCAATATCGGGGTTTCGATTACAGAGGAGCAGAGACGACTGCGGAGGGCCACCCGGAGGATTTTCGAGACGAGGGCGCGGGCGAAGGAAGTAAAGGCGAAGAAGGGACTACGATCATCCAAAGAAGCAATTAGAATGTTATGTCCGCACTTGTTTATATAGTTAACTATTCTGTAATCATTTAATAACATGTACTGTGGTTATTTGATAAATAAAGGTAGCCGGATACTCCTTCTCGCTCTAGCTGCCTCCCGGCCTTCCACGATTCCGCCTAGTCGCGAGATTATAAAAGCGTGGGGTCATGGGAGCTCGGGAGCAGTTGGTAGCGGGGAGGAGATCCAATAATCGTTGTGTGTGTGTGAATGCTATTTACTATGTCAACAAAATATAGTTTCGAGCTTTAAATTCCAAGACACCCTTGACAGATATTAACAAGTGTTGATATCACCGTGTGAAGAAAAGTAAAGTTATAAATTATTTCGTCAAAACTTCATACCAAAATCGGCCTTTGTGAACAAGGAATAATTAGTGAGAAAAATTAAGACTGTTTTCGTAGAGATGTGTATAAGCCGTTTTCGATCACAACTCTATTAAACTGAGGGTATTTTCACAACATTATTTCAAACTCTCCCTCCACCCAAATGCGGGTACACTTACCTTTCCTTATACTACCCCATTAGTGTAATTAAATTATTGTATGAGTAGTGATAGCTACAGTAGCCCCGTGACTTCTTTGGTGCTGACTGACAGCTCACAGTTGACTTCTGACAATCAACATTTAGGTATATACCTACATTTTGACCGTCAGAAGTGACAGCTGCTAAACACATGTTTTTGCTGATCATTTGGTTCAGCGTAGGGATACATAATTTGGCCTGGTAACTTTTCAAAGCTTTTAGCTGTCAGCTGTCAGCTGTCAGGCAGCACCAAAGAAGCCATGGGGCTACTGTACAATCGTTTAATACTTATATGTACGGGTTAACACAAGACATTGAGAAATTATAAGCACCAATTTTCCTCACTAGATGGCATCGAATGAAAGTTATTAATAAATGAATATAAGTTTGATATAACATAATAATTTACTAGTAAATAGTGATATATTGAAGTATTCAGACAGAAACGCATGTATTACCCTACACTATTTACTATATTTATTGATTTATTTCTAGGTGTACCATATGGATGTTACTCACAGACAAATAGTGTTTATAATTCGATATAAGGACTTTAACGTTTTTCGCGCTATGCGAAGGATTTCGTCAAATGCTCGTATTTTCTTGTGTAAATTTTGTCTTCCACGTCTAGAGAAGTGTTAGTTAATAACTGTCAAGTCAACTATCATTAAGATTTTATCTACTTATTCTCATAAAACACGGCTCTATAGTTAATATTTTATCTGTTGATTTTCATACAACACACTTGGTTAAAATGGTCTTTCTATGTAAGAACTGTTCAAAATATTTTACCAAGCTTACCAACCTGGCACGCCATATACATTTACAACACGGGAGTGGAGGTAACAAGTGTGATGAGTGTGGACAAGTTTTTAGTCGGAGTGACAACTTACAGCGACATGTTTCCTCACATAGTCGGGAGGTGAAGTCATTCGAGTGTGATAAATGTAGTCAAATATTTTTACGGCGGTATAATCTATTACGACATAAGTTAAAGAACTGTACTGCAACATCATTGGGGAGTGTTGCCAACGTTTCAAAGTCAAGAGAGCAAGAATCTATTGAGAATCTCGATATTGATGAAGATTACGAACCCTGATGTTTTTTCAGAAGCTTTGAATGGTATAGTCAAAATCATCATGCTCTCTCCCTCGAAAGACACACTATTTTTAGCCTTTATTAACGAAATTAAAAGGAAGTTGGAACACTTATCCAACAACTTAATGTAATGGGTAATCTTAAATGGTATACATCTGCCTGTGTAGAGTACTATCGTGTTTGAGGGGAGGGAGATGAAACAATTACCCCTTACTTTCGCAGTAAGTGTATGGTCACTCTAAGTCCTGACGAATTAAAATCACAGATTGAGGATGCATGCACTTACATGATTGAAGCAGCGTCTTCTTTCCACCACAAAGGAAGTGGTTGGTCTGAGGACCGTGTGAAATACTTAGAGCTTAAACTAGCTAAATATGTTCCTTTGGCTGCTTCCAGCTATATTCCATTACCAGAAGAGTTGAGAAATAAGAATGCTCTAATTAATATAAGAAATTCTGACAGTAAATGTTTTCTTTGGTCTGTACTAGCATTTCTATACCCAGCTGACAAGGACGCTAATCGAGTGAGTAAATATATATCACTGGAAGGTAAACTAAATATTGATGGTATTGAATATCCTGTGCAAATACCACAAATAACTAAGTTCGAAAAACAAAACAATGTATCTATTAATGTGTATGGCTACCAAGAGGAAATATTCCTTTTAAGGATAACTAAGGTCAGTCGTGATAATCACGTGGATTTGTTGTTTATTTCAAATGTTGATGGGGGACATTATTGTCTTATTAAGAACTTGAGCAGATTGCTAAGCTCACTGACCAGCCACAATGGTGAGTCATACTATTGCAAATATTGTTTGCATAGATTTTCTAATGAAAATCTCAGGGATGAGCATAGTGAGCAGTGTGCTGATTTCGATGCTCAGAAGATACAGATGCCCAAGGAAGAGGATAAAATATTGAAATTTTTGACATATAAAATATATGCTAAAAATCCCGTATGTGATCTATGCAGATTTTGAGTGTTTTAATATTAAAATATCAGGGTGTGCACCTAACCCTGATCACTCATCAACTACAAAAATGAAGAAGCATACATCATCAGGATTTGCATATGTAATAGTCGATTCGGAAGGTAGATGTGTGAAACCTCCTGTTGTCTATAGTGGTGAAAATGTTGTGGATACCTTTCTTCATAAACTTGTTGAAGAAGAAACCATGATCATCAAGATGAAGAAAAATGTTGTCCCTATGCGCATCACCCTTGAACAAGAAAATGAATTTATTTCGGCTAGCGTATATAGTATCTGCGAGAAGGAGTTGGGTCAAGACCGCGTTCGTGACCACTGTCATCTCAGTGGGGCTTATCGGGGTGCATCTCATAGTATGTGCAATATTCAGTTTCAATATACCAAGAGAATACTCGTCATTTTACACAATTTAAAAAATTATGGCGCCCATATTATCATGCAGAAAATTGGGAAGTTTACAGAGAGAAGAATATCATGTATTCCAAACAATATGGAGAAGTATATCTCATTCAGTCTTGGCTATTTACAATTTATTGATTCGTTCCAGTTTTTAAGCACATCTCTTGAAAAATTGATTGAAAATCTGTTGCATGTTGGGAAAATTCAATTTAAAATACTCCATGAAAATATCCCTTTTAATATAGTACATCTTCTGCTAAGAAAAGGTGTGTTTCCTTATGACTACATGGATTGCAGCAGTAAACTGAAAGATATTCAATTACCACCAAAATCCGCATTCGATAGTCAGATACACCAAGAACATATTTCAGAAAGTGACTACGCTCATGCTAAAACTGTGTGGGAAAACTTTGAAATGAACACTATGGAAGATTATCAAAATGTATACGTTTTAAGTGCTGTTCTACTTTTAGCAGACGTGTTCGAATACTTTTGCTCTTTATGTTTTGAGTATTATAAATTAGACTGTCTACATATTTGCACAAGCCCTGGACTAGCATAGGCGGCATTTTTATAGATGAGCAGGGTTGAGTTGGAGCTACTAACTGACAATGAAATGCATTTATTCATTGAAAAAGGAATACGTGGTGGGGTGTCTATGATTTATAATAGACATTCTGAAGCAAACAACTCCGATATGATGGATTTTAACCCTGAAAAGGAGGTGAAGTATATCACATACTGGGATTGTAATAATCTATATGGGACTGGTATGTCTGATTGCCTTCCTCAGAGTAATTTTAGGTGGTTGAACAAGACTGAAATAACAGAGCTCAATATAATCTCAGTTTCTGATGATAGCGCTGTGGGCTATATATTAAAAGTGGATCTAGAGTACCCGGAAGAAATTCATGACGTGCACAGTGACTATCCACTTGCTCCTGAAAAAGTCATAGTTACTCCTGAGATGTTATCCCCATTCTCTAAGTATATACAATCCAAACTGAACTCCCCCACCGGCGGGAAAAGAGAAAAGCTAGTACCCAACCTAAACAGTAATCAAAATTATGTGGTACACTACCGTAATTTAAAACTGTATATTTCCTTGGGTATGAAGCTTCAAAAGATACACCGACTCCTAATTTTCAATCAGAGCGCTTGGTTGAAGCCATATATTGATTTTAATACATCTCGACGAAAAAATGCATTAAATGGATTTGAAAATGACTTTTTCAAACTCATGAACAATACGGTATTCAGGACGTCGATGGAGAATCAAATACATCGTGTAAATGTTCAATTACTAAATAATGAAAATAGACTAAAGAAGCGTATTGCTTCACCAGCATTTATTGCTTATACAATCTTCACAGAAGAGTTATTTGGGGTTCACGTGAGAAAAAAAGCCTATTTTTGAATAAGCCTATCTATGCAGGCTTTACAAACTTAGATATAAGCAAGGTTATCATGTATAACTTTCATTATAATTATGTTGAGAGGAAATATGGACAAAATGCAAAGCTCTTATTCACAGACACAGACTCCCTCTGCTACGAACTGAAAACAGAAAGTGTGTATGTGGATATGTTTGATAATATAGACCGATTCAACAGTGTTTGCAATAAAAAAAAGTTCTGGGTAAAATGAATGATGAGATGAATGGAGAGTGTATTCGAGATTTTATAGGACTTCGACCGAAACGTTACTCCATTCAAAAAGAGAGTCTTGAGGAGAAAAAAGTAGGTAAAGGTGTATCAAAAAACTCTAAAAAAGAAAATTAAACATTCTCATTATTAAAAAATGTTTTAAAGATGGGGATTTTACACTATGCCAATATGTCCATGATAAGAAGTGAGAAACATCAATTGTACAGTATATCTTTGAATAAACTTGCACTTTCACCAGGAGATGACAAACGCTATATTTTAGATAATGGATGTTTTTATTTTATTTTCTTATTTTTATGGTTGTGAGTCTTTTTAATAGAATAAAAATATTAAAATAAGTAATAATAGAGCAAAATTGTTATGTATTTTTTGATTAAATAGTTATAATGATTAATATAACTTAATAATACTAATTCGTATCCAAGTATTAAGAAATACAAGCAAAAGCCTTTTTTTTTTTGTGGATGTACAGATAGTATAGCACTATATGGTAAACATATTTTAGGCACGGTCTGTACCATATTTTCCAAGATATTAATTTTTATTTAATAAATAATGAAACTGAATCGGCGGCATACTTTCTCATTCATTTACAAATAAATTTCCTATTAGAAAACTACTTTGTATTTTGAAATTAAATTTAACTCTCCTTATTAAGCAATAAATACTGGTTCATTTGACACTTTTCATACAATCATTACTATAATATTTTAAAAACTGGATAGGAAATAGCAAGAAATTACGTGATTTTCACAGAAATAAATACAGCCAAACCGGGCCGTACCGTTGAGAACCAAACACAGGTAGGAGTGACCGCTTAGTGTTTTGATTGACAGCGGCGGGCGGGCGGGGAGTGGTGAGGGGGATGAAGATCATTATCAAACTTTTCAAAACCAGCTGAGAAAAGTATTGAGGTACAAAAACCTACGAAGAGTAATATTCTGATATTTTAGACTGTTCTTGCCTGTTAGCTATTTAATGTGTGAAATCTGTACAGTCTATTGCTACAAGTATTCTTTGACATTGTTTAGTTTTATATTTTAGTTTGAGCGTAGGCTACCATCTAACTGGCATAAATATAATTATATTAATCAAGGCCGTAGCCAGCAAATAATTTCAGGGAGAGGCCCATCCCCCAATTGATGGAGGCTAGGACAGATTCTAAGTATTAAACTCCTCTAGAAGCATTTTTTATGGCAACATAACATCATAACTGCCATAGGCTAGAAAAAAAAATCAAAATATTAAACACCTCTAAAGATCTCTAAAGTATTTTTATGGCAACCTAACACCATAGTTGCCGAAGGCTAGAAAAAATTCTAATTATTACACACCTCTGGATGCTCTCTGAAGTGCTTTTTATGGTAACACAGCCCCCTAATTTGTACTTGTACATTAATTTTGGTATTGTTTAAACAATAAATAAAGTAATATACATTGTTCATAAAATTTCCCGACTATGGTCTTGATATTAATCAACTTTTATGTGAGTTTTACTGTGTACAAAATGCCTAAGCCTCGTTCATTTACAAGTAAAGTATTCAAAATAAGAAAACGATCCAGAGATTTAAAGAGATGGAGAATCCAGAAAGATGAATCATAATTAACCGGAAACAAATTTGAATCACTTAAAAGGTAACTGTAGTTTGAAAATATTACAACTAATTTTTGTATTTTGTGTTTGTTAAAGTATATGTAGAGGTATTTTATTTGTTTATTTTCTAAAAAAAATTCTACGAATATGCCAAAAATGTGCCAAATATTTTTATGTTGATAAATAAATTGTAAAAAAAATTTAGTCTTGTACATGAAATGTGGCCGCGTTAAATTGGTTCCAAACGGAAATGATGGCAAGTTTTTGTAATCGAGTGTGTTGGCTATCTTAAGTTTGAAATAGTCCTTAGATATACACAAAATATAAGGTGATAATTGTATTATAATATAATTTATAAGTTATGGGTTAGTGGTTATAAGCCCTAATCAGTATGCATGCCGAGTAAATTACATGTTTTTCTGGTTTGTTAGTGAGCGGGAGGTCAAGGTTTGAATTCCGACTTGGTGTAATTTACTAAATCTTCTTTTAGTAACAGCTTCCCACGCTTCCTCCACACAAACGTGGTACTTTTCCTCTCTATTCTACTTTATTCACTCTTACCCTATTATAATAACTAAATGCGAATAGCTTAGATGAATGGTAAGACGTTATGTAAGAAATAAATAACTATGTAATATATATATATATATATTTAATAGTTTTTAGGACTTGCGCCCAAGAAAGTGAAGACTTTACACCAACCGCAGGAACCTCCAATTCCAAAGATATGCAGGCAGACACATACTTTTTTTTATGAAGATGACGAATTGGAGGATTTACTACCGAATGTGGAACATCCTTCACTCGTTAGTGAAAACATTATTTCAAAATATGAATATAGTAATGAAAATACCTTACCAGCACTTTTCAAAGAAAATATTGAAAGGTTGAAAGAATACAGGATTCTTCCACTACGGGTCACCGAATTATTGATGTAATGCCTTTTTCTAAACAGATCTTTAAATTAGATGAACACTCCAAATCATGTACGTTAGGTCACTATAAACTAGAAAAGGAAATAAGAAACGGGCTTGAATTTACTCTGGTTTATTTTTGTGACAATTGTGATGGTAAGCAATGCATTACCTCAAAACAACTCGTAAAAATTAACTATTTGTTGGGAGAAGAACACATTGAACTCTAAATACAATTGAAAATATTAATGAAGCTAGCCTATAGATTCTAGAAGCATCTAATTAAAATAAATCTATATAAGGATAACTCCAAATAAATGAGAGAGGCATTCATTTTTTTTATCTGGGGGTGGGAAGCTCCAAATAGCTTTTAGAGAATCTTATTTAAAAAAATATCAGACGATGATATGGGAGGGAGCTTGGTAAAATCCTAGTGGCCCCCCTGATGGAAATGTCTAGGCACACCACTGGCTTAACGAAAGGGTAAATTTGATGGACCAAGATAGAATGGAACAGGCATGATGTAGTAGGCGTCTAGATTAGTAATATATTTAAATAAAATACTAACATACAATAAATGTGTTTCAAAGAGTAAGAGCTAAAGCTTAGTTCAAGAGTTTGTACCCAAGTTTACGAAGCATAGTATAAACTTTGTCATATTAAAATGTTTAGTTTATAAACTAGGAAGTATCGAGTCTACTTCCTCACTAAGCAAGTGTTGGTGTTAGAGAGTGGTGATACAATGCTAGCTACACATGAATTGCTAACAAACCAGACAGTCCTCAATAAGGATTGTTGGTGTTAGAGAGAGGGGATACAATGTTAGCTACACATGAATTGACAGACAGCCCTCAGTGAGCAGTTTTCTTGTTACTGAGTAGTGTCCAAACACATACCAGGGTACCCACTCTTTTACTTACTAATATCAAGATAAAGTATTGTAATCCTGAAAAAAAATTATTTCAAGATATTGATGAATTTTTACTTTTTTTATAAACTCGAACTCAAAAAAACTAGTTTTCACAATTCTGTTTGTCCCCATGTCTATTTGTTAACCTGTCCCTGGCCACGGATCGGATACGGTTTGATTGATTTTTTCAAACTTGATATCTATAAGTTATAGGGCAATATCTCAACAAGTTTATTTTATTTTGACCCTAGCCTTCAAATTTAGGATAGTTTACAAATGAGAGATTTTTTAATGCATTTTTTTTCAAAACTGGATCTAAAGATTCTGATTAAAATGCAAACCTAGGGAGTAATTGATCTCACAAATAACGTAGAGGCTATTTGGTTTTTGGTCAGTAAAATTTTGAAGTGTGATGAGTGATTTTTCAAAAACTTGAAATATTTTAAAAAGAGAGTTGATGTAGGTATCTTGAACTTGTTTGAGATTAAAACAACACACTGCTGCTGGCAACAGATATATTAGCCTATATCAAGTAATATTTTGTCAATAAGCGATTTAACAATGTTACTTGTAATTAATTGCGAGGTACATATCCAAAGTAATATTTTGTTAGGACGTGAATTAAGAGTGTTACTTGTAATGAATTGTGAGAGATAGAGCTAAAGTAATATTTTGTCAGTAGGTGATATGAGTGTTATTTGTAGTTAATTGTGAGGGATATACCGCAAATAATATTTTCAGGGTGGCCACTCACCAGTAAAATTGGGAAAAATCCCGGGAAATGTTCTTGAAAATTTGCCATCATTTGAGAATTTAATGGTGAGGACCACTATAAATAGTTTTTGGGCATACACATCTAAACATTTGTCATGGGGAAAACCACTTTAAATATATTCTGGAAAAATTAAATTAAAAATATTATAGGTAAGGAAAACTATAGTTAGCGTTTAGGGGTATCCAAATATCAAAACAGTTCTAGAGGAGGACCACTCCAAATATCTCGGAATGAGTCTAATTTTCAAAATATTACTGGACAAGGACCTTTCAAAATGGATTCTAAGGGTATTAAATTTTCACAAAATATATGGTGTTGAGTCCCTGGATCTCCTATTAATTGGAAGAAAGTTCCTTTAAAAAAAATGTATACACCCCTACACAAATAAAGTTCCACCGCCATTGGGTGAAGCACCTTTTGTAAATGTATAGGCCTATGCATACTACTGTTTATCTTGCCTAATCTCCACTTGTAGTTGAGCACACATCACACGTGCAATAATGGCCTTTTGGTCCAGACCTTTAAAAAATATACGTTGAGAATGTAGAGTAATATCATGGATTTACCCTCGTTTTTAGTGGGGAGAGAAAGGTCTTGTCTATGGTGGATCGTGGTAAAGTCTCCCGACAGGAGATGGTCAGAATTTTTTTTTATGCATGGACTCGTCTAATAAATGTGTGTAGTACTGAAATCTATGGTGGTAGAACCGAGGGGGGGGGGGGGGGCAAGAGGGGCCTCGTTCACCTGAAAATAATCTCAGCTGGAATAAATCCCACCCCCTAAATATATTTTAAATCCTCTGATACTATCGAAAATGAAGTTGAAAGATCTTGCATTAACCTCGAAATAACTTCTATATACATTCAATTATCAAAGTTTTCCAGAGAAGACCACCTCAAAGTTTCTAGAGGCATCTAATTTTTGAAAAAAATTCAAGCTAGGAGCAGTCTAAATATTTTCTAGAAGCACCTAAATTTTAAACATTTTTGGAGGAAAACCCCTTCAAATAGCTTTCAGGAGATCTAAATTTAAAAAAGTAAGCTGGTTGAGGACTATTAAAAATAGCTTCTGGAGGTATCCAAACTTTTAAAAAATTTCCGAAGGACGCTACTCAAAATAGGTTCCAGGAACATCCAAAGTTCTAAATAATTTGGAGGGGGGACTACTCTAAATATCTTTTAAAAGAGTATAATTTCAAAAAAGTGGGAAAGGACCCCTTCAAATTAGGGACAGAGAAAACGATAAGTGGAGTGTAGAGAGGGGTTATTGCCCTTCTTAGAATAAATTAGCCCTCTTCTAGATGTAGTTCACACCTTCTGATATTCTCTAATATGAAGCTAAAAGACTTTAATAAAACGGCAAATAACTTCTTAAGACATTTAATTTTCAAGAATGCGCCAAGTGATTGAGGTGACGACGACCCCTGCAAATAGTTTCTAGAGACATCCAGTTTTAAAAATTTGCTGGAAGGGAAGCACTCCAAATAAATTATGCATGTATATAATTTTCAAAAATAGCCCAGGTGACAATGCAAAATAGATTCTAAATACATTCAATTAAAAAATAATACAGGTGAGAATCTTTCCAAACAAAGTAATATTTAATCAGGGGATAACAACGTTAATAAGGCTACTTGTGAGTGATGTGGTTAGAGAATTGCGTATATTTTTATTGATTATTTTATTGTAATAAAAATAATAACTTTAATATTTGTATGAATTCCTTGTATTTTCTTCTTAGAGAACATACCTTTTCTGCTATTATTTTACAATAATTTGGTTTACATTTTCGCTCTATATTATGTATATAATTGGTGTATTTATCAATATTTAATTATTTTTATTTGTACATTAAACAGAAGGGACATTGTTCATTTAATGATAAGTAAAGTGCACTATTTTAATCGATTGACATTGTTATTATTAACGGATGACAGACGTTCACTGTAATGTAACTAAATATATAGTGGAAAAAGAACACCTGGATACAAAAATAAAACACCTAGCTTTTGGCTTAGCTAGTTATTATTATTATTATTATTATTATTATTATTATTATTATTATTATTAGCACCGCGTCTTACTACCCGTTCGGGTTATACGCACTTACGCTAATGTGTAATGTTAGGATGATTGTGAGATGAAATGGAGGAGCTACAGTTTAACGTGAATCCGAAACACGCTTAGCGAGTTCTTTATTCGCTATTATTAACTTGTGGTCCACTATTATATGTATCCATCTCAACGTTTGTCTGCCAGTTGTTTTTTGTCGACCAGTTGGCTGTCTATCACTTTGTTGTTCTATGTACGTATTTTTAGACGAGTCGACGGCCACTAGTTACCTAGTCTATCAAATGTTTGTTAATATTTTGTCGATCAGTTGGTCGTCTAGCACATGGTCCTACTCTTATCAACAACTTGGTATAAGTACTCCTTCGTGTAGATTACTTGTCTGTCGATCACTTTGTTCACACATATCGACCAGTTTATTGTTGATTAGTTTTATGCACCCAAATTGGTCAACTATTCGTGTGTATATCACTTTGTCCTCGTATGCATAAGCTAGTCGGCCAGTAGGTCATACTAGGGTCAGATAATTAACCCACCAATCATTCCAAATTTTGTATACTTTTTGTCGACCAATTGGCTCTTTATCACATGGTCCTACTAACATCGACCATGTGATCGACACGGCTTTTGCATGACAAGTCACTTATCTGTCGACCACTTTTTAAACACATATTGAACAGTGTGCTGTCGATCAGTTAGCTGGAGCCCCAATTGGTCGGCCAGTTTGCTGTCACTTTGTCCACCTAAGCATGAACTTGTCAACCAGTTGTTCCAAATCATGTCGGCCACATGTCTCATCTAGCCTTTGAGATATTTTTACAGCTTATCGACCAGTTTGTATTATGACAGTGTAAACAATATGAACCTCTAACTAATTTTGTTTACAAATACAACTATAGTACTTAGGCCTAGAAATTTAAATCATATCATTAATGGCAATCAGTCCTAGTTAAATATAATTGTGTCCAAAAAATATCAAGATCATTACACTTATTGTATTTCGTTGAATATCATATTTAAAAAAAAAAAATTATCTTAAATTAAAAAAACCTTTAGTTAATGTCATTTTTATCCCACATATTCCAAAAAGTTTATTTAATTTTGTATATTAACTTGTTGAAATGTGTAATCATCTCTACAAACAGCACAGTGAATTTGTTCTCATTAGCATTAAGTCATATATTTATTCGAGTTTCCCTGGCTAGGCCAGGGGAGGATCCAGGTGGGGTTGGGTGCGATCGTCCCCTCCTGCATAGAAAATAATCATAAATATCGAAACCAATACTTTAAAGTTGTAAAGAATGACTGACTAACACTTCCTCATCCTATCTCCTACACGACTAATCAAAATTAGGCAACATCTCTTTCAACTTAGCTCTAGAGCAAAGCAATGGGATTAAAACTAAAATGTTCTAGTATTAATATTAAGTTTAGTAATAAAATACATATTTTTTTTCTTTTATTACTAAAACACTTTAGACCTATGTACAGTATATATTTATTATTTTTATTTTGACGGCGACTTTTTGTTTTATGTTATTTTTGTATTAAAATTACAAATTGGTTAATCTAAATTGTGTTCTTTCTTAAAGTTTTATTATTATTAAATTAAATGTTAATTTCAACTAGTTTGTTAAACTCGCAATATTATAATTAAAATATTTATTAATCAAAATTATTAAATTTATCCTAGAAGGAGCCTTGTAAAAACCAATTTACCTCTACAACTAGCCCTGGATCCACCCTTGAGCTGCTAGGCTTAGTTAAAAGTATTTGTCCTTCTAACGATAGCATTGTATTCCACCAAACCCCTCTGTAAACATTTCCTGTTAGGCTACTAATCCCCTCTTTCCTTACTTTAATTTGTACTCAAACCGAGAAGTTAGCTAAGAGTGAGAGATAATGATACTGTCTCCCTCTTTAACCGGGCCGTCACGAGCACGACAACCCAATAGTACTACACTCTATCGGAATATATCTGTCCCTAGCAGCCTGTGCACAACGTTAAATAGAGATGCATTTCTTGTTGTATTAGAGTGGTGGTTCATTAGTGAGCATTGGTAAACGTACACTTCTTCGTGGTTGTAAGGTAACAACTTGCTGGCTCATCCCTGGCGGTATGCTAGACTTCATACATGTTTTCAAAGCAGATTGCATATCTCACGACCAAGGCCGTAGTTATAAGTTATTGCTTGACTGTTGGGAGAGGGGATGGCAGGGGAGGGGGTTTATGTATTCTAATCAATTTTTTCGATGTATAAATGGTTTGGTTTAATACCTTTGTATATTTTATATTATATACCATATGTTATATAACATATTTTACATAATATATTATATATAAAACACAATATATTAAATTGTATATTTTATATAATATTTAATAATATACATGATATAATATATAAATATATATAATTAAATATATTATATATTAACAATTAATTTTTGTATATATTATATTTAATATATTCTATAGTAATATATTATGTACTGTATATTAATATGTTACATATATATTAATAAATTTTATATAACATAAATTATATATTGTAATGTATATTATATATAATTATAATATGTATTAATATAGCGTGGGTAGTGAAGGAACAGAATAAGAGCAAAATATAGGCGAGCGAAATGATATTTCTGAGAAGCAGGATAGGTGTGACAAAATATGACAGTGTGAAAAATGAGAGAATAAAGAAATAATACATGAAGAGAAAGTCCAGGACAGGCTAGAGAAGCTACGAGTAAGGTGGTATAGCACTGTGAAAAGAATGGAGAAGGAAAGGAAGCCCAGGAGAATGTTGGATAAAGAGGTGAAGGGGAAAGGGGGGGTTCGAGGCCGAGAGGAAGAGCAAGGGATAGATGGCCGAGGGGATTAATAAGGAGTGTGTAAGATAGAGGAGACCACTGGGCCAAGGTGGAGGGAAAGATTAATATATAATGTATAATATATAATAGGTATGTATTATTATACAATATGTATTTATAATTTTATTTTAATATTTATATAATATATTATAAATTATATATTAATATGTAATATTATGTAATAGTATATATTCATATATAATATATAAAATATTTATACTGTATTATTATATATTTTATTATATATGACATATATTATATACAATTATATAATGTATTATAAAACAGGGTGTCCAGCCAAACTATATTATAAAATTCCCCGATTTTTCCAGAGCCAATTTGAAAATTTTCCAGTTACTATATGGGTCGTCCTCAAATTGAGGGGCAAATAGGAAATCCAAAACTAAAAAAAAAAAATTTCAAGAAAAGTATAATTTATTGACTGATTATACAAGATTTATTAAAGAAGTAATAAAATCAGCAGAGCTTGATTTTACAATCTTATCGTGTTTTTTTTTTTAGTTTCATCACTTCGCTAACGCACGTAAGTATATTTTACTCTCTAAAATCCAAATAAAATATGTATTTTTACTAAGTATAACATATTTTTAACAGTAATATATAGAATGATACATTTTTATTAATTTATTGGAATTAGGATTTTGTAAGTGAAGAATCATACAAAATGTATGTGTTAGTGATGTTAAATTTTCCAAAATCCATAGAAAATTAAGTTTTACATCTCATTTTTTATTTATGCTTCTAATAGCTCAAATGTTAATAAAATATCATAAATATTTTTTACTAAGACGGTTAATGAGAAATAAGTGATTTTATTGTCGTTAGTGAAGTGACGTGGGAGTTAGCAAAGTGATGTTTGGGAAAACAGCATTTACAAAAATGTCACTTTACTAACGTGAGCTACGTGACTAACATTAGTTTCGTCACCTAACTGATGTTAGCGAGGTGATGACACCATTTTCGTCACCAAGCAACGTTAGCGAAGAGATGTTTTGGCGGACTTTTGAGTTTCATAACCATAATATAAGTATAAAGTGGCAGACAAACATCGAGGTTAGTTTCTACCTCCATTTACGTTCAAGTGAACTGGTATTGGCCTAGTTATTTTATAAACTCCAAATTATATTAACGTTAGAGAAGTGATTAGTGATTTGCAATTAACTCTATACTATTTACCTGAGTTTTCGTACGATGACCGAATAGTATTAAATAAACTTTTTAACTAATGAAATAACAAGAACTAGTAGGTACAGGACAACAACACACTATGGCTAATGGGAAAGAGCGGAGTATTCTGGAAGGTTTCAGCGCCAAATTCAAAATATAATGTTTGTCCAGTGTGTTACTTGGGGACAAACAAACATCGATTAAAATTTGCCACTCTTGTACCACTTTTTAGCCCATATATTGACCATTGCTGGCCAACCGAATTTTCCTGCATGAAACTCAGTACTGTACCTTGCATAGCTATAATGTGAATGGCATGGTTTAGGTAGTTCAACGGTTCCCAATTTGTGACCTACCTATTAATTATTGCCAGCCCAATGATGTGGTTTGCACTGTGGTCTACTGAGTGTTTTTCCTAAATTGTGTTCCATTCTTCCTCCACGCAAATCTGGGTACAGCTCCTTTAAATTCAGCCTTTCTCACCCCTACTCCATTAGCGTAATGTGTGTGTGTGTGTGTGTATATATATATATATAATACACGTAGGACAATAACGGGTAGTGAGACCAGTTATGTTATATTAATTTGTTTAAACCTACCTAATCTAATATAAATACTGTTTTAATATATTCAGTAGAGGTAATTTACATACTAACTGCGGTAATACATCATTTTCCTTTAAATCAATCATTTCAAAATACGAAAATCAAACGGCTCCAGAAAATAACGATTCCATAACTTGTCCTGACGTGTGAATCCCACAAAAAAAAGGGGGGGGTAAAATGTTTAGTTTTGGTATGTTCGCTCGCATGAGGAGTGTTCCACTCCGTTAGAATCTTAATATTTTCTTAAAAAATAAATTTATCAAACGCAAGAGCTAGCGATATGTAAACAAAATAAAATACCATTATTGTATTGAGCGCACCATGTAAAAAAGTATACATATATTTCGCGTCTGTGGTCTAGTGGTCAAAGTTCCTGACTAAATATCCATAGGTCCTGAATTCAATCCCTGGCGCTTTCAGAATTTTTCTGTGAAGTAGTGGGTCTGGAACGGAGTCAACTCGGCCTCGTGAGGACAGTTGAGGAGCTACTTGAATAAAGAAGTAACGGCTCCGCTCAAGGAAAGTGAGATTAACGGCCCGAGAGTTCGTTATGCTGACAAAATGACACCCTCTATCCACAAATGTTATCACTATCATCGATAACTGCAGGTGTTCAATATCTCAATTGTGGGCTCAAGCATTGGAGTTTTTTTATTAGTTATAAATAAATCTTCCAATTATATTCGTCCAAATTGTTTATGCCAAAAAATTTTGAAATCATAAGAGTATTAACTTTGTATGATCTTTCAAGTAAAAGTTACTAATGTTTAGGTGGGAACATGTCCGTATAAGTCAGAAGTATTGAGATCAATACTACTGAGTATGGTGCAACAAAACAATGAGAGTAGGTTAAAAAATACATATTTTTTGTTTGCATTGTGGATTTTTATCCTTCCAGCTCTATGTCTTTAAATATTTGCCTCTGCTTTTAAGTATAGTTTGAAATAACTTACCCTTTTCCGGTTATTGAAATAATGGAATTACGAGAAAATCTATATTGTGAAGTGCGGGCATAATCGAGAGAGACCATTAAATGGCGCATTTCCTGTAGAAAATCTCGAAATGGTTAGGATATTCCGGAAGTGGCGAGGAGTGTATTTACAGGGAAGTGTGGGTCTCACGGAACAACTTGCGCGAGTCATCAGAAATCTGTTTACATTTGTGACAGTACTGTCCGACAGCATCTCTCGCGAGATTACTTGCCAGTCTATCTGCACCTTAACACATCTTTAAACTGAATTCTTTGAATGAGGAAATTAATTTCCTAGACTGGGAAAATATTAATGTTATTAGAATATTGTTATTGTTAAGTCGCATTTAAATCAACAATATTGACCATAATTCGCCAATATAAAGTTTAAGTAGTCAATTTCATAAAAAAATATTTTCACGCATGGATTATTAATTAAAAATGATACATTGATGTATATGTTTTTGTATGTATTACAAATTCAAGAATTGATTAAACGTTTGAAATTAGTTTATGTAAAACCATTTTAATTATCCAAGTATAGATTTTGGTGTTCATTTTTTCAAATACAATTAAATTCAGTAATGTTTCTTAGCTACCACTTAATTATGAGTGGCTAATATATCAAAGTAATGTTTTGTGTACCCCATCTTTCTCCCTCACACACTATTTCTCACCAAATCTCTCTCAAACACACACTATCTCTCTCTCTCTCACACACAAATACACATACTCCCCCTCACAAACACTATATATCACACAGCCTCTCTCTCGTTCATACACTCTCGCTCACTTTCTATCTCACACACACTCGATCTTTTCTACTCTTTCAAATATTCTTTCACACTCTCTTTCTAACACTAACAATGACAATACACAGTCCACATGATGTCTGCTAGAGGACGCTAACGGAGACGTGATTCAATCATACAGGCTGATAACTAGTGAAATGGCGGTATGACGAAGCGTGCTGCGCTCTATCAAGTCCTGGGTGGGCTGAACGCGCACTGCTTTGTAAGTATTCATTTAATGAGGGAAAATTATGTGCTAAATTCTATTTTGTGTTCATGAAAAAACAATAGTGTTGACTTGCTGTGCGGTAAACTGTACTAACAAGCATAGAGATGCAAAAACTAACTCTCCAGAGTCGTTTCACAGATAAGCAGTGGCGTAACCGGGAAAGGGGAGGGGGGTTTGAGGGTTTAAATTCCCTCCCCCCCCCCAATTGATTTGAAAAAATAAAATAAACATACGCAACTTTTTTTAAAACCTGCCCGTTATTAGTAATCACTCAAATTATGCATAATATGATGCAGTATTGTGAATTGTTCAGTGTTTTAGTGGGGTAAAAAAATAAATAATTAGATGCTTATGCATAATCACCAGCAGGTCAACAGTGTGCCATACAAAATTCATATTTTTTAATTATTATACAGGTGATAGCAAAGGTTTTCTCTTTGAGCTTACCACTTTGCCGAGCATTGCAACTTGAGGCTGTTGATCTTATAGCCGCCATTAGCATGGTAAATCGGTTCAAGGAAAAAATTCAAGAAATAAGAACAAACACCAAAATTTAGTTTTCAGCTATTTACGTATCAACTAAAACACTTGCTGAATTGATTGATTCAAATCTTGTCACACCAAGAATATCTACCAGACAAATACAGAAGTTTAATGTAAAAGTAAACTCTGATGAGGCTTACTTCAGAGTTGCAATTTTATTTTCGCAGTGTTTGGATCATTTTGCCAGTCAATTAAAAACTCGTTTAGTGAACCATCAAGAAGTATTTGACAGTTTTATGTGCCTGATGCCAAAAGAGGAATCGGTTATCACTGAAGTTTGATTTTTACGGGCAAGATTTACAGTGTAGTGAAATGGTAGCAATTGATGAAATTTACATGTGGCACGAAAGAGTGAAAGAATTGAAAATAAATTCAAGAAAGGCTATGAAATATTATGTTGCCTGCAATGAATTTATTATGTAGCACCACGTCTTACTACCCGTTCGGGTTATACACTTTAAGTACTAATTAAGCTAATTGATTGGGAATTGGGAAGGTTGAATTAGAGGAAGTGAACCCGCATTTACGTGAAGGGAGAGTGGAAAACCCTTTAGGAAAAACCACCCCCAGTTCACCCGACCGAGATTCGAACCTCAATCTCCCCGTCCTCGGCGGTCGAGCTCAACAAGACTAGCGCGTTAGCTAACTACGCCACCAAGGCGGGTAACTGCAATGAAGAAATATTCACAGTGTCAGTACATTGTTGAAAATAATAGTAACCTTGCCAGTGTCAACAAGCACCAGTGAAATATCGTTCATCAACTCTTCCGTGATTAAAAACTTACTTGAGAAAAATACAACAGGGCAGTAAAGGCTGAATGGCCTAGCGATGTTAAATATGCATCGCGAAATAAGTATTTCTTCGGACGAAGTTCTAGATGAACTGGCAAAATCACCTTTTCGATTGGAATTCAGACTAAATTAATGTTATAATTGGACACTGTCCTTAAGTTAGTTTGCTGTTAAACCAAACAATGTTTATTTCGTGGTCTACAATAAAACACAATTGTTTTCAAATGAACTTGTATTGTGTTAGTCTAATCCTGTTTCAGGATTTTAGTTTTAACTAAATTGCAAGCCGATTATTTACTATAAACGTAAATCATCACTTAGGCACTCAAGAATGAACCCTCTCCTTTTTACTGGTGTAGAGTCCTCTCAGGGCTTACGCCCCCCTCCCTCCTCCTCCACCCCTTTAATAAATCCTAGTTACGCCTATGCAGTTAAGTAATAACCTCTTTAGTGGAATAGTGAGTAAGCTAGGTTTAATAATTAATACTAGTTCTTTGGTCAAGTGAAGCGTGGATTTTAAAACAATGTTCCAAGTACGTTTATGTGTATGAGCTTACTTAATAGCAGTGATATCTTCAAATGTGGACCTGAGTTTGTTTAACGAGAGGGGTCTTGCATTTTATTTTTCTTATGAAGAGTAACTTATCATGATAAAAAAAAGAAGACATACTTACGTTTATTGACATGCTTGAATTAATTAGACATTTAATTGCAAATTATTCACTGTAGAAAAAATATGGAATTAGTTCTAATTTTTTAATATATCTCATTAATACGAAAGTGTATTTTTTAAGACCCAATATTGACCTTTGTTATGGGTCAAAATTTATAAATCAGAACTTTAATAGAATGTCGACATGAAGATGTTCAACCAATATTAACCTTGCAATTTTTTTTTACCAGAAGTGGAAAAGGTCACCCTCCAGGCGTATCTCCGGAACTGATGGGGCTATTGGGCCCATCCCCAGGTAGAGGGTCCCCTTGAGACCTTATCCGAAAAAATCCTCCAAACCCCCTTTTGCCTCCCCCCATTCAAGACGCATCTACAAAACCACTGGGGCTATGGGGCCCATCTTCAAGTGGGGGGGTATCCCTTGAGACCTTACTCGAAAAAAGTCAATTCCCAACACCCTTCAGGCCCCCCCTTTTTTTCCCTCCCTAGATGCATCCCCGGAACGGCTAGGGGACCATTGGTTGGGGCTTACTGTCATTAAATTAATGGAATTTTAGTTTATCTCATAAATATCTTACAGGAAAAACTATTTTCCTATGTAATAACGTATTATAAAATATGTATTATCGTGACCTTGGAAACTCTATGGAAAGGTTTTGTTAATTTGTGGAGTGATTGTTGTATTTGAGGAGTCTTAACAGAAATAGAGACGCGGCCTTGGAATCTCTGTGGAAAGATTCTTACTTTATTGTTTTGTTTTGTTATTCATGGAGCTTATACAAAGTCTTTATTAAAGAAAGTATAATTCTTTACATAAATGCTTTGCAATTTGTGGATGGGTTTGCTAGTGTTTTTTTATTTCTATAATCATTTAAAGTCAAATTTCTAAACAAATGTATTAACTAAGCGCATAACTTAAAACTCAATATTAATACATACACAACACTGAGTCCGCAATCATTAATTCATAACTGTGAAAGGGAATCACCAATCTCAACAAAGATATTTTTTCGGTGATGCTGAAACTCCAAACCAGGAATATCAGCACTAAAGCTTAAGGTGATGCCAATTAGGTTAAGGTGTCTATCACTTGTAAATAAATAATTATAATTGTTTGAATGTAGAATGGTGCTTAATTTATTTATAATATTTCATAAATTAACTTAAAATTGAAAAAATAAGCCTAGGCTGTAATCAATAACACACAAGGTAATCGTTTTATGTTCCTTAAATTTATACATTAGGGCCTTTGGGGTTTAAATTACATTTATTAGTTGAATGATCTAGAATAGTTTATTTTTTAGGTGGCCACTGAAAAATAAAGAAAAGTTGGGATTGTAGTTGAGAAATTGTAAAGAGATAACTGGGAACCGTCAAAACTAGCAAACGTTATCACGAAGGTACTTTATACCCAAATATCTGTAATCTAAGGAAGCTACATCAAACTTAAATTAAAACCATATATATTACCCATACCAGTGGCCGAGCGAATTAACGTGCTATTCTCGCATTGCACTCAACTACTGTTCAAGGGGAGGTCAAGGTTCGAATCTCGGCAGGATGAACTGGTGGTAATTTTCTCAACCTCCTTTTTTTGCTAAAGTGGGTTTACTTCCTTTTAACTAACTTCTTTATCCATGCCCAATTATATTAAACCGTTAATGGTTAATGGTCATCAAGAATAAAATACAATTACAAGTCAACAATGAGTATAATTTGGGTCAATGAGTTAGCTTGCAAACGATTGTCAAATAGAGAAACTATAATTATATAAGTTACATGCCCAAAATGAGCATAATAAATCCAAAATTGGGTTTCAGAGTGTTAAAAAAATATTTTTTCATAGTGATAGAATAACTACCAAAAAACAAAGAGTTACTCTAAAACTTCCAAATGAAAAACCTTTGAACCAGTTACTATGTGACAAGAATACGTACGCTATCATACATTACACATATTTAAAGATTATTCCAAGACTTAGTGAAATGCTATGAACATTTTTTTTCTGAAAAAGGCTAATAGTAATATCATTTCTCCTTAAATTAGTTAAATCTAACTAGGCCCTATATAAAATAATTACTATATACCTGTATTTTCAAATCAACTCTATAACATAAGCTATGAAAGCATTATTAGTTATAACCTTTGATGTTTCTTTTCATCATTTAAATATTGCTAATTTAGCTGTTTAACAGTATTGTGAGCTAAGTACATTACTCCTCTAGACCATTAAAAACATTTTCTTTCAGAGCTGTATGGTATTAGCTTTTTAATTAAATGATTAAATAAAATAGAAAATCAATCAATGCCTTATGCGGGCGTCCTAGTTCCTTCAGCTCTAGCCAAGATTGCGTAGAGAGCACCACCATTCAATTTCATCACAGTTTCAATGTCATGATTGGATTGTAACGTTAAATTTCGCGCCTTTAGGCTGGAAGCCAAATTGAAGTGTTATCTTTCTTCACCTCACTCCTTTACGTCGGAAATTATAATTGTTATGTTAAAGTGTATGGATCGAAAGGAAGGGGTAGGCCATGTAAGACGTGGCTAAATGTTGTAGATGAATATGTGAAAAAGAGAAACATTAAGACTTTTAAGAATAAAAGAGCATGTATGACTCGGTGTGTGGATGATGTTGAAGAGAAGGGAGTATGCAAGGATAGGGAAGTGTGGAGAAAGTTAGTGAGGATGGATTTGGTACGAAGTGTTTTTTTAGCTATTATTATTATTATTATTATTATTATTATTATTATTATTATTATTATTATTATTATTATTAGCACCGCGTCTTACTACCCGTTCGGGTTATACGCACTTACGCTAATGTGTAATGGTAGGATGATTGTGAGATGAAATGAAGGACCTACAGTTTAACGTGGAATCTGAACCACGGTGGCGGCCTGGCATTCCCCACATTCACAAGATGTCTTGTGAGAGGTGAAGAAAGGGTTTGTAAATCAGATAAATCTGTGCCGGGACCGAGGATTGAACCCTGACCGCCAGCACAGAAGTCTGACACCTTACCCCTAGACCACCAGGTCACCCTTTTTTTAGCTATATTCACAGTTTCTTGACTTCCCCGTAAGGGAATGGCATGATTAGGTATGTATGTAGGCAGGCGTATGCAGGGGAGGATCCACATCATTTTCATTGAGGGTCATAACTATAAATAACATAGTTACTAACAATGTTAAATTTCTGTTTAAAGCCATTAAGAGATTTATCATTCATTCATATTTGATCGTATGCATCTTTTAAGCCGTGATATACTCTAATTTTTTTTTAAATCAGATAGTTTTTATAAACTATCATTCAACAATTTTTTGAAAAATGGTTCACTCTAGACTTCACTCTAATATTTGCCTTGATTTTCTTTTTAATTATTTTTTATAAATATTTTATAAATTATAAGCCACCATTTAAAGTGTCCTCATCTAGATATTTTTGAAATTTGGATGCCCATCGAAGCTATTTAGAGTGCTCCTCACCTTAATTTTTAGGATGGTTAGACACCTCTATAAAATAATCTTTGAAATGGTCTTCGACCGACAAAATCTGTACCGTATAGATAGGAAGTATTCTTGATCTAACCTCAACTCAAACAACATAAAATTTAAAACACCTTACTGTACGCCTATATCTTTGAACGTTCAATTTTTGGCTTGACAAAATCGAGAACGGTTTTAAAAATAGGCCTATTAAGAAATCCAAAATAAAAAATATTAATCTACTGTTTGATAAGTGTTGTTTTTGAAACAAAGTTTTATAAGGCATATATTTTTTTAGTTATAAATTAAAGTTATTTTAAATTAAAATAGGCCTAATTATAAGGAGAAGTATACATTATAATGTTGAAACTGTTTTTAATTAATATAATAAAACACACTTGTTCCAATATCAACATCAATATATGAAGAATAAAGTATTGGGTCGTAAAGCATACATCTTAAAAAAACATTTGTTTCTTTATTAGCCAAATTCTCATACTAACTTATTCATTTCCCCGTGTAACATTACTAATGTAATGCATAGTTCACATGCTTTTTTGACTACAATATGTTGTGTGTATTGACTAATGTAGATCTAGTATTTTTTTTTTTTCATTTCAAATCGTAAGCAAACAAAATTATGCAAGTGGTTTATTAAATTAAGCTATGTTAAATCGTTCTTGCAAATAATGTGACTTGTGATCAGCTGTTTGGGAAAATAAAAATAAATGAATAATCTTCAGTCATTAACACCAGCATTTTTAAAAATAAATGTACCTAATTTCTAGCCTCTAACTTCTTAAAAGGTAATATTATTTGGAAAAGTGTTGCCAACTGTTGACGCAAACTGATTTTATTCTGTGCGTTAACGCTAGAAGCAAAGTCGAAGCTAAAACTAGCGGACGATACAAAGTGTGGTGGTCATAATAACCCAAACGCTATCTTTTCTTCGAAAGTGAAGCTAACTAGCGATAGCAACTAACTTTGCGTCGAATGGTCATAATAGCCCTGCATGGTTCTTTCAAAATGATACATAGCTGTTGAGTACTCATTCAACATTCTTTCAGCTTGTACACTTGTATAATATGGTATATTATTAATAATCAATAAAAGTATATTAAATTTGTATTTCTAATTAAGGTGTAGGCCTAACACCTTGACATTCTGTATTAATGAATACAATAACTAATTCTAATTGAAAGTTAATCGTTAAAATAAAAGGTCCAATAAATTAAAATGCGGGTAAATCTTTTAAATTGTTTTAATAATAATTCATAATAAACCAAATTAAAACTATTTTGGATAAAAACAATTTATTTTTACATTGACATTATATACAAGGATTTTACTTAAAATAATTTAAAATTAGGGATTGTTTATAGTAAATGAACCATCATTCTTCTGACGAGGATGAAAAAAAAATTAAATGTGAACTATAAAGTGGAAACCCCCCACTGCGTTTGGCCAGGTATATTTTAATTCCTTTAGGAAGAACAAGTTTAGAAAATACAAATAAATACAAAAAATTGCGAAACACGTTGATGGCATTTTACTTAATTATTATTTTAAATGTAGGCCTATTTATAATATCTTTCGAAAGTTAAAGATGTAAATCATATTACTTGAGTTATGAATAAATCAATGTACGTTTGTGACTGTCATCTACTCTTCTTATGATCAAAATTAGAGTATACTCAACCTAAAGACAGTTAAAATATAAATTATATTAAGTAAACTTTTACAAAACTTTACAAAACAATTGTGGGTGTGTGTTTAATTCTCATAGTATTTACAAAGCCCAGTCCCTTAGCGTTAGGGAAAGAAATATAAATAAAACCAATGATAAACTAAACACTTATTTATTTATTAATAAACAAAAATCTCTGTAAAGTGTCTAATCTTTAAAAATATTTAAATTAAGTATTTGAAGTTAGTGATTAACTAATGTTGAAATGAAATATAACAATATAAGATTTCCTTAAATGATTGAGCAATGTTTTATTGGGGGTTTCCTATTGTTCACAAGAATAAACAACGGTATGTAAAAGCGTAATTTAAAAAGTAGATTTATAATAAAATTAAATAAATTTTAGATCAAGTCACGTCAACCATATAAGTTAACAATAAAGATAAACATGTAAACGTAAATAATATGGATGCAATAGCTCTTTGTTACAATCGCATATAATTAAAGAAAGTAGAGTTAGCTAATACAAGGTTGTTTTAATTCTATACAGCCCAAAAAAAACACGTGGGTTAAAATAAAACCCTTACTATATTTTGAATACAAACTAATTGTCTAATTTTTGAAAGTAGTTAGTTTATTTCCCTTATTGTTGTTAGGCCTAAACGTATTTTTTTTGTGAAGTAACAGTCTAGGCACTAATTAATATGTTAGAATGATTGGTTGGATCAGATAACAAATATCTTTAATCTCACCACAACAAACCCAATAAAACATAATGCAGCCCATTTTTTTAAATAGCCCGGTTTTTTTCCAAGCCTGAGCTAAGAGCTATTCATTGAGAATAGAATGGTTTGAATTCCTACAAAGTTAAACAATTTAAATAAATAGTTCTAGAATCGTACTTGTGTGTGTGTGTGTGTGTGTGTATGATATTTGCACACACACGCACATATTTACAAGGCATTCCCTTATGGGTTAATGACGACCAATTTATGAAAATTGTATTCCTAATTGTTCAGTGGCGCAGGAACTAGGGGTTCGGGGGTAAATTTTACCCCCCCAAGAAATGGAGGAGGGTAAAAAGTATTATTTTTACCCCTCCGCTCTCAAACAACTATAATAAAACTTTTAGATACTAGAAAGATCTTGTTGAGGCAAGATACACAGTTCACTCTAAGGTAACATATTAAAATTAAAATATAATCCTGTTTCGAGTGGTTTTATTGGCGAGTCCTGACCTATCGTAGGTACTGCTTAGTGCTTGGGACAGCAATCACCAGTCTCCACCACGCCCTTCTGCTAGGCGCGACAGTGCTGCTATGTTACTTTACAAGTCCACTTGTGACTTGTGCCAAAGTCTTGGAGGGGGAGGGGTTGAGCCAGAAGAGAGGGAGGGGTTGTAAATACCGTCTGGTATTCACTCATTCACGTGGGGAGTGGTGACTTGAGTGTGTCATCAGACAACAAAGATACGTTTGTTTTTTTACTGTTACCTTAAGTCTTACGTGGACAATGAAGAGATCTCATGATGGGAAGATAACAACCTTCTTCAAAGCCAAGCAGAGACAATCAAAAGAACAATGTCCTGGTAAGTTATAACAATGAATTAAAACTGATCAATAAATTATTATCATCTCTTAGAAAGATAATTCCATTTCAATTGGTCACTAAAATTATTCTTTATATATACAGAGACAAGAGAAAGTCTAATAATAAAATTCTGATTTTGAGTTTCAAATAAAATATTTTTTATATCTTTTATAGATCGCTTATATTTCAATAAAGATTTTTTTATATATATATATATCGCAGGTGCTGACGATTGCAATTTACTGCAACATCAAGATGGAAACAATGGAACTTTTGCAACCAGTTCCGGAGATAAAATATCACTATCACAGTTTGAAGCCAACAATGTAGAAGCAGCGGGACATTCCTCAAAATTTGGTACTCATAAAATGATTAATTATTATACACTTACTCAAGTACAATCAGGGGGCGCACCCACGGGGGTAGCTTTGGGGTCTGAAGACCTTCCCCCAGAAGTTAAGAATATTAAAAAAATATTATTAGCATTATGTTCCGTCAATTAATCAATTATATTTTTTAATTATATTCATTATAAATTAAATTTGTGCAGTAATTAGGGCTTTTAAAAGGATTACTTTTTTATGTGGATTTTAATTTTACTGTTAATTTTCACTTAAATGAAAACTGGACCTGTGATAATGTAATATTTTCTAGAAATGGTTAAAGTATTTACTATTTGTACATAGAGTTTTGAAGTGTGTACAGTACTTGAAATTATTATGTTAGAGCAATTATGTAAATACTATTGTATCAGCAGTTGAGATATTAATATATGCCCCCACCCCCACCAACTGCAAATCCCGGGTGTGAAGAAGAATGTGTAAACACAGACCTGTTAACCAGTGGCGTACACAGTGACAGAGGGTAGGCCGAGGATCCGCTTTTGGTACAAATTAGCTCAAATATTATCATTTACATACTTTGAAATAAAAAAAATTCCCGGGGGAGAAACCCCTGGAACCCCACTTTTTAGGGGCATCGCTGAATCTCTATCTTTCTTACCCCCCTACTTCAAATAAAATTTACAAATATTAGAGTAATTGAAATATATAATGCTGCAATTATGAAAATTATTATGTAAAATCCCCCCCCCCCCCCAGCTTTAAATTCTGGGTGCGCCCCTGAGTACAAATGCAATCGAAAGATATCTGAAAAAAAGGTGGGGTGTTGGTTATGTAGTACTGCTAGAGACTCGTACGCACTTGATGTTTGGATTTGGATTACCAGAGAAATCTCTCTCACTACAAAAAAAAAATCATTTTAAAGGTTTTATAAATTAGTCTATATATTTTTACTTATTGTTTCTAAAATGTTAAAATGTATTACATTATTTTGTTAGCTGTTTGGTTCATTAATATTTTAATGAAGACTACTATTTTTGGTTAATAATTAACGTCAGAATGACCAACTGCGTATAACTTACGAGAATACGATCAGGTTTAGGTCTGCAGAATATATTATTCGTACTATTTCTTCAAACGTTATACTTTTATTATTTCAAGCACTTCTATTTAAAACTATTAATTAATCAACATAATTATTATTCAATGTGCCATTGAACCGATTAGATACACTGGCCCACCTAGGGCTTGGTTGTAAATATAATGAAAGTTATTTTTTTCAATTACAATAAAAATATATTATTTGTGATGCAGGTTTAACATATAAGCAGGGAGATTCTACTAGGCCTCAGGCTCATTCACAGGAGTGCATCAGGTCAACACCTTATTTTAGTTCTTCTCCTGGTCCCAAAATAAATGCTGAGAGTTTCACCCTGCATGAAAGCTCCTCCAACAAGATGGACACAAGTGCAAGTGAAGGGACACAGCCTAAACCATCTGCTGCAGGTACTCGTAATTTTTCTAAGATTGGAGAGGGTCCATGTCACCTACCCATCACAAGTCCTTATGTGGTTTCTGGTAAGAAATTTCAATTTCAAACAAAGTGGTTTACCCGATTCCCATGGCTTCATTTTGACAATGCATGCAATGGAGTTTTGTGTTATCCTTGCTGCTAAGCCGTGAATTTGAACTTAATTCCAGACAAATTAAAAAAAGTGGCATTAGTTTCGGATTTGGTAAATGGAAAGGGAATTGTGAAATGGAATAAAGCTGTAGAAAAGTTCACCACTCATATGAATAGCCCTATTCATAAAGAAGCTCTAACAAAACTTGGAGGGTTAAAATTAGTATCAGTCAATGCTTAACTGTCATCATTAGCCAAACAACAGCAAGCAAATGCTAGAGTAGCATTGAAAGCCATAATGGAATCAATAAAATATCTTGCTCGCCAAGGATTAGCTCTTCGTGGACACATAACAGAGAGTGGGAATTTGTTTCAACTAAATGAACTGAGGAAGAACGATATTCCCGAACTAAAAGAATTTCTGTTACGAAAAAAGAATTATTGCTCTGATACAATTCAAAATGAGATTATTGAGTACATGGCTCACACAATTATGCGTGAAATCATAGAAAAAGTTCATGAAAGCAAAATTTTCAGCTTGATTGTTGATGGTACGACTGATACGAGTGGACACGAACAGGTATCAATATGTGTCAGAATACTGAATAAATATGAACCCGAAGAGTTGTTCCCGGGTTTGTATGAATGTGCCAGTAAATCTGGCAAAAGTGTATCAGACCTCATTCTCGATGTGCTGTTACGCTGTGGACTATCGACAGAAAACCTCAGAGGGCAATGCTACGATGGTGGTTCTAACATGAGATCTGCCTGCAAGGATGTTCAAGCACTAATGAAAGAGAAACAGCCTCTTGCACTCTATGTTCACTGCGGAAGCCATAGCCTCAACCTAGCTCTTCAGGATACGACCAAATCCATCCCTCTAATACGAGATGTACTATCTTGGACGAATGATGTGGGTGTAATGATAAGGGGTTCACCCAAAAGAATGGTATCTTTTGAAGACATTAAGGCCTCTGAAGGTAGCACTATCCATGGTTGTCCACGCCCTCTTCGCCCAACCAGGTGAACTGTGAGATGCATTGCTATTCACACCATTTTGAATAATTACTCATTTGTTCTTTCATGTCTTGAGGAGTTGGCAATGTCTAAGGGTGACTGTGCTGCCAAAGCCCGTGGGTTACATGATTATTTTTTAAAAGGGTCTGTATATTTTTCACTTCTTGTTTGCATCAATATTTTCGAACCAACAGAAAAACTAAGTCTGATACTGCAAAGATCATCACTTACACTTACTGGAGCGAAAGAAGCAGTAAGTACTGTACTTGAATATCTCAAGACAAAGAGGAATGAACTAGAGTTCGAAAATTTGTGGTCACAGATTCTGAAGTAAGTGGAAGAGTTTGATCTTGAACCACCTTCTTTACCCCGTGTTCGTCGTGTTCCTAGAAGACTCGAACACAATGAAACACAAACAGAAGGTCACACATGGGCAAGTCCCAAAGATAATATGAAGTCGGTATACTATGAAACCTTGGACACAATCTGTGGAGAAATTGAATACAGGTTCAACCAACCAGATTTTCAAGAGTACTGCATATTGGAGGAAATCTTACTCTCGAAGTCAAATTAATTTACTGAACCCATTATGAAAGTTTTGAACAAAAGAAGTATTTGCCCAAAAGAGCTGAAAACTGAGCTGACGATGTGTAGCAAAATCATTCATTTTTCTAGCATCTCCAGCACGTTCACCGAATTTCAAGGCCTGCACGAGGAAACACGAAGTTTATTTCCTCACACTGAAGAGATTTTGAAAACTCTGATGCTTGGACGCATAAAAAACTATCTTCGCTCTACGATGAGGCAACGTAGACTAAATCACCTGTGTCTGCTTAATGCATACCCTGAGAGACTCGACAAACTTGACATTGCGAAACTAGTTAGTGGTTTTATAGCTAGTAGCGAATATAGGGCAAAGGTGTTTGGAAACGTACTTTAATTTTGTTGTTTTTAATCAGTTTGAGTTGAGCAGCATCAGATATATTTTTTCTTAATTAGTTTTGTGTGTATTCATTCTAATGTTTGGCATGCCCATAATTAATGAGAAAAAAACACATTTGGACTGTTAAATATTACATTTTATTGGTCTTTTTTAAATCTAAAAAATGTTATTCCCTATAATAGTCCATGATTATATTTACCCCCCCCCCCCCCCCCCCAAATAAAAACGTTCCTGCGCCACTGTAATTGTTATATACAATGGAAGTAAACCAACTCTTGGCTAGTTACTATATGAGAAAGTATGTAAGATTGTGTCGTAATATTCATTTTAATTTACGTGAAAATGTTTTTGAAGTGATAGTTTTACATTAATTTATCACAATAAAAATAGTGTCAAAAATGTTTCTAAGCAAAAACAAAATAATCATTTATTTTAGTAGATATAATGTAGTTCTGATAATTTATAAATGACAGCCTATTAACATAGAAAATTTGAGTTTTTCCCCAAATCGAAGCTATACCACAAAAAAAATGTGTAAAGCAGAATTTCTCTGTTTGTTCTTCCTTGGGTATTATATACTCGTGTGTGTGTGTGTGTGTGTAACGCAATATATGTATATGTATATACATATATTGCGTAACACACACACACACACACACACGAGTATATAATACCCAAGGAAGAACAAACAGAGAAATTCTGCTTTACACATTTTTTTTTGTGGTATAGCTTCGATTTGGGGAAACACTATATATATATGTCGGTGGCACACCCAATAGAGGGAAAACAGGGAATTGGTCCCCCCAAAGACTCAATACTAGTTTAATAAATACATTAATTATATGATTGTTAAAATAAAGAGCATTAAAGATGCGTCGAGTGCATAAGATGCCTTTTAAAACCAGGCTTAAGATTTATATTTCAAAAGAGATAAATGCTCTACACATTAAAATATCCCCCAATTTCCTATTGAAAAAAAAGCAAATTCATACTAGATTCGATATAATGTATGCAAGGCCAAAGCCAGATAAATAATGAATTAATACTACCTTATTTACTGTTTAAAAATAAAATAAATACAAGGAACGATCTATATCTAGTATTGTGACTGCCAAAAATGATCGAACACGAGATTTCGATAAACGTTAACATTTCGCAATGGTTCGTCATGGTTTTCGCAATGCAGTCTCTCTGTCCGTCACTTTTCCCTTAGTACCCCTTTTATACACTTAAACCTTTTTTTTTTAAACTTATTACATAACCTTTAAAAATTAATTTGATTTAATTTTTACCATTTTAACACTTTTAGCTACCTCAAACTATTCTGCCGGGCAAAGCTGTACTTCATGTTAGTGATATATAAAAAACAAAAGTGAGTTTAGGTGTATGTTCAGAAAAATCTAAGTCCCTTCGAGATAAGATGAAAAATTGAAATTTTGAACATCTTTAAAATGACCACTTCATTTAGCGAGGAAAATTTTCGAAATTAGGAATTTGAAAATTGGGCTCCATGACCTGGGGGGAAGGGGTTAAAATAAGAAAGACGTTTTAACTCGGGTAGAAAATTGAAATTTGGGAAGAATGTAGGGGGACCACTCCAGAGAATCAGAGAAGTGTTAAAATTTCAAATTTATGAGTGAAAGCTGAGCGGGAATTTTAAATTGGGATTGCCATAGTTAGCTTGGTATTGTGCAAGGAGGAATTATATAAATGCTAGCAGCCGGATGTTGAACGCCCTAATTTGAATAGTTTGATATAGTACAAAGAATGGATCAGCCTGCTAGTAAAATATACATGTGGGATGATTTCACCCTAAACCATTATTTGAAATAAGTCTCTTCTTTAGCCCCCTCCCCAGTAAACACAATATAATATTTAGTCACAAAGGAATGTCTAGCTATCTGGACAGTTATTATGTTATGGTCAGATAAATAAATCGAGCGTTGAAAAATGACGTTCATGTAGTGGCAAAAAATAATACTTTGCTTAAATAATATTTGTCTAAAATAAATTAATAAAAATGCACACAAGTTTGCAAAAAAAAATAATTAAAATGAGAATTAGTCGTAAATGTTGACACTAAATCAATATACTATTTAATTAAATTCCGTAGTTTATGAAAACAGCCATTATTTAAAAAATGTTCTTCATTAATTAAACTCCCTTTAACATTAGCCCTAATCTTTGCTTTACTTTATTAAATCACCATGAACATATTTATTTACATAATGAGGTTATAGTTTTTAAAATAAAATATTTAAGAATGTCTTGAAAATAGACAAACAATATATATATATATATATATATTGACATTATTTATTTGACATCTTTTCTAATCATAAGAGGAGTGGTGATTTTACGATCAAAGCTCCGCCATGTGTTAATTCATGTAAAGATTTTTTAAATTAGAAGAACAATATGCATATTAAAAAGAAAACCATAAAAGTTAGCACAAATAGCCATTTGTCATTTTAGTAATGATTTCCCTGGCTCCTATAATGAGCACAACACCCTAGATAATGCCCTGATCGACGTTCTTCGACTTTATTTTTAGCTCATTGCCTTACTAACCGTTCGGGCTATACAAATTTACTCCCGTTAATAGGGTAGGGGTGATGAAGGTAGAATGTATGTGAAATGTACCTGTACTTGCATATAGAAATAAAAAGAATAACATTTAGAAAAAATATCTCGAGAATGACCGGCTGCGAATTGAACCCCGATCTCCCCGTTGAAAGTAGGCTAGACTAAATGAGCCTTGCATTTAGTTTACGTGCTCACTAGTGCAGCCATGAATGATTTTAGTTGAGATTGTTATTCCTATTCTCGAAAAAGATTTTGTGTTTGTGGCGGTGTCTTTATACTTTAGCATTCAATCATATAATAATGCTAGCAGTTTGGTCGACTTCACTGGTCTTGGAGTAAAGTGCTCGCCTCAAGACCCGGTGTTCGTGGGTTAAAACCCCGCCGGGGTCAAAGGATTTCTTTCGAGTAATAATAATTCATAGCATAACTTCTTTTGGAGGAAAAGTAAAGCCATCGGTCCCATGTCGATTGTGATATGTAAGATAACATTGTAGGGTTTGTGAAAATACCTTTTCCGGCAAAATCGATATCACTCATAGAAATTCTCGTGTGCTTATATAATCATTTGGTTCAGAAAGCGCGCGTTAAATACAACAAATAAATTAAACTAGTTGTTGGACCGTTCCTTACCACGCAATAAAAATTCAAATAATCAAATTAAGACGTTTAAGACCAAACCAATTATTGTCATTAATCCGGTCCTGCTTACTATCCATCTGTTTTATACATATTTTAATTATAATAACGGTATAGAGCTAAGGAAAATATATATTTATAGTAAACGTATCCACATTTACGTGAAGGAAGCGTGGATAAACACTTAGGGAAGAACAGCCCTCGGTCCACATGGCTGAGATTTGAACTAAGAACTTCTAGATATGAACAAACCAAACATGATCCTGAAACTTACCTCGCGCACCCAACGATTCAGATCCATTGAATAAATGTTTGATAAAATATCTCTTTAAAATATTTATTAGTGGTGTGATCTATGAGAACATTTTTTACGAACTTAATAGTTATAGTTCCTACGTTGCATTAAATACACTATTAATATTTCTAATGCAAAGTTATAAATGAAAAAACACGTGTTTACTATTATTATTATTATTATTATTATTATTATTATTATTATTATTATACTATTAGTAGTGAAGATGTATTTATTGTTAACTAATCTAAATACCTGTTTCATACTCGATATGGATCGAATTTAAATTCTAGCACTTACCGACGAATAGCTATTTAATTTATTTGTTTGGAGTTTTTTTCTTTCAAGTTTTTACCCCAAAACTTTATTTTCTTCAATTTAGAGGGTGGTAATCTTTTGTTCCCCATGAGCATGGTTTTATTTATTTTATTTTATTATTATTATTATAATTATTAGCACTCCGTATTACTACCCGTTAGGGTTACACGCACTTACGCTAATGTGCAATGGTAGGGTGAATGTGAGAAGAAATGGAGGACCTACAGTTTTACGTGGAATCCGAACCACGGTGGAGGCCTGGTATTCCACATATTCACAAGTTGTGATTAATACACGTCTTATCAGAGGTGAAAGAAGGGTTTGTCAATAAGATAAATCTGTTCCGGGACCGAGGATTGAACCCCGGACCCCCAAAACAGAAGTCTCAAACTAGTTTTCTTAGTGAAACTTGGTAAATTTGTTTGAAACTATCACACATATATCAACACAAAAGAAAAAAAACTATTCACACATGGACTAAATATATAAAATAATACTACTTAAAATGTATTGTATTTTTAGAGCAAAAAACAAACAAAAACATAACTATTCTCACTGAAAAATGTATATTTGAAAACCAGTTTAGGACGTCAGTCACAACCAACCCATCATGCTACTGCGAGGGGAGCTAGCGGGTCGTTGAGCGGTGGAGGAAATGGCTTCAAGAGACACACACAGCAACCGGCAGGTAGACTCAAATTGAAAATCAACGATATTTTTTTTTAAAAATACAATACTTAATGTGCTGTTTCAAAAAATTGTTCAGGTGAAAAAGTATTAAAATATGGAGGGGGTGAAATAATAATTGCTTACATATTTTCTTAAGTTTATTTTTAGTTAATATATATAGTTTTTTTAATACGACTTTTGTTAAAATTATTAATTAAAAAACATATATATATATTTTTTGAAAAGTTCTCAAATATCCAGGAAATAGCCAAAGAAACAATCTTTTTGAAAACAGAGACATTAAATTTTTGAAAAAGTATTTTGGGTGTAATCATGGAAGAAAAATTAAAAAAATTATTTTAAAAAGTTGAAATTTAATAATTTATATCTTTTTAATGGTTGGATTTACAGAAACCAAATTAATTTTTTTGTAACGAACAACCTTTATTATAATAGGAGAGAAATTTACAAAGATATTAAATAATAACTGCCATCAGATATAAGGAGGTTAGTAGTACACGTTTTTTAGATATTTGGTGGGATTTCCCCTTAACGCGGTCTTCTCCGGTTAATTTTTGGCAACAAAATACATCCAGAAGCAATTTGGAGTTTGATTTAAGCCAATCTTTCAGCTTCATATTCGATAATATCAGAGGATTTTAAATATATCTAGGGGGAGAATTTATTCCAGTGAGGGGCAACTTATTTTCAGGGCGGCAAAGTCCCCCATAGTTCAGCTTCTCCTGCTGTCCACATATCTATACAAATATTATAAAGAGGAAAGATTTAATTTTTGTTTTTTTTTTGTTTGTAATGGATAAACTCAAAAACTACTGCACCGATTTTAAAAATTCTTTCACCAATATAAAGCTACATTATCAGCGAGTAGCATAGGATATATTTTATTTGAAAATTTAATTTATTCCTCATAAAAATGTCAATAGTATATTATATAGTCATTGGAAAAAAAGTTGTTGAAGGGAAAGTGGGGTTGGTGAAGGGGGTGTGGGGGTAGGGGTGAGGTAAGAGGAATGAGATGAAAATAGGAGGGAAGATAAAAAGAGGGAGGGGGCTATACAGCGATGGTAGGACTGTATTTAAAAAATAAAATAAAAGTTTTGTTTTGTATTGACATAATGGATGATTTGAAGCTTTGTTTAACAGGATTCTTTACAATATTTTTTTACAGGGAAGGGGGCTAGTACTCTATAATCGGTATTAGTGGATGAAATGCACTCTGCCGATTAATTATTAATCTTCTTTTATGTGTGATAGTCTACCGACTCTATGAGGACCAATGTTCGTTACTCGCTATGCACGACAAATATTTGTACATGAAAACATTGTATTTCCACACTTGCATGAGTCATATCAAAGATTGAATAAACGTGGACGAATAAGGCACGTGTGGGCCCGGTTTAAGAGGTGTTTGCGCGTATAAAGACAAAAAATTGTATAATTTATCTGTGTTGTATTTCCTTTTTAAAATTTGAACTTTTTTTTTTGTGCCTGGGCCTATGTATGTATGTATGTACTTTTTTTGGGTTCTCTTTTCATGTTTGCACGTTGTTCGTCATAGGATTAATAATAATTAAAAGTAACAGGTGTTTTTCACAATTTCTATGTCAGGTATATTTTATTATGGAAACACAGGTCTATAAATTAAGTTTGGTTTATTCAAATGGAATGACAATCGAGTATCCATAAATTATCACAGTCGGAATAGAAAGGTTTTTGATAAACGACAGCTTTAAAGTTTGAAAATTTGGATGTTAGCGCGACGCGGACCTTAGCTACAGCGGGGTTGCAGGCCAAGTGACGTTGGAAGAGCCTTTTCCTTGTTTATGGTCAGACAAGAAGGCTTCTAGAATCTTCCAATTTCATAAGACCCCACCATTATTTCGTCAGTTTTTAGAAACGTTAGAAAAAAACGCGCCATAACAGTTATCTGCTGTGTAGGTGAGTTGAAGTCTTATCTTGAAATAACGTACGAGCTGCAGTCCGGTTTTTTGACACACACGTACAAATTGCGGCTCATTCACTTGAGGGATAGGTATGAGTTGCATCCACCTAATTAGCAGTGTGCTTTCTATCATGCAGTCTTAAAATTCTGATAGAAACTAACATCGTCTCATATCGATATACCTAGTAATATCCAAACTTCCTCAGTTCTACTCGTTAATTGTTTTTGGCAAAAATTTGAAGCTCAATTTTTTTTTTTTACGAATTCACAATTCTTTATTTCTTTTTGCTTTTTGCTTTGCCAGTTGTTCCCTGATGAATGCTTATTCAGGGTGTCTACTTGACTATAGTTTTGAAATTTCAGAATATTTCCAGTATTTCCAGTATATATTTTTTTTAAGAAAGCCAGTATATATGAAAGTTACACAGAGACAAACAATCCCTATTTCAAAATCATAAAATAATAGAAAGTTAGGGTAGGCCTAGAGGTCCATCATAGTTAAACATTTTTAGATAAATAATCAAGTGTATTGACACATATATTCTAGTATATACTAAGGATGGGACCCTAGAACCTACAAGGAATATTCATGGATTCAAAACTCAAATCATTACCATTTCTTTAAATAGGTACTACGTTTGAATTATTTTTTAAAGGTATTAAAATAGTTCAATATTTTCTTGTGGTTAAAACCAAAATAATGATAGGGAAAACCTGACAACCAAACCCCAGATCATTAATTTACCATTTGATGTAAACAAAATCGTAAGTGAAGGAAAAGATCTTGGTTATTGGGAAAGTTTAACACTTATGCTTACAATATTTTCTAAAATACAAATTTTAATTAGGGAATTGATGGCACAAAATGAAGTTTCAGATTTGAAAAAAGGTGGATCCGACCCATCTTTAATACATGTATGCGCATGCATGCACACATGCACACACACACACACACACATTACATTTTTTGAATGACCTATATACCACCATCAACCTCGGTGGTCTTGAGTTAAAATGCTCGCCTCAGGACTTGGGTGTTAGTGTATTAGAACCAAACAGAGGCTGAAAGCTTTTTCTTGAGCGAGAAAAAATCATAGCTCAACATCCTTCAGAAGGGAAGTAAGGCAGTCGGTTTCATGTGACATGTAAAAGAACACTGAAAGGTATGTGGAAATACCTCTCCTGGTAAGATTGGTAGGTCACTCGTAGAGCTTTAGAGGTACAGGTAATCAGTCTTGGTGGCGCAAATTCAAAGAATGATACAGCCAGGGAGTTGACTCTACAACAAAAAACTATTATCCCACAACCCTTGACAGTTGATACTTTCCACAAGTTATATTTTTGATAGTGAATTTGTTTAGTAATTATATAATAGTAAAAATACAGAATCTTCAATGAAAAATAACCAACAAATATCATGTTGATAAAAATAACTTGGAAATAAAGATAATTGCAGTTACCTAACATTATTAAAAATTAAGATAATAAAACCCAGGAAAAAAATATATTTTAGAATTTAGAAAAAAGTTAAAAATTTTTTAACCACAAAACTTTTTCAATTTTTGCATTTCATGTTCTAACACGTCTGCCTTTTCCTTTGCTTTCTGCAAAACCATTATTCTTTTCACTTCTAATTTTCTTATTTCTTGAGATGCTATTTTTCTTTTTGACTTAGATATAAGTCAAACATTTTCTTCTTTTCAAGCGCTTCTTTCCTTATTCCTGATGCATTCCTCACAGCATGAATAATCTTTTATGAAATTGTCATATTTAGAGTCCCCCGGTTGCAGTGACTGCATCATAAATTACACATGAGCAATAAGGCTGTCCTCATGTAGGTTTTAAACCAGACATTCTTTATTCACAGTAAAACTTCGCTCAACGGCTGCATTGTTATGGAAGAGAACAAGATTTTTTTTCAGGGAAATAGTGTAGTTCCTGTGATACATTTACTCTAGAAAACATATTCATGAAGAACTTATCAAGCTGATCACCGCTTGAAGTGAATTGCTTAGGGTAGTCAATAGCTTCTTGCTTTGATACAAAGTCCAAGTAGTTTCTTTTTACAACATCAGCTTGCACACTAGATAGTTGTTTCTTGCCTAGTGGGACTTCTAATGTAAAGTTATCCTATAGGTCCTAACAGATGGATTGAGCATGACTGCAGGAGAAAGACAACTAGCACCCTTGACAATTTTGTAGGAGAGAGGACACTTTATGTAAGAGTTTGTTGCAGAGATCAACTAGGGTCATCTCTAAAATGAAGTATCTTTATGTCTTTAATTCCATTCAAAGCTGCTGATGCTGCGAACACAATATATACAGTAGGGAGTGATTTAATTTTGGATTGTTTTTTTAAATCAACAGCTAACAATTTTTGGAAGTATTTGCTGAATTAATTACATCACAATTTACAAGTATGTTCATCAAGTGCTCAAGTTGTTTATTTAGAACTTCAAACATAAATAGCAATGGAGGTTGATTGCTCTGATATTCGATGAGAAATTGCTCTAACTCAAGTGAAACTGACAGCATGAACCCCAACTTTGATGGCAGAAGTTCATCATTCACAAAATTGCTTAATGTTTGAAAATTATCAGATTTTGGAGGATGCTTGTTAGAATAAAAATACTGTTTTAAATACGGCAGCATTGACATAGCTCTCTCAAACACCCCTGAGTTTTCTACCCATTTAATAGAACAAAACTTCATCGGGAAAAGAGATGATCCTATTATTCTTTGATAGTCTTGTTGGAAATTCTTTAAATAAACAATAGTCCGCGCAAAAACTGGTTAATAGTCCGCGCAAAAACTGGTTAATAGTCCAACTTGAGTTAGCCTATGCTGTTTTGTAAGCACCATGGACAATGTGTTTTGACAATGTGTCGTGTTACGCGAGCTACAACACACTCTCTCTTTATATATATGCATCAGGACTTTGGTTAAACTAAATAAATATGTATTAAATAATGAGCAATATATATAGTCTATATATATATATATATATATATATATATATATATATATATATATATATATACAGGTTCGAAGAAACTTCTTCTGTGTAGTGTGTGGAGGAATGTTTGGCTACACCATAGTTAACATGTACTAGGCAGATGAACATTAACTGTGAATAGAAAGCTACAAGCTACTTAGAAGGTACTAGTATTGTACAGACACTTGCAAAAAAAAAAAACAAGAAACATAATTATTTCTAAATATGTAAATAAAGACAAAACAAATTTACTTAGATAAAAAAAAAGGAAAATGATGTCTTTACTGTGTTTACTTCTCCACTATCTAGAACAAAAAAACAAGTTCCCTACATATCGGGCCGACCAGACAACTTACAACATTATTTACAATACTACTTTCCTTTAAAATACAGTTTGCTAGAAATATGGTTATTGGATAAATAAAGTGATAAAAAAAAGGTATTACAAATAAAAATAATAATAATTTTATTCCACGATGACTCGATTTCCCACGACGTTGAGATGAGAGTTATCAGGTTCCGATACTTCCCATATCCTTCAAGGGCCGAAAATAGTTTAGATAGTTTAGTTCTTTATATATGGGGTTCTTGAAATCGACCAATAAAATAGAAAGAAGTGAAAATTTGGAAACTGAGATACAATTAAAATTTAAAAAATCCTGCACGCTTTGTTCTGCCCAAAGTTGGAACAAGCTCACCATATACCGGCGTCTCACATTGCAAAAAGAAATAGCCACCTAGGACTGTACTGGATAGAATTTTACTTCTGGCAAAAAAAAACTTATGCCCACTCATCCGTTAGTTTTGTATTGGTAAATTCCCTAGTACTAGAAAGTTCTTCTTTCCACAATGAAAAATTTCCGGGGGCTCAGCCACGGAACCTTTACTCACTTCCAACGCTTTCCCCACACTAGCGCTATTTTTTTATTTATTTTTTAGGAATCCTCCCGCCTAGGCCACTTTTCCACGCATCTTCCAAGAACTACTCCAAAGTTGCCCGAAATTGGTGGCAAGATTCCCTCAAAATATCTTAACTTCCAATATAGCCCTTTTATAAACTAATACAAAATTGTGAAAATTCTTAAAATTAACAAAACAAAATTCTGATCCCTAAAACTATTACAAAAGACTTTCTGGCCTTTCTCCTCGTCAAAACCTAGCTGCCAGAAAAAATAAAAATAAATAAGATCTTTTTCACTCTACCATAACGAGGCAGAAATACTCTCCTAGCATCACGCTTGTGTGACGGGTTCGTGAACTACTTAACTAATCAAGATGGATCCCATAAAATAAATTTGTAATAAGCGAAAATAGGACGGAAAAAATGGAAACAACGATAGAAAATTATTGCAAAATAAGGTGCGTAATATAATAATGCAAAGATTAATATAATATTAAATTTCCAATATTTTTGTTTTCCAAATATGTACGATACCAGGGAACCACCTTAAATAGTTAATATCCCCGGGTAGCAGCAACTAAAACGAACGTAATGTGCTGCCAAGGCAGCCATTAATAACACCCCACAAATATATATCAAAAAAGAAAAAAATCACAACTAATATAATTAAATTACGAGATGTAAAAAATAATAATAATAAACTAGGGGATTATTGAAAATCCTCACAGTGTAAAGAATGAGTTCCAAATTTCAGTAACTAAGGATCTTGTGTAGACGCTTCCTTCAAGTAACTTTTGAGATCACTTAAGAATTTTAGGTTTACATTTGGTTCATGTAAACTTTAATCATTTTTTTAAAGATCCAAGCCCTCGTCTCTTAGTGCAGATATAAAGTTCATTAATATATCTTGAGCTGTTGCATGACCTAAAAAAAGCAAGATGTTGAATATCTTGTATGAATTTCATTTTCACTCCAGAATCGAACAACATCCATCTGGGTCTTCTGAGCCACAGTATTTATACTCTCATCAAATGAAATACAATGAAATGAGCATTACTTAACCACATTCACAAGTTCGCTTTTGAAAAAAGGACCTAGTCCATACACGATGAATTATCCAAGTTTATGTCTATCCATTTAAAATTCCTGGGCAATATCACGCTTTAAAAACATTGCTTTAAAAAGATCACTACAGGCAGAAAAACTTTCAGAAGAAGAATATGTCATTACTTGATTAATAGCCCACAATATTTCAACATGAGAAACTTCATCTTTGACAAGGAAGCTCTAAATAGAACAATTAGGTCTAGTTTCACTAAAATGTACATCTTCATGTAGGCCTACAAATGACACTGCATTTTTGGCCATAGGGACCAAGTCCAGTATTTTTTTGCTCCCACTAGCAGCTCTCACTCTGTCAACATGCTTCTTTCCCTTGGCATGAGATCGGATTGAAGATATTCCCATGTTACTCATATCAGAGTTAGTTATACACAAAAAAACAATGACCTTTACTTTTATCACAATCCAATTTTTGTAACCACAGCCAATCTTTAAACACTGTACTGTCCAACCAATCATGAAAATACTCATTTCTTCTTAAATACAAATGTCTCAAGATAAACAAGTGGGATTTGCAGAATACCCACACCAGAACAAGCTTAAGAAGGATAGTTTTTCTTTTGGGTGGATAGAGGGGGATGAGGAGCGAGAGGGGTAGGAGAGAGGTGGGGGATGAAGTAAATAACACAACTACTACTGTACTGTACCATTGTAATGTCAAGGTCAGGCAGATGCACCAATAGTTTGAAGTGGTGTTTGAACTTGAGCAGTTACTAGTATCTCATAACTCATAATGGTTACTGCTAGAAAAAAGTTGGTCGGGGGCGGGTAAGGGGGAGATTGGCTGCTAGTGTAGTCAAAACAGTTATTTGTGTATTTCTCTAGTATGGAAGGGGGAAGGAGGGCTTAGAGTAGATACTGAGAATAGAAAGGTTGTAACATTACATTACATTATGTTACAATACGACCCGCCCCATGCTGACATTTACGCATAGCTCTCTGTAATTCATACTACCCGCTCCAATGATACCGACACTTATAGAATCCCTACAGTAGTATTATTCTCTATTGTAGTTCACGTAGTTTGGTACGACATAATAATACAATTCTGAACAATAATATTCCCTCTACATAATCAATTTCAACATAGTAAAACTGTTCATGTACTTACCGAATGAATCTTCTGAAACTAGCAACCACCAAGACTGGCCTACACCTATATTCCTAAATTAGCGAGTGGGCCGAGCGAGCTACAATGTTCCAACAAGATGTAGTCCACGCCGTCCTGTTCTACTAACAAGTAATGGGCCGGCCAATATTGGACACGACTAGAGAATGGCTATTCACCTATTAACCTGCCCTCTGATGGTAGAAAGATGAG